>JAGDQO010000064.1:0-600000 GCA_018342035.1 Solanum appendiculatum | reverse complement strand
TGAGAGTGCATTTAAATTATGGTCCTCTTATACTCATTCTATCCTCGTGGAGTGGAAGCAGTTGTGCTGTGGAATCACATGGATTAAAGAAATATAGTTGTGGGGTGTGGGGATTCTCACATTTGTTCTGCCTATTTTGTCTAGTTGTTCCTTGGTTTGGAACTGTGGATGGGTGCCTCTCAAAGGCGAAGGAAATTTAGTGACCCGATAGCAGGTTATTTTGCATATTTTGGTCTTACAATTCTTAAAGAGACCAGACCATTGTATACAATACTAATTTCAGAACTTGACACCTAAAACATAACTACTGGGTGATTCTCCAGATTATTTTGATAATTTAGCGCTAATGATCAATTTATATCAAAGAGCATAGTTGACTTACTTTAAATTTTACAGGTCCAGTTGAATATGATAAGGCAGAAAAAATGACTGAAGTGTATCGAGATGTTCAGAGAAGTGAAACTAGTATTTTACTTTCTTTTGTGTAATTCTTTGTTGTTGTTAGTTGGCATGAAGTTTTATTTTGTTTTAACATTATAATTTGCAGGTCTATTAAAGTCTATAAAGGCAAAAAAAGTGATTGAAGTGGCTGAAGATGCTACGAGAAATGAAACTAGTATGTATTTTCTTCGGTGTGATATTTTCTTTTCTTGATATTGCTGGTAAAATAGCTGAAAAGTTATCTTTCATATGTATTTGACATCGGATGCTTCATTATGTTATTTTTGCACTAGTCATAACCATATTAACCTCCACCGATTCTTGATTCATCAATTGTGATTTTCTGAATGAAAGTTTCTAAAAATTGAAAGTCACTGATTTGGGTTCTTAAGATTTCCAATATTTATTCCACTGCTAGTTGCTCCTTTGTGTATCCCATTTTGTTTTTTTGGCAACTTGAGGCCTGATCTATTGCAATGGGCAATGTTCTGCCTGTTTTGTCTAGTTGTCCCTTGGTTTGGAACTGTGGATGGGTACTTGTCGAAAACCAGATAAAATGTTATTTTGCATATTTGGTCTTACAGATCTAAAAAAAATCAGACCATTGTATACAGTAATAATTTCTAAAGTGGCCACCTAAAACATAACCACTGGAGTATTCTCCAGATTCTTTTGATGGTTTAGCACTAAAGATCAAATTTATATCAAAGAGCATAGTTGACTTACTTTAAATTTTGCAGGTCCATGTGAATATGAAAGGACAACGAAGGCGAGGGGAAAAAACATTTTTAAGAATGTTTTGCGATTGAGACCTGGAGAAAAGTTAAAAGTTACTTTCTATCAAAATGAAGTCGTTGGGCAGAATCACACCTCATTTACGAGACACTTGGGTTTGCTAGTTCGTGATCGTAATATGTGCCCGTTGCGGGTACACACATGGATGGATATCAAAGAGCATAAGCTTGAGCATATGTGGGCAGCTGTTACAGTAAGAATTACAACATTACTCTCTCTTATTTTCTCTGACTTGATACACCTGCTACTGTAACAACAATATTTTTCCCTCTTCTTGTTGCGTTTGTTTAGAGTTTACTGATCTGAAGCCAAAAATAAATTTTCTTATCATTAATTGCCTCATATTTATTATTTATATTTGTCTTTTTTGAGCAGGAATTTTATGGATTGTGCTAAATAGTGTATTTTATTTGTAGGATTAAATTGGTACAAAGTTGAAGAAGTTTGGAGCTAAAATGAATTAATTATGAAAGATTGAAGAAGGAAAATCAAGCAGGCAGCTTAATGGATTAAATTGAATATTATATTAATATTTATATATATGGAAAAGTTGGGCGAGGAAAGCAAATTGAGGCGGTTGGGCAGTGTTCACGCGGACGTAGGAATCCAATTCCGTTTTGGTTTTGGGTTCCTAATTTGTTTTGGACTCAGTTATTTTATTCAGGGTTTTCTACATCTATAAATAGTCCATAGAAATAATTATTGGAGGAGAGACTTTTGAAGGAAGACACTTTGTAAGGAAAAATTGTCAATACTTTTTAGGGTTCTTTTCTTCTTCTTTTTTTCTTAGGTATTAGTAGCTAAAGATCCTTGTTCTGGGGCTGCGGCCATGGGTAATTGTTGAACATCGATTGTTTTGAATTAATGTTGGTTATCATTTAAATTATTTTTGTATTCTTGTTTTAGTATTTCATGCTTGATCACCATAGAAATAAATCTATTGTCTATTCTTTGACTCGAGAGATAAAGAGGTATATAGACCAAAGAATGCAAAGAGCTTGTTCTAACTTTGTTTAGATTCGTGTTCAGGAGTGACGCCCGGACGAACACCTCGCTTGGTTACGAAACAGGATGAAATATAAATGCTCGCCAATTAGGACTGCCTATCCCCGCTCAACGATGTAGTTAGACAGCTAGTTGGAGTAGGCGATTAGAGGTCGAGAGATCATGATCATAAAATCAACCCTGTAAATCAGTAATTTGATAACCTTAGTTAATTAATTACATGAGATGCGATACATGAAACCCTATGCATGCTGCAGCCCTAGAATTGTCCCAATCACTGTAGGTTAATCTTAGTATTTAATTCTTGCATTCTTTTATTTCTTTTAATACTCTTAAATAAATAATTAGACTAGTATAATTTAGTAAATAGTTAATTGACAAGTCCCTGTGGGTTCGATATTCCGGTTCTTAAAGAGTCACTTATTACTTCTGCGACCACGTACACTTGCGTGTGCAATTGGAAGCAACAAGTTTTTGGCGCCGCTGCCGGGGACTTAGAAATTAACTATTCTTTTAGGTTATACTTTTTCTTTTTATTTATTTATTTATTTTTAATTTTTTTAGTTAATTTTTTTTTTTCTACACAATTAATTTTTTTTTTCCTTTGAATAATTTGGTACTCTTATTGATATGACTGATTGGGATAAATCGTGGTTGGGTGAGAAGTATCCTTGTAATTATTGTAATGGACCCCACTTGGATATCGAGTGTCCTATTTGTCATATATGTGGTGGTCAATTTGGTCATTGGAATGGTTGTCATAACTCTTATTCCCCTCCCCCTCCCCCCTATTATGATTCTTCTATTATCTGTGATGTTGACAGGGATGATGAAGTGGGGAATGCCCAAAGAGGTGGAGGTACGCAGAATTATGGGAACACGTATAACTCTAGTTGGAGGAACCACCCTAACTTCTCATGGGGTGGAAATCAAAATCAACACCAAAATCAGGCTCAAGGGCACAACCAATACAGGCCACAAGGTAATGGACAACAATTTCAACAGCCAAATAATCAAGGTGCGAAGCAAGGGGGCATGACTAAGGAGGAGTTGTTCCAAAAGCTAAGTACAGAAATCAGCAACAAGTTTTTGGCTGTTGGCAGGGGTGATACAATGGATAATGCATAACAAGAGGTTCACAATGTGAATTCATTTATGGAATGTGCGGACATGCTGGACAAAGTTAATTTAAAAATCTCAAAACAAATGTTGGAATGCGTGGAAGAACAATCAAAAATCAGAGAAATGCAAGCTACACTTGACGATATTGGATTGCAAATTGCAGTCCTAGCTAAAATAGATGAAGATATTGAATCCCAACAAAGAGAAAGTCGTGAAGAAGCAGAGATAGTGAGCCAATATTGGATACAAGGACAAATTCAACTTCTAAAGTGTCAAGAGTCTATCCGTGATGGTCTGACATACATGACAACCCAACTGATAGAAGGAAGAGTTGAGCTCACACAAGAAATAGATCAATTTGACTCAGATATTCAAGACTTGGAGGCTCACTTGAACAAAAAGATTGAGGCGTCTGATGTCCAATCACCAATTGTTGTGGATGATGACCAACTAGTGGAGCAAAAAGAGGAATTCCAACCATTCAACTATACCGTATTCCTTAATGTCGATGTTGAGAAAGAGTACAAAAGTGAGAATGTTGTAAATAATGTTGCTTTGGAGTTGAGGCATATTGGACTTCATTCTAAACATTTTTCTACATTATGCTTAGATGATGACATGAAATTCGAGTCATCTGAACTAATAGAGGAGTGTCTAGATGAGGAACAAGGCCCCTACATTCTAAAGTTTTCTAATTCACGTAGACAAAACGACATTCCTCACATAAGGGCCAAGAAGTGCAAGATGCGACATTTATTACTTGGTTCTTTTATCTTTATACCACCGCCCCTAGAGAGGAGCAGAAAAATTGATGCAAAGTTAGGGGTACAATTCATAAGTTCAAAGTGGAAAGAAAAGTGGTGAACTTAATTAGGTCATGCCGCGACATTAAAGTAGGCGTTTATTGGGAGGCAACCCAATTGGTAGTGTAACTTCTTATTTTATTTTATTTTTAATTTTTTTTAGTGTCATTTTTTTCTTTTGGTCTAGTTTTTACAGGTTTTGGAGAAGTCTGAGTACCCAAAAATTTGGAGCTAAGGAGCACGTTTGAGCTTAAGGGTGGGGTGACGACCCTTGATGAAAATTAAGAGAACATGCTACTAGCTAGGCCTAGAGGCCTCAGGGAGTTTTCCTAACCCTTGTTTTAAATTTTATTTGATGCTTTGGGGACATAGCATCTTTTTAAGTGTGGGGTGAGGAATGAATTTCTAGTTTTTACTGCTTTATCGAGTCTTTTTGTATTTTTAGGTGGGTTCCTCGGCTTTTGTTTTTGGTACTTTTCCTGATGATAGTCTCTTTGAACCGATAGGGAGTAAATTTTTATTTATTTTTTAGAGAAAAGAAAAGACCCTTTTGAGTTGTGTGATACTTGCTATTTAGGCCTAATTTTAAGTAGTACGTTTTTGTGAATGCTTGATTGCTAATGAAATTGCAGACTCTTTGACACTTAGGTTCATGGTCGTGACTTTGTTTATAGCTTGTTTTATTTTGTAGTTTGTTATGATCCTGTCTCTCTTAGAAGTGGAATTGATCCATCTTGATTGATACTTGTGCCATGTGTGGTGAGAATTTGCTTATTCCATGTTTTGCATCTTAGTCTAGAACTTGCCCTGCATGTTATTGAAGCGAAATAAAAAGTGTTGCTCAGTTTAGGAGATGATAATAGGCTTTTTTTTTTATTTGTCTTGTAAATTTTAGCCTTTTCAGATATTATATCACTAGTTAGCCCTTTTGAGCCTGTAGCCTTTTGTTGGTAGCCATATTTTTCCCTTAACTATTTTGTTGAATCCCTAGTTTTTGCACCTTGCTTCCTTGAGCACTGTAGCATAGACTTAGTATGATTGATAAATCTAAAGAAAAAAAAGGGATGGTTGAGTCAAAAAAGGTAATCAATGATAGCTACAAAGCGATGAAAAAAGCCCTCTTTGAAAGAATGTGACATGAAAAAGAAAAAAAAAAGGAAAAAAAAAAATCTTTGAGAAAAAAAATATACATTATTGTGAAAGAAAAAAAAATGATTGAAGCATTCTTGAGATGATGAGAATTACTTGTGAAATAATTGTTGAAGAGAGGGCTGAAAATAAAGAGAAGAAAATAATGGGTGATGAAGTCTAAAAATACAAAGTGCTTAGGGAAGTGTGAGTCACTATTATATAATTTTCTTACCTATCCCTTAGCCTACATTACAACCCGTTAAAGTCCTATTTGATTCTATTCAAGCATGCTTAATTAGTGGAGATGTACATAATGGGCAAGCCTATGGTTCTTTGTGCATACATGTGAATTTTATTTGTGAGTGTGAGAGTTGTTCTTTGACGCTAAGTCCTTAATTTATATTCAATCTTTTGAATTGAGTGTGGACTATTTCTTCTTGTGAGGGCACTTGTTTCATGATAGATAGGTGATGTTATTAACTTTCTTTGATGAGAGTAGGTGAGCAAGCTTAAATTTGATGAGTTCAGAGTCTTTCCTTGAGGTTAGGAGGTTAGAGGTTTGTTGTTTATTTGGATGTCTTGCATAATGAGCGGGAATTGTACTTGATGTTTTCAAATTTCAATATGGCCTAATTGTTTGTATCAACCAAAGTGATGGCTTCCTAGTATGAATTTTGAGATGAGCTTTAATGTTTGCTCGAGGACGAGCAAAAGTTTAAGTGTGGGGTGTTGATCTGAGGCCAAAAATATATTTTCTTATCATTAATTGCCTCATATTTATTATTTATATTTGTCTTTTTTGAGCAGGAATTTTATGGATTGTGCTAAATAGTGTATTTTATTTGTAGGATTAAATTGGTACAAAGTTGAAGAAGTTTGGAGCTAAAATGAATTAATTATGAAAGATTGAAGAAGGAAAATCAAGCAGGCAGCTTAATGGATTAAATTGAATATTATATTAATATTTATATATATGGAAAAGTTGGGCGAGGAAAGCAAATTGAGGCGGTTGGGCAGTGTTCACGCGGACGTAGGAATCCAATTCCGTTTTGGTTTTGGGTTCCTAATTTGTTTTGGACTCAGTTATTTTATTCAGGGTTTTCTACATCTATAAATAGTCCATAGAAATAATTATTGGAGGAGAGACTTTTGAAGGAAGACACTTTGTAAGGAAAAATTGTCAATACTTTTTAGGGTTCTTTTCTTCTTCTTTTTTTCTTAGGTATTAGTAGCTAAAGATCCTTGTTCTGGGGCTGCGGCCATGGGTAATTGTTGAACATCGATTGTTTTGAATTAATGTTGGTTATCATTTAAATTATTTTTGTATTCTTGTTTTAGTATTTCATGCTTGATCACCATAGAAATAAATCTATTGTCTATTCTTGGACTCGAGAGATAAAGAGGTATATAGACCAAAGAATGCAAAGAGCTTGTTCTAACTTTGTTTAGATTCGTGTTCAGGAGTGACGCCCGGACGAACACCTCGCTTGGTTACGAAACAGGATGAAATATAAATGCTCGCCATTAGGACTGCCTATCCCGCTCAACGATGTAGTTAGACAGCTAGTTGGAGTAGGCGATTAGAGGTCGAGAGATCATGATCATAAAATCAACCCTGTAAATCAGTAATTTGATAACCTTAGTTAATTAATTACATGAGATGCGATACATGAAACCCTATGCATGCTGCAGCCCTAGAATTGTCCCAATCACTGTAGGTTAATCTTAGTATTTAATTCTTGCATTCTTTTATTTCTTTTAATACTCTTAAATAAATAATTAGACTAGTATAATTTAGTAAATAGTTAATTGACAAGTCCCTGTGGGTTCGATATTCCGGTTCTTAAAGAGTCACTTATTACTTCTGCGACCACGTACACTTGCGTGTGCAATTGGAGTTTACTATGGTGTTGCCTTTGTTTAGACCTTATTATGGTCTTTTATTTTAAGTTGAGTATCACTTCAATGAAAAAATCTCTTCTCTTCATGCTTCAAGCCAAGTGGAATTGTATAGCTATTTTAACCTTCATTCTCTTTACATAACTGTACAAAAGTCGTGTGAGTATGCTATAGGTTTTAAACAGATTATAGGCCAAGACAAAATATAAAGCTTATTATAGTTGAACAGAAGCAGGAGAAGAACATTGTATATTGCATCAAGAGATGCTATTATATCTAAAGAAAATTAGAGAAACTCCGTAGGATATGGAAAACGAAAATAGCATGTCCTCACTTTTCCAGTAGCTATATATGGCCACTTTAACACCCCTAGAAGGGGCCTCTGTTAGAGCTTCCACAGTTACTGAACTAATATGAGTTTTGCTGTTCAGGAGGGTACCTAACAGCAACAAGGAAAAGAAATCAACAGGTGAAACATATCAAACAAACCTATTCTAAGCATCATACTTCTTTCGAGTTAATATCTCAGATGGTCACTCAACTTTCAGTAGTTCTCTTAGAAAGTCACTCAACTTTCAGTAGTTTACTTGGAAAGTCACTCAACTTTGTTTTACAACTCAAAAGTCACTCAATTATTGATATTTCACTTAGAAAGTCACTCAACTATGATATTTTACGTAGAAAGTCACTCAACTAATTTAAATATTTTTAATTAAATTTTGTTAAAATACAATTTTTGTTTTAAGCTTATTTTTAAAAAATAATAAGATGCTCATTTTAATTATTTTATTAAATTTTGTTGAAACATACTTTTTGTTTTAAACTATTTTTTAAAATATATAATAAGATTGCTACAGTGTTTTTTTAAATAAAAAATATCATTTTTCAGCATATTAGTTCCAGTTAGACAATTGCTAGAATGAAAAAGGAATCTTTTTTTCAATCGCTACGGTATGTTTTTCAAAACAAAAATATAATTAAATAATTAGAGTGGATTGATAAGATAATTAAAATAGATATTTTATTATTTCTTCAAAATAGTTTAAAAATAAAAATTAGATTTTAATAAAATTTAATGAAATAATATTTAAATTGATTGAGTGACTTTTTAAATGAAATATTAATAGTTCAGTGACTTTATAAGTGAAATACCAATAATTGAGTGACTTTTGAGTTATAAAACAAAGTTGGGTGACTTTCTAAGTGAACAAGCCTAAGTTGAGTGACTTTGTAAGTGAACTATTTAAAGTTGAGTGACCATCTGAGATATTACCTCTACTTCTTTCCTTACCATCCCAGTCTCGTTTTGAGAGACGTTAACTTTCTCCAGTACCAACTACAATTTGTAGGTGGTATGTGATCTCATATATTGCCATATTACTTTATATACACTCCATGTGTCCATGTTAGCCAGAGGATGTCTTGTTTCTTTGAAACCTTCCATAGTAGTTTGCCAACAGAAGCTTCATTCCATTTCATACATCCCTTACCATTTAGTCCTCAAAAATTCTATCGGAGGCACACCTTATCCCAAGCAATCAAAGGTGTCTTT
This sequence comes from Solanum appendiculatum, assembly GCA_018342035.1. Classification (NCBI taxonomy): domain Eukaryota; kingdom Viridiplantae; phylum Streptophyta; class Magnoliopsida; order Solanales; family Solanaceae; genus Solanum; species Solanum appendiculatum. The sequence continues at coordinate 591,252 of JAGDQO010000064.1, read as the reverse complement.
CTTTGATCTGCAGTACTTGCCCATACAAAGTTCTTACAAAGTTGACATGTAAGATTAACTCTTCAATCCATTAATCAAGAACGGTAACTTACAAAACAAAATAATAACATAACTAGAAGAGAGTAATTTAACAAAGAAGGTCACAACCATTTTTTCTTATTAGGTACATTACCAATGTTCTACAAAGGACTTCCAGCAACCTAATCATCGTATGCACTCTTAATTTATCTTTTCTCCTTCCACCCGAGACTTTTTAGAAAGAGCGCCTCCTCTTTCTGCATTTCAGCTTCAGCTTCATCACTAATCTCATGTGCAAACCCCCAAAGATGTAGCAAACCATGAACCTGTAGAGGAGACGAACAACAATTGTCTCATTTGTAAGACAACATCAAATTTTGGTGCAGTTGATTCAAACTACTGCCATCATTCCTACATCAGGATAATGACAATTCAAAAGGCTTTAAATGTATAACAATATGATAGATCACATGAAAGAAACTCCATAACAAATGAACAACGAAATAAAGGAGTGAAAGGAACCATGCAATTACATATTTGATGAACACTGATGAATGGACATAATTATTTTTTATCCTAAAACTGCCAGGTTACTACTCTATTTGGTGATTCATATTTTGATGCGTTGTTTTCACTCATTCTAGAGATTTTGTTAATATTTTCTCTATTTCAAGAAAAGTTTGATAGTGATAACATGAATGATCAAAGAGATAATGATTTGCAACATATGAGAAAGCTTTAGAACAATTGGAGAGGATCGTTGCACAAGAATGTGAAATCCAAGTCATTGCACGAGGTTCTAAAAGATGTGCCGATAGGAGTAGACAAGAGTGATTGGGAATGGTTGGTCAAGGAACATTTTTTATCTGATAAGTTTAAGGTATGATTGCATAGCTATTAATTAATATCATTTTATATCAAGTCACATATGATTACTTTTTTGGAATAATTCTTTTGATAAAGTAAATGATTTCATTTGTGATATCAAGAGGATGCAAAGTAGTTACAAAAGTTAAGATTAAAAACAAAATCATTAAACAAGCTTGTAATAATTTCAGCATTGTGTTGTTAATGTAGGAATCAAGTACAAGAAACACAATCAACAGGTCTAAGTTGTGTATGCCTCATCGTACTGGTAGCAAGCCTATAAGAAAAATTGTTTACGAACTGGTAAATAAATCATGAAACCCTACAAGGAAACCTCCTTTTTGTATAAAAGATCTTATAGTACTTACTTTTTTTATTGTGAAGGGAGGCAAAGATGGTAATCCACCAAACATGGCAACTATTTTCTTTGAGACTCGTAAGAAGAGAAATGAGCTTGTCGAACCTGAAACCAATGAAAAATATTTATGTTTATCGATAAATTTCATTTAACTTCTTCTCTCTTACTTGGTGTATTGCAATATTTTAAACATTCTTGTATTTTATAGGCTGAAATTCAAGAGCTTGTACAATCTGAACCAGCTCTTACTAATATTGAGGTAGTGGAAAGGTGCTTTGGACCTCAATGCAAAAGTCATGCAGTTGGATTTGGTGGTGGGATAACCACTAAGGAGTTGAAAGGTGGTAGTACCTCTAAGGCTGCATTGTTGGAAGAGCTGAAAACAACTCGAAAAGAAAAGGAATCACTACAAAATTGTATGGATATTCTAGAGAGTAAATATGATCGCCTTGAAAGTATAGTGGTTCGTCAGCATCCATTACCTCCATCACCTCCACCAGGTTAGCAAACTTTCTATTAGCTATTCCATGATGTGTATTTTTCAATGAGATTAGTGATGTCATTTACAAATGCTCAACTTTGATAAGAGCTTTGCTAATGCAGTGGTCTGCCTTTCTATGATAAGTTGATCTTAGAGGGTAGACAGTCTTTAGTTGTACTACTTTCCATGACGAACGAGACTACATGCTTATAGGATTATGCATATCTCTATTTTGGTCAAGTTGTATATCTTTGTTCTGAACTGAGTTCCTTAACTGCATGTTCACCTTAGTATTTGTGTTGCGTGTTAAATCCTTATTGTGTTATTGTTTTAGAATAATGATATCTAAACTTGATGAACTTTCTGAATTGTGTAAAGATGTTTATCTCATTTTAGTCAGGTGGCACTTGCATACCAATTTTTGCAAGCCTGTCTACTTTTGCTAGTCTTCTTTGGACAGCCAGCCACATAATAAGCTTGAACCTAGGGTGCACTCTGTGTTGCAAGGTAATACTCTTCCACTCGACTCTGGGAAATATGGGCATAAGATAGGTATACATCTTCTGAGTAGAGTACTTGCCTCCCTTCTGTACCTTTGCAAACTCAGCCATCAAAGCCCCCTGACCAGTTTATCCTTGTAACACAACCTCTCCAGACCCCAATATTTTCCTCACTATCCATGGTGCAGATGTAGGTATGAAGGCAGTTTTAATCTCCCTCCTCTTGATAAAATAATTGTGTACCCATCAGATCCATAGACAATCCTTCTTTCTCACAACATCCCGCAATTGCTTAAGTATAGCTACCTTGTTCCATAGATTTAGTTCTATGATATTGAATCCACCTGCAGCATGTGGTTTGCATATTTTTTCCCATGACACCATTGCTTTTCTGGACATTGTTATAGTCTGCGTCCATAAGAAGGTCGTGAAGGTTTGTTCTATATCCTTGATCTCTTTCTTGGTTAGAAGAAAGACATGCGCGCAATAAGCATGGACTCCAAAAAATTACTGATTTAATCAGCTGAACTTTACCCTCATAGGTCAATAATTGGTAATTAGGATTTATTAATCACCAAAGTGGATATTTACAGAACTAATTAGCCAAGACTACCTATATAAGAAACCAGGGGTTATTACCTGCTTACATAACTCAGAAAATTAAAAGCTACATCTGTCAAATAAAAGTCTTGCTAGTGCAGTAGCTCTAACACAACAAATACAAGCAACTCTACGTGCTATATCTTCCATTGTAGCCTCATTCTTCTAAAAAACATTATTATTCCTCTGCTTCAAAACTGCTTGAATGAATTCTTTGTAGTCTAGTTCAATAGTTGAGTCTGGTGGCTTTCTCCAAATGCTAAGACACTGTTGGATCCCCTTTTCTGCAATATAGGTGATGTATGGAACATACATTATACATTTGCTTCCAAAAAAGTGAAAGAGCTATTCGATGTTGATATGATATAATTTCTTTATAAAACAACTTGTAACAAGTCAAACATGTTGGCTCTGGTCTAAAAATGATATTCTTCACTTGGACTAAATGATAGCAATCTGGAAAAAGACTTAGAATGCTTTTGATGTTGCTTAAGCCATAGAATATTTTCGAACATAAACAACTTAGTAACAATTATTGAAACTAGTTGTCCTGTAAGCTTTACTTAAAATATATAGAAAAAAGACTGATCAAGCTTGTTAGACGAGAGAATGAATAGTATCCCATATATCTTTCTTACTATCCATGAAGCTTGTCTTGTGTTAGTATCCCATGCATTTTCCCTTTTGGTTGAGTTTTTTTATAGCTTTCTTTGGGTATAATCTTGTGTTTAAGATTTGGGCTCTTTGGTGATTAAATTATTGATTTATGCTTTAAAACTTATAAGTTATATAGCCTATCCGGCATTCTGTTACGAATTGGCCTCAAATTGTTTTTTTAACAGATGAAGAATGTGATGAAGATTAAAGAACGTGTTGTTGAAGAATTGTAGAGCCAGCTGAAAAAGAAAGATTATATTCTTATTGTTGGTGCAGATCTAGAGACGTTTTAACCTATGCTACAATTTCATTTTCTCAATTTTTAGGATTCGATAGATGTCGAACATGTATAATATTATGTCAAACATCTATGTTATTTAGATCTTATGTTGAACATGTATGTTTTTTAGATATTGTGTTGAACACATATTTATATATAAGTTTTTCAGTATGTTTTCATTTATTGCTAACAATTATGAAATTTTATATCAAATTTTTTATCTCTGGTGAAAAAAAAGAAATGATATTACTTTATGTGGAGCTGCTTGAGGAAAAAAAAAACTATATATATAATTATTTCAAACTAAATTTGTGAAAGAAAATTTGGTTGTTAAATTTATTAAAATCAACGAAAGGAATATGAAAGAAATTTTGACCGCTAAAAGTACTTATAACGACTGGAACTTGTGATTTTACTTCATGGTTTTAACGACAAACTGACCATCAACGAAGGGAATTTTTTTTGTTGTGAGTAAGTGTAGCGACCGGATTAGTCGTTGTCGCTAAGTGATATCTAACGACCGGCTACGCAATCCGGTCGTTAAGCTTTAACGACCGGTGACGACCATGTTTTGCCCGGTTGTTATAGACCTTTAACGACTAGATTTGGACTTTTAACAACTGGATTTCCTTTCGTTAAAACTCTGTTTTCTTGTAGTGGCGACATGATAGATCTCCTCCTCGGTTATGGCAACAAGATTCGTAATCATTCAAGAAGAATGGAACATTTTCTGGCTCCTGTGGGGAAAAAAATTGGTTAATATTTCTGAAAAGACTCGACAACCGTCACATTCAGTGGAAACTTTCTTGGTTGTACACTCCTCGTGCAATAGTAAGAGGCGATTAACGTTATTTCATCGAACTTATTAGCTTAAAAGGTATTTAACCATACGTCCCTCTTCGAGTGCTCCGCCAATTCGGACAGGTTCAAGGGATACCATTTCAGTCCAACATGGATCACTTTAAGTATGACTTTGAATCAAACAATTCGCAAGTCCACAACATACTTCGAAGATGGGAGCGGGTATTGACCATTAGAATGGGTGCATGACAATTCGTCTGTACACTTGAGTATTACCTGTGGATACTGAAAGAGTGTCAAGGCAGAGAATTAAGTGGAGAAGGATACGATGGACTCATTGATGAAAGAAAAAATATATGGACACACAATTTGTTGAATTGCGGATATGAAGTCATTCCACGCGTAAGAGGGCAGATGGTGCTAAGCTCTTGGGATCGATATTTCCAAGATGCCAATTTTTAGGATGATTTTCCTATGTTACCCTTTTTTCCGTTAGTTTAGTTTTTTTGCTATTTTCTCATTATGATGTAATGGTTCAAATTTCATCCAATAAATGATAGTTTGTTTTCCTTATTTATTCTAACTCTAAACTCCAAATTGGCAAATACTGCTTGAATTAATCATTGTACATCACTTATCTGTCGTCGTAGGCCTACCTCTGGCTCAACGAGGCTCCTTGCATTTTAGAGCGTTTATTTTGCAAAAGATAATGTGCTTATCATCTCAATTTACGCAATGACTAACTTGATATCCTTTTGTTTTTATTTATCCCCTCCCCAATGGTTGATCTGTAGACCACGGTTTACCATACACGATCAAAAGGCACTCTTCCTTCTCCTCCTAGTTTGAATCGCAAGGGAAAGAGAAAACTGAGTGTTAACAATGTTGCCGCGAAAATGGTTGAAACGGTTGAAAATGAATACCCTTCAAGTGAGTTGGTCTCAAGGTTGGAGGGAAAAATAAAGGATTTAGAAGAAGAGGTAGCTTATATGCGAGAATGGGCTAAGCTGTTACTCTCTATGGATCCTTCTTTGGAGACAAACATGGATACCTAGACTGCCACAAATTAGTCCACTTCAAAAAATAACCTCCACCAGGCTCCATCCTCATTCCTCCAACAAACACTCATTTCCAAATCATCCATATCCATCCCAACATCCTATATATGCCTCCAGGCCTCCATATCTTACTCCATGCCCACAAAATCTCACTATACAACCTCTCAAATATCAAACACCTCTATACCCGAATACTTGGTATCGTGCACCGTTCGTACCATATCAAATGCCTCCACGTCAAATGCCTCCTTATCAAATGCCTCACCCACAATATCAACAACCTACATATCCCATCCCCAATGGCAAAACATCCACTCAATAACATATTCGCAAAAATCTCTTCAATGTCGAGAAGAAGCCTATAAAAATTTACACCCTTTTAGCTGAACCCGTAGGCCAACTCTATGAAAGGCTTAAGGTTGCTGGATATGTGACACTTATTCCTGCTAGGAATCTAGACACTCAATCCAAATGGTATAACCTCAACAAGATTTGTGCATATCATTCAGGGATGAGAGGACATACCATATAAGAATGTCGTGATCTGAAGGACAAAGTTCAATAGTTGATTGATACTAAAGTCATACACTTGAAAGACTTTGTGCCAAAGGAATCCCAATAGTGAACATGTTGAAAGGCATGTGAAGAAGTTTTCAATGAAGGCCTATGCCATTTGAGTTTTCTACATTAAGGCTCCATTAAGTTCTGGCAAACAAGTACCTAGACTAGTGGATAGACAATAAATTTGGCCCGAATCATCTTTTTAGTTATTGTTAAATAATGTTTTGGTTTATGCCCTTCTGCTTTGTAATTTGGAACTACGTCAGACCTGATTCCCATTTAAGAGGGGATACATAGGCGCTCCTATGGAGTTCGGTCTTATCCAAAAAAAATTTTCATTTTCCTGAGCATGTAACTGGAGCAAAATTTTTAATAAGGTCTAAAAAAATTCCACCAAAAACATTTTTTCCTGAGCATGCAACTGGGCAGAGTTTTTGAGAGGACCTCAAAATTTCCGTCAAAAGAGCATATTCTTGCAAGTCACAATACTGGGACGAAACTTTCGAGAGGATCTCAAAAATTCAATGAGAAGACTAGTTGATTTCAAGTCATAAGATTGGGAGAGTTTTGAGAAGAACTCAATAATCCCATCCTATTATGAGTCCTGAAGCTAGGGCAGAATTTTTTAGAGGGTCTCAAAAGTTCATGAGAAACAACTTTCGAACCACAAAGAAGCGTCAGAAAATCTGAAATTTTCCACTGGGGCAGAAATTTTTGAGGGGACCTCAAAAATTTTGAAAAGTGCATCCGGAATAGAAGGACTACCTCCAAGCAGCCATCAAAGTAGCACGTTGGCCAAACCGGAGATACAAATCAACCTCCCCCTTTTTAACTAATTATTTTTCTTTGAATTCAGAAAAGACAGGTACATATGCAACAAGCAAATTCCAACAACCGCCCGAAGAACAAAGAAACTTTATACTGGGCCCAATAATCACTAGTAAATGGCACTCCGGTCTTTCAATAAGACGAAGGTCTAAGCCACATCATATTCTCAATGAGCCCGAAATGACAAGACGAAGGGCCGGTCTACTAAGGCCGATAAATCGCTAGTCAATGGCACTCTATCCTTCTAATAGGGTGAAGGTCTATGCTACTTCATGCTCTCAACTATTGCATGTGCCCGAGAATTGCATTTGCATGTGCCCGAGATTGCATTGTACTCGAGAAACTGCATTGTACCCGAATATTGCATGTGCCCAAGAAAATTGCATGAGCCCAGAATATTGCGTGTGCCCTAGATATTGCATATGCCCCAGAAAATTGCATGAGCCCGAGATATTGCATGTGCCCGAGAAAATTGCATGAGCCCGAAAATCGCACCTGCCCGAGATATACATGTGCTCGAGATTGCATTGTGCCTGAGATATTGCAAGTGCCCGAGAAATTGCATGTCAGCCCGAGAATTGCATGAGCCCGAGAATTGCATTTGAGCCTGAGAATTGCATTTGTGCCCGAGAAATGCATGTGCCCGAGAAATTGCATTGTGCCCGAAGATTGCATGTGCCTGAGAATGCATTGTGCCCGAGAATTTGCATGAGCCCCAGATATTACATGTGCCTGAGAATTGCATGTGCCCGAGAATTGCGTTGTGTCCGATAATTGCATTGAGCCCGAAAATTGCATTGTGCTCGAGAATTGCATTGTGCCCGAAGACTGCATTGAGCCTGAGAATTGCATGAGCCCAAGAATTGCATTGTGCTCGAGATATCGCATTGTGCCCGAGAATTATATGTGCCCAAGAATCGCATTGTGCCCAGAAATTTCATGTGCCCAAAGATTGCATCTACAATGAGCCTGAAAATTATACTGAGCCCGAAAACTACATCGGAGCTACTGTTGAATCAAGTCATGAAGATTACATGGAGCTCAAAAGAATACATCTGTGTGGAGTCTCTACCGAATCGAGCCACAAGTATCACTTAATGCCTGAATTACATCGAAACAGATACACTCTCTTTACTCATTATTTATGTTCCGAAGGCATCATAGTCTAAAGGCATCATCTTTCATGGATTGCAGACATCAGTTCATGGCCCGACGATTTAATTTCGTCTTATCATGTTCCGAAGGCGTCATGGTCTAAAGGCATCATCTTTCATGGCCTACGGACATCATTTCATGTCCTACGGACATCATTTCATGGCCTAAGGATTTTATTTCTGCTTATCATGATCCGAAGGTGTCATAGTCTAAGGGCATCATTTTTCATGGCCCACGTACAATATTTTCATGACCCGAGGATTTAATTTCGCATATCATGGCCCTAGACGTCATAGCCTAAGGCATCATCTTCATAGTCTTAAGGCAAAATTCATGGTCTATATGGCAAATTGCATTATGTTTATAAATTATTTTTCATTCAATTGATATTTATGACCTAATAACTTTATCTAGTCATAGTGCAAGCTACAGATTTGCAGAGATTGACAGATTGCAGACAAGATCAATTGCCCTTTTAGATACGACTATCAGGCTCATATATTATCGCAACGGCCCTCTCAACTTTGCTACTTGTATGATTTTTTGTTCTCAATTGAAGTTTTTCCTTAAGCTACTTCGAGCACTAATCCTATCTATTCAAGCTCTTATCGCTTCCGTTCGGATCCCGTACCGTTATTTCATTCTTAGGAGTATAGTCCGCTCCTAAATCTAAAACTACACATGCCCTGATTCTCGTAATACCAGAGATATGTAGACGGCTTAAAAACAAAGTCTCGGCCATACCTTTTTTCCAGCCCTATATCATTTCAATTGATCCGACTAACATCTTTCTGTTGGTCTGACAAAATCGGCTACTCAGTCAACATTGGTTGCATGACAATTCATTCTTCATTCTCAAGCAACAAAGGGGCAGCTGTTGACACCCAATTTTGACTGACTTTTAGTCTTTTACGAATTGCTATTTGGTTAGATATGTATTATAAAAACCTTTTTTTCCTCATTACGGTTTCAAATTTATAAGTAATTATGTAAACAATTAGATATTTTAATATTCATAATTTACAAAATTTATTGTAATTATTTTTTTCTTATCAAATTATTATTTTTTAATTATATTTATCGGTTTTCAAATTTTGAAATAATTTTTTAACTTATCGATTTAAGGTTCAAAATAACTAAGTTTGCTTATTTTATATAAAAATTATTTACTAAGTGTAGTCTATTATAATTAAAAAGCAATTCACATTATCTTCCCCTAAATCATTTAAATTATTACCTTTTCTATCCAATTCATTTCAATTCTAGCCTTTTCTATTCAATTTCAGGTCAATTGAGGCCATATGTGTATTCCAATTATAGCCATTCTACCTACAATTCATTTAAATTGTAGCCAGATTACACCAAGTTTAATCCAATTCTCAGAACCTTATCTTTAAATCTGAGCCGTCCAATCTTACTTCATCCAACTCCAAAGAAGCGAACTCAGTCGCTCATCCGAAATTGCTCAAGGGCCCTGATTCAAAATCCTATCCGTTCCTATTTCAATCCAAAAGACACCAAAAAACCTAATCACTTTTCACTCTTCCTCTCTTCTCAAAAGCTCCGCCCCCATCTTTTCTGCTATTCTCTCGCGAGCTCCGGCGAAAACCCGAGCCCCTCCCTTCCTCTTGCCGCCGTGACGACCACCGGTGGTGAAGCCCTGTCCCGCCGACCCTCCCTCACGAACCCAGGCGACCACCGGTGAGCCAGTGGCACATCTCTAACGCAACCTTTTCTCTGTTCCTCTCAGCAACCCATTCGGTCGCCCCTCTCTTTTCTCAGCAGCGAAACCCCCCTCTCCACCTTTCCCACCATGAAAAACCCCAAACCCCAGCAAGTCTGAGTTGCCTCCCTCTCCTTCCTTTTTCCATCGAACCCAACCCCCCTCCTCTATTCTCTTCCCCCATCTCTCCTTTCTCCGGTGAGGAAGAGCAGCAGTAGTGAAGCACCAAACAACCCCGACCGGCAAAAATAGCAACATACTACAACTCCGGCCGACGAAAATCCCAGGTCAGCAGACCCTAACCAACAGCCATCTCCGGCAAAGATCAGAATCAACGGTTTCAGCAAAGACTCGAAGTTTCAAAGTTTGTTCAGGACGGATCTCGACAGATCCGTCTAGGTTCGTTCTTGTTAACTATTATTTCAACGACTTTGTTCTTCTTCTCATTTTACAATCTAACTCTATTTGTTTGATATGAAAATCATATGCATGTTTAGTACGTATGAAAGCGATAATTTCTTAATTTTGTTTAAGTATGAACTGTTGATGGTTTTCTCGTGTGGTATCGTTGATTTGGAATTCAATATAATCTACCCCCTGTAAAACAAACCGTTAGAGGTGCTAAATATTATTCTAATTTAATATTTAGCTTATTTGTTCAACTTTTATCTCTGATTTGGTCGTAATTTTATCGAATTATGTCTTGGTATTATAATCACTCACTAATTTTATGTTAACTGATTGATGCTTTGTGATGGATACCCAAAGTTAATTACTTGTGCATTGTATAAAGTCTGATTGATTTTTTTTACTTGCTCTGTTGTACGAATTTAAATTAATTAGTAATATGTGCCCGATTTTAGGCAAACTTGATTTGTGTCTGTTGTTAATTGATTTTCTTCACCCTTATTTAAAATTGGGCAGATTTTATTTCCTATTTTTATTATGTGAAGAAATAAGTTTGATTGATTTTTACTCTTAGTTGTTTAAGGGAAATAAATATTTCTTCCAATCTAAGATGATTTGGCTCTCCTTTTGAATATGGAAATATTTTAATTGGCCCTAATTGATTCGTTTCCTTTACTCTGCCCTCTTATTTATTATAAAAACAGACCTCTCATTCCCATTATTCTCACACACTTTTCATTAATAAAAAAGACTACTCTAAAAAAAACAAGAAATAACTTCTTGGATACTAAAAGAAAGTGTATTTCTCTGCTTAGGCTTTGCTGTTTTCGGGTCAAAATTAGGATCAAACTCTTCTTCTTTGTTGTTTACAATTTCTGCTAAATTGGTTAGTGTTTTGTCAGGACCCGATCTCTCGAGTCATGATGGCGCCTACTACCCCACCAGTAGGCCATCCAAAACCCTATCCCGAAACTTAAAAGTAATGGGACTAAGGGTTGAAACTAACTTCATCTAACTGGAAACATAAAGTTAGAACACACAAGAGAAGCCGAAAATGAAACCAAAACTATATACAAGACACCTCCCAGAACCTCGAAGTCACAGGTACTTAACTACTAACAAGAGTACAAGTCCCAAAAGTGGACCACAAAACAAACTGTCTCGAAAGAAAAAGACAAGTCAAAATATAGATACAGAAGGAGACAGGTAATCCCAAAATGCCATGTGCTCACCCTCGATCCTGAATAGATAGCTGCAGGCACGAACTCAACGCTGAGAAATGGTGCTCGAACCTGCATCACGAAAACAGATGCAGAGTATAGCATGAGTACCAAAACAACAAGTACCCAGTAGATATCATAGGCCAACTGAGCAAGAAAGGTAAAAACAGGAAGACAAGATATAATCAATCACAATAGAAGTCACAGAATTGGAATAGAGTAAATGGAAAGTAAAGCTAAGAATGTCACAACTAAACCAAACTGGGCCCCCCATAAGACTAGGCACATCCAAGCGCAGACAACCAGAATTCGAACGGACCCCCATAAGCCCGACACGTACACAGAGAATCTACACTACGGAAACAAGGGAACCCAACTCCAAAAGCATCAACACCCATGGGCCTCGAACCCAATAAAGATAGCACCTGGGCCTCGAACCAAACCATCAGTCTCAAGCTGAAAATAATGGACTCTAACTGTGTAACGTCAGCCTCAGACTGGAAATAACAACCTCGAACCGTAAATAATAGAACCTGGGCTTTGAACCCAAACCATCAGTCTCAAGCTGGAAATAACGGACTCTAACCGTGTAACGTCAGCCTCGGACTGGAAAATAACACCTCTCGCTCAACAGACTCAAGTTAGAAATAACGGACTCTAATCGTGTAACGTCAGCCTCGGACTGGAGCTGTCAGCCTTGCTCAACAGTCTCAAGCAAGAAATAACGGACTCTAACCATATAACGTCAGACTCGGACTGGAGCTAGCCGTCTCGAAGCGAATCAAGCAATCACCAACCAACTCAACACAAGGCTAGACACCACGAGAAGCCGCTCCCACAAGGATATCATTCGAAGGCTCCCAGCCTATCACTACCCAACTGTCAATCGGCGCAATAGAAAAATCTTCCGGCAGCAACCCCAAAATGCAGAGATAAGAAGAGAAAGAATAGAAAATCCAAAAAGCCACAAAGCCGCCTAAGCTAAGGTCCATACTATCAGACCCAAGTCTGCTATACCGTTCTACAAGGATCTAGTCCATCCGAATCGACGTCGGATACATACTCAAGTCAACCAGGTGCAAGGGACTAAGGCAACACTACCTTAACTTATTTTAAGGTAAAAAATTCACCGCAAACAACAAAACACAAGAAAATATCCCAAATCCATGCATGCAACAACAAATAACCACCCAACAGATAACCCACAACAAATCATCAACATCCCAATTTAACAACCCACACTAAAGCATGATACTAGCCCCAAATAGTCTAAAACAATCAGCTCTAAATGAAGAAATCAGAGAAGAAGAACAGAAATACTAGCTACCCAACCCAAATTCACACAAGTCAACAAATAATTATGCATTCAAGCTCAATCTTGGAAGAAAGGAAGTCGTAACCTACTAGAAGATCAATCACGCATGCTCCAAATCACTCTGTCAGAGCTTTTCCCTTCCGAACGGCCTCAGAATGTTGCCACGCTGTCAAAAATATAGTCACAGCATCAATACGGTCGTTAAGACACTAAAATCATCAAAATTGGAGACAAACCAATTTCGGAGTAAAAATCAAGAAATATGGGACCTGCTCTGGATTTTCTGAAATTGACTCTGTGAAGAGGTCCCAAATCCTCCCCCGAAATTGTATTCCAAAATGGAACACCCATCGGGGCTCGGATCAGCTCCAAACAGCCAACAACAAGACATGTAAAACTTTCCAACTATAAGCCTAGGATAGCAACTTACGCCTCAAATTCACAGAAATCGAGGAACAACCCAATGCAAACCGACCACAAACCCATGAAGCCAACGTGAATCTTAACGCCTGGGACATCGAATCACTGAAAACCGATAAAAGATGAGAGAGATATGAATTTTTGAATTTCTTTCCAAATGAGCCTCGAGCTCAACTTATAAGCCACTGCAACCCGTTGACCTCCGCAAACGCGGCCAAGGCCCTGCGAACATGGAGAGAAGGGATTCACACCTCCGTGAATTCGGAACCATATCCACGAACGCGAAGAGAAGACTCCCCTAGGCTTCCCAAACCTCCACAAATGCGGTGGCCTATTCTCGAACGCGGAGAAGGATACCTCAGACCTCCATGAACGCAACCTCTGGCTTTCAAACACGGAGCCTATCCCGTGAACGCGTTGAGAAGAGGAATCTGCAGATATCAGCTGCACCAGCTGAGTTTTGGACAACTCCAAAACTCCGACGGGGTGCTCGAGAATCGTTCAGAACCCCGTGCACGCAAACGAGATATGCCACCCGATCAAATTTGACATTCTGGACTCAATGGGGCAGTCGAAATTTCCATATGAGGTTGTTTCGATGAAAAGTGGGTCCCACACCCGATGGACCATTTTAGCCAAATTCTACCGGAGGCCTCAAAATTTGATTGGAAGCTCCCAGAAGTTCTTGAAGGGTAATTTTAGACCAAACTTAGTATTCCGAAACTGGCCGCACTGACGGAATTCTCATCCGAGCACGTTTAACAAGAATGTTGACCAAAGTCAACTTTAAGCCAAATTCCGTAGGCTAAAGAGCTAGCTCGCCCCAAAATCACAGTGGAAACCCCGGGACTCAAGCCAACCATGCTACTAGCCTAATTTTGCCGCTCCGGAGCTAATGGAACCATTAGAATTCCCATCTGAGGTCGTTTCCCTGAGGTTATGACCGAAATCAACTTTTCAAGGTTTAAAAGCTCCAAAACAGGAAAACAGGCATAAAAACAAAACGAACAACCAAGCGACAGAACATACAGTGCCAGCAAGTCAGAAATGACTTGGGGTCGCTACAGGAATGATTTAAACAGAAGAAAAGAGGCACAAATACGCAAATGACCTGAAGGGTCATTATAACATCAACTACTCAAAGGACTTTCGTCCGCGAAAGTAAGAGTCAAGAAGTACTTGAGGGCTCAAATAAGCTGGGGAATTGCTCCCGCATCTCCCGCTCGGCTTCCCAGGTTGTCTCCTAAATTGGATAGTGCCTCCAACGGACCTTAACTACTGGAATGGTTCTTGACCTCAGCTGCCTCACATCTCTAGCAAAAATAGCAACTGGCTCCTCAATATAGGTCAGACGATCATCCAACTTAGCGGCATCATACTAGAGCACATGAGACTCATCTGGAACAGACCGACGCAACATCGAAACATGGAAAACTGGATGAATAGCTGAGAATGCTGGAGGAAAAACTAACTCATAGGCCACCTCACCAACTGTCCTCAAAAGGCCCAATATACCTGGGCTAACTCTTCATAACTCTGTTGTGTACTCTGAGCCGTCTTGAGCCTATCCTGAATCAACCTCATATGCTCCAAGGTCTCCTGAAAAAGATCTGTACCCCGGGGCCTAGGCTCCGTAGACTCAAACAAACCAACTAGGGTGCGACAATGTCTACCATATAAGGCCTCAAATGGGGCCATCAAAATACTGGAATGGTAGCTGTTGTTGTACGCAAACTCCGCCAAATGCAAGAACTTGTCCCACTGGCCTCCAATATCCATAACACAGGCCCGCAGCATATCCTCAAGAACCTGAATAGTATGCTCCGATTGGCCATCAGTGTGCGGGTGGAAAGTTGTGCTGAGGTCGACACGGATGCCCAACTCCTCCTGAAGTACTCTCCAATGTTGGAAGTGAAACCCTGGTCTGAAATGATAGATATAGGCACACCATGCAGACGGACTACCTCCCCAGTATAGATACAGGCTAGCCTCTCAGCACTGAAGGAAGAATGAACTGGATGAAGTGAGCTGACTTGGAAATCGATCCACGATGATCCAAATGCTGTCAACACCTCTAGAAGTCCGTGGCAACCCCACAACGAAGTCCATGATGTTGCTCTCCCACTTTCACTCAGGAATGGGAAACCTCTGCAACTCTCCACCAGGCCTCAAATGCTCGGCCTTCACCTACTGGCAACACAAGCAACGGGACACATAGTCTGAGATGTCCCTCCTCATGCCGCTCCACCAATTGTGCTGCCTCAAATCACGATACATCTTAGATGTGCCCAGATGGATAGAATATCTTGAATTATTAAACCCGCTAAGGATCAGCTGGATCAAATCACCAACTCTAGGAACACACAAACGGCCAGCAAACCTCAAAACTCCATCTGAATCTAGGGTAACCTGCCCAGCATCACCTGTCAAAACCATGCCTCTGAGTGCCACCAACGCCTCATCCTCAAACTGACGACTATAGATTTGATCAAGTAGAGATAACTGAACCCCCATATAAGCTAACACCCGTTTGAAATCTGAAACATCAAGCATGATCATCTTATTGGCTAAAGATTGAATGTCCATAGCCAAGGGTTGCTCCGAAATAGAAAAGAAGGCTAGACTACCCATACTCCCTTCCTCCGACTTAAGGCGTCTGCTACTACATTCGCCTTGCCTAGGTGGTAGAGAATAGAGAGATCATAGTCCTTTAGGAGCTCAATCCAACGGCGCTGCCTCGAATTAAGATCCCTCTGGCTCATAATGTACTGAAAGCTCCGGTGATCGGTATAGATATCACAATGAATTCCATAAAGGTAATGCCTCCAGATCTTAAGCGCGAAAACTACTGCTGCCAACTCCAGATCATGAGTGGGGTAGTTGCGCTCATGCAGCTTAAGCTGCCTTGACACATAAGCAATAACCCGGCCCTGCTGCATCAGAACACAACCTAAACCAATGCCAGATGCATCACAATAAACCGTAATGCCCTCGACCTGAACTGGAAGAGTCAATATAAGAGCAGTGGTAAGCAACTCCTTGAGCCTTAGAAAGCTCCTTTCACACTCCTCCGACCACACAAAGGAAACATCCTCGCGAGTCAACCGAATCAGAGGTGCTGCTATTTTGGAGAATCCCTCGACAAAGCGCCTGTAGTAACCTGCCAATCCGACAAAGCACTGAACCTCAGTCACAGAAGTGGACTTATCCCAATCACGGATAACCTCAATCTTCACCGGATCCACCATAATGCCATCCTTAGACACCACGTGCCCCAAGAATACTACAGACTAAAGCCAGAACTCACACTTTGATAACTTGGCATAAAGTCAATGATCTCTCAATGTCTGGAACACTATCCTCAGATGCTATGCATGCTCACCATGGCTCCGCGAGTATTCCAAGATATCATCAATAAAAACTATAACGAAGGAGTCCAGATACGGCCTGAATACACGAGTTATCAAGTCCATGAAAGCGGCAGGGGCATTAGTCAACTCAAAAGATATCACTAGGAACACATAATGGCCGTAACGAATCCTAAATGTTGCCTTGGGGATGTCCGTTGCTCTAACCCTCAACTGATGGTAGCAAGATCTCAAGCCAATCTTTGAAAACTCTGTTTCACCCTGAAGCCGGTCAAAGAGATTATCAATAAGAGGCATGGGGTAATGGTTCCTCATCGTCACCTTATTCAGCTGCCTGTAATCAATAAACATCAGCATGGCACCATCCTTCTTCTTCACTAACTGAATAGGGGCACCCCAAAAAGATACACTAGACCGAATAAACCCCTTACCCAAGAGGTCGTGAAGCTTAACACTTACCTCCTTGAGCTCTGTAGGTGTCATACGGTACGGTGGGATAGAAATATGATGAGTACTCGGATCCAAATCAATGGCAAAGTCAATATCTCACTCTAGGAGTAAGCAAGGAAGGTCGGTAGGAAACACATCAGCAAAATCTCAGACTATAGGCACTGAATCAACTGTAGGGCCCTCCCAACTAACATCTTTAACATACGCCAAATACACCAAACATCCGCCAGCCACTAGCCTTAGAGCCTGAACATAAGAAATCACTCCAACCAGCGTGCGACTACGAGAGCCCTGCCATACCACCGACAGAATACTAGGCATGGCTAAAGTAAAGGTCTTGGTATGGCAATCCAAGACGGCCCGGTGAGGGGATAGCCAATCCATGCCCAGAATCACATAAAAATTCACCATACAAAGCACAATCAGATCGACCAGAGTGTCCTGCCCCCGAATAGTCACCACACAAGATCTACAAACCCGATCCACTACTAAAGAATCCTTTACTGGGGTCGAAACATGCAAAGGTACAGATAAGGGCTTAGGACTCATTCCCAATTAAGGCACACAATAATCCGACACATACGAATAAGTAGAACGAGGATCAAATAAGGCTAAAGCGGACTGATGGCATTAAAGAACCATACATGTGATCACATCATCAAATGCCTCGGTCTCTGCCCTTGCTGGAGCTGCATAAAAATGGCCCTGGGTGCCTCTACCCCGCGCATCCACTCTGCCGCTTGTCCTGCCTCCCCGAGGACCTCCCCGAGTACCCTTTTGATGACCTCCTCCCTTAGCTGGAGGTGCTATCGCTGAAACCGGGCTTGCCAGCTGAGGAGTTGGTAAAGCTGATCTGGAGACAGGGCACTCCTTAGACCAATGACCAAGCTCTCCACAAGTAAAGCAACCCTGCAAAGATCTGCTCACCGCTGAAGGCCGTCCACCCTGACCTAATGAACCTGCCTGGAACCCACCTCGGCGTTGACTCGGGCCGGCACTATGCCCACTCTGACGGTGCTGGTCACCCTCTAAGATCTATAATGAAGCCTGGAATGGTCGACTGGGATAACCTGGCTGGAACCTCTGATGAACCCAATCTCGAGGTTCCTCCGGCCTATGACGGGTCCCACATTAGCTATCATCTGGTAAGGCCCTCTCACCGCTGCCCCCGTGGGCCCTGCTATAGAGATTCTCAATAGTGTGGGCATGGTCCACCACATCCAGGAAAGAACGACCCACTGAAAACATAGACTGCGACTCAATCCTCAACTACAGCCTCAAACCTCTAACAAAACATCGGACCCGCTCCTCCTATGTAGGCAGAATCATGGTGGCATGATGGGACAACTCAAGAAATCTGGCCTCATACTTGGATACTGTCATGGAGCCCAGTTCCAACCTCGAGAACTCATCACGAAGTCGATCCCTGACGCTCCGTGGAATAAATTTTGCCAGAAAAGCCTCTGAAAACTCTGTCCACGAAACCGGTGGTGATCCAGCTGGTCTGGTCTCAATGAAAGAATGCCACCACTGTCTGGCCGTTCCGTCTAGCTGATATGCCGTGAAGTCGGCTCCCATCGACTCCACTGGGCCCAAACTCTGCAGTCGCTCCCGGTAAGTAGAAATAAACTCATGGGAGTCCTCCCCTACAGCCCCGGGAAGCCTCGGTGGTGATAGCCTGAGAAACACCCCGAGCATCTTTTGCTCTCGCAATGGCATAACCCAGTCCAAAGGGTCTGGCTAAATCGCGACCGGTGCTGGCAGCTAATGAACCTCTGGAGCCACTATCGCAGGCTGGCCCGGCTTTAAGACTGATGCTGAGGCCGGCTACTGCTGCTGCATACCTCCGATAGTAGCTAGAATCTGGGCAAGCATGCCCTAAAAATCAGGGGCGATAGCTGGTGCGGGCGGGCAGTGGCTAGGTTGGTCCCTGCCCCACCGGCTGAGGAGGAATCTGCTCTCTGCGAGGCTCTGCCTCTGCCTCCGAAGTCCTTGCTCTAGCGTGGCCTGCTGTCGTAGCACCACCTCGACCTCGGGGTCGATCTCTACTGCGCGTGCGAGCCATTTTGCAACAGAGTGAAGCAAGTGAGATTTCATGAACCGAATCAGACAACGACGCACGAACAGGAATCAAAACAAGAAAAATTCCTACGGACACGTTGTAGCCTTCCGAAGATAAGTCATGGACATCTCCACACAAATCCGCAGGAGTCTACTAGATGCTAGCTCTATACGAGTGAGACCAACGAACCTAGGGCTTTAATACCAACTTGTCACGACCCGATCTCTTGAGTCATGATGACGCCTACCACCCCACCAGTAGTCCAGCCAAAACTCGATCCCAGAAGTTAACAGTAGTGGGACTAAGGGTTGAAACTAACCTCAGCTAAACGAAAACATAAAGTGAGAACACAAAAGAGAAAGCGGAAACGAAACAAAAACTATATTCAAGACACCTCCCAGATCCTGGAAGTCACAAGTATAGAACGAACAAGAGTACAAGTCCCAAAAGTGGACCACTGAACAAACTGTCTCGAAAGCAAAAGGCAAGTCAAAAAATAAATATAGAAGGAGACAAGTAATTCCAAAATGCCATGTGCTCACCCTCGTCTCCTGAATAGATAGTTGTAGGCTTGAACTTAATGCTGAGAACTGGTGCTCGGACCTGCAGAACAAAAACAGATGCAGAGTGAAGCATGAGTACCAAAACAACAGGTACCCAGTAGGAATCATAGGCCAACTGAGCAAGATAGGTTAAAATAGGCAGATAAGATAGAATCAATCACAACAGAGGTCACAGAACCAAAATAGAGTAAACGGAAAGTAAAGCAAAGAATATCACAACTAAACCCAACTGGGCCCCCATAAGACACGCTAGGCACACCTAAGCACAAACAACAAGAACCTGAATGGACCCCAATAAACCCGACAGGTACACAGAGAATCTACGCTATAGAAACAAGGGAACCCAACTACAAAAGCATTAACACCCATGGGCCTCGAACCCAATAAAGATAGCACCTGGGCCTCGAACACAACCATCAGTCTCAAGATGGAAATAATGGACTCTAACCGTGTAACGTCAAACTCAGACTGTAAATAACGGCCTCGAATAGTAAATAATAGCACCTGGGCCTTGAACCCAAACCATCAGTCTCAAGCTAGAAATAAAAGACTCTAACCGTGTAACGTCAGCCTCGGACAGGAAAATAACACCTCTCGCTCAACAGTCTCAAGTTGGAAATAACAGACTTTAATCGTGTAACGTCAGCCTCAGACTGAAGTTGGCATTCCTCGCTCAACCGTCTCAAGCTGGAAATAACGGACTCTAACCATGTAACGTCATACTCAAACTGGAGCTAGCCGCCTCGAACCGAATCAAGCCACCACCAACCAAGTCAACACAAGGCTAGACACTGCCCCCACAAGGATATCAACCGAAGGCTCCCAGCCTATCACTACCCAACTTTCAATCGGTGCAATAGCAAAATCTTCCGGCAGTACCCCCGAATCACAGAGATAGGAAGAAAAAGAATAGAAAATCTAAAACGCCACGAAGTCGCCTAAGCTAAGGCCCATACTATCAGACCCAAGTCTGCTATACCAGTCTACAAGGATCTAGTCCATCCGAATCGACGTCGGATACATACTCAAGTCAACCAGGTGCATGAGACTAAGGCAACACTACCCTAACCTATTCTAAGGTCGAAAATTCACCACAAACAACAAAGCACAAGAAAATATCCCTAACCCATGCATGCAATAACAGATAACCACCCAACAGATAACCCACAACAAATCATCAACATCCCAATTTAACAACCCACACTAAAGCATGATACTAGCCCCAAACAGTCCAAAGCAATCAGCTCTGAACGAAGAAATCAGAGAAGAAGAATAGAAATACTAGTTACCCCACCCAGATTCACACAAGTGGACAAGTAATTACGTATTCAAGCTCAATCTAGGATTAAGGGAAGTCGTAACCTACCAGAAGGCCGATCATGCGCGCTCCAAGTCACTCTACTAGAGCTTTACCCTTCCGAACGGCCTCAGACTGTTGCCACGCTATCAAAAATAGAGTCACAACGTCAATACGACTGTTTAGACACTAAAATCATCAAAATAAGAGATAGACCAATTTCGAAGTCAAAATCGAGAAATGTGGAACACCCATCGGGACTCGGATCAGCTCCAAACAGCCAACAACAAGACATGCAAAACTTTACAACTATACGCCTAGGATAGCAACTTAAGCCTTGAATTCACGGAAATCGAGGAAAACTAATGCAAACCACCCAAAAACTCATGAAGCCAACGAGAACTTGATTGCATGGGACTTCGAATCACCGAAAAACGCTAAAAGACCAGGGAGATATGAATTTTTGAATTTCTTTCCAAATGAGCCTCGACCTCAACTATAAGCCATTGCAACCCGCTGACCTCCACGAACGCGGCCAAGGCCCCGCGAACGCGGAAAGGAAACAAACACTACTCCACGAATGCGGCCATGGGCCGCAAACGCGGAGAGAAGGGATTCACACCTCCGCTAATGCGGAACCCTATCCGCGAACGTGGAGAGAAGACTCCCCGAGGCCTCCCAGACCTCCGCGAACGCGGTGCCCTATCCGCTAACGCCGAGAAGGATATCTTAGACCTCTAGCCCACGAATGTGGAATATACACACTTGCACCTCCGTGAACATGGAGCTTTTCCCGCGAACGTAGAGAGAAGAGGTGTCTGCAGATATCAGTTGCACCAGCTGAGTTTTGGACAACTCAAAAACTCTAGCGGGGTGCTCGAGATTCGTTCGGAACCCCGTGCACGCAAACGAGATATGCTACCTAATCAAATTCAACGTTCCAGACTCAATGGCACAGTCAAAATTTCCATAAGAGGCTGTTTCGATGAAAAGTGGGTCCCACACCCAATGGGTCATTTTAGCCAAATTCTACCGGAGGCCTCAAAATTTGATCAGAAGCTCCCGAAAGTTCTCAAAGGGTCATTCTAGACCAAACTCGGCATTTCAAAACTAACCGCGCTCCCAAAATTCTCATTCGAGTACGTTTACCAAGAATGTTGACCAAACATATCTTTAAGCCAAATTCTGAAGGCTAAAGAGCTAATTGGTCCCAAAATCACACCGGAAACCCCGAGACTCATGCCAGCCATGCTTCTAGCCTAATTTGGCCGCTCCAGAGCTGATGGGACCGTTAGAATTCCTATCTGAGGTCATCTACCTGAGGTTATGACCGAAATCAACTTTTCAAGGTTGAAATTCTCCAAAACAGGAAAACAGGCATACAAAACCAAACGAATGACTAGGCAACCGAACCTAGAGTGCCAGCAAGTCAGAAATGACTTGGGGTCGCTACATGAATGCCCTAAACGACAGAAAAGAGGCACAAACATGCAAATGACCTGAAGGGTCATTACATGTTTCTACTTAAAACTATTTTGTACTGTATCATTCACTCTTTATAATTCATACGTCCACATCTCCCTTTCTATGTGATGTGATTATTCGCTTGCTTCGTGGTTGTGATTTTCTGCCTACAATGCTCTATCCAAGTTGGTTTTGTTCAGTTGTAAATATGTGTATGTCGTAGTACTCGTCTTGTGTTATTTTTTTTAGTAGGTTATGGACATGATAAGTTCAAGATATCGAAGAGTCGCCATGGGGGATGCCTGGACTGGATTAAATTTATTTAGATCTTTTTTTTTGTATTATTTTTATTACATTTCAGTTTTGTATTTGTTGTAAACTCTGAGCTCTAGTATATGAAATTTCTTAGGGGATCACCTAAGGGGAGAGGGGATCTACGTGCTACGTGTTTATTTCATTGCAACTTATTTGTGCTAGAAAGCATGTCTATAGGAATTGTGATCGTTTATTTACTCTTATTTAGTAATGTCCTACTTAGATCTGATTAATTGGTTACTTAAATGTTGAATTGAAATATCTACTACCAGCATGTTAAAGCTATTCCCTTTTGCTTAATTGTTTATGTTAATCAATATGTCTAACACTTTAGCATATAACGATAATAATAAAATAATGTATGATTTTGACATGTTTCCATGTCTTGTTTGTTTGAATCACTAGTTCTTATTATAGACGAGAAGCATAAAATATTTGTTGTTTATATTAGAAATATAACTAGATATCATGCCTATAGGATTTAAATAATTTTATATATATATTTGGGTGCAGAAATTCATGCATATAGGCTTCAAACAAATATTTTTATTATTATTTAGAAATCATGTCTATAGGACCAAAAATCATGTTGATAAAGTGATTAAATAATATGTTTAGATGTTTGTTAATCTATTCTTCAACTTGGATTTCACATTATATCTAGGATTTGATTGTTGTCTTTTGCATACTAATCATTTAGTTTAATTAATCAGATGCTAATACTTTCAGTATGTTAATTAATCACTTTTGATAATTAATTTTAATGACTGCTACTTGTTAATTAATCAGATTTATAAACTCAGCATGTTAATAAAATTTGGTCGTAAGGTTTATTTAAACTCAGCATGAATTAATTAGATATCATGACTTTAGGTTTCTTTTTATTTAAATAATTCCAGCATGTTATTTATCAGGATATCTTGGTGTTTAATTAAATCAGCGTGTCATTTAATAAAATAATTTGATTCATGTCCAACATGTCAGCCTGAATTAATTTTCAGTTTGTTTAATAATTAAATCAGTGCTAAATTGATTTAAAACTGATCGCCCGGTTAATATTTTTTCCCGTTTTTTAGCTTCTTCACCATAATTTTATTCTGTCACCTAAAATTGACTAGTAAAAATATCTTGCATGATATGATTTAAATCCTGCTCCGCTCAGATTAATCATTGAACCTGCTACATAATATTTCTGCCTGCCTAACATTGATTAAGCACATACTGCTTGTTTGTATGTTCTATTGCACACACTATCGCATGAGACCTTTCAATATTTAATTGTGTTTGCAAGCATGCTAAATTATTAAAATCTAGAGGCCAACTTGAGACTGTACGTGTTAAATGTTGTCCTATCTGTTTTGATTGACATTTAGAGTCTAACTAGGAAACCTATATTTTATTTAAGTCTGAAACCTACCTTTAGTTAAGTCCAATGCCACTTGGACCTTAAGTTTGGACGATAGGCACTTTTTAAGACGTTAGTTTTATAATTTTCTTTTAGATCGCCTTAGGATTTTTAAAATAATAAATGAACCGTAGAAAAAGGGATGGTAGTGGTATTTAGGCCCTTTGGAAATGATGGAAGGTGACTCGAGCAAAAAGCCGACAAAAAAAATTATGAATTTGTCTTGGCATACCGAGTAAGCCGAGTGCTGATCCAAAAAGGGCAATTCTTACTTATGTTTCTGCTTTTCCTTTTTTTTATTGTTATGTATCTAATTTGGGGTAGTTTAAAATTAAAAATCATTCTTTCCCTTACATGACTGTGCATTTTCTATCTCCTCGCTTATCTCTTTATTTGTTCATGATATTTATTTAAGTGTTTAATGTTCATTTATTTTTATCACTTAGTTTAACTAATAGATTAATAAAAATTTGACCTTATTTGACAATTTGTAACCCCTACATAAAATATGAGATACGGTCGAGACCCATCTTTTGTGGACCCCGAAGGGTAACACCTTCCTTTTGAGATAACTTGAACCCTTACCCGATCTCTGGTTCGTTTGACCGTAATTAGATTAGAAATAGTTAGGTTAGATAGGTTCCCTAACGCGCCTTAATTTGTTAGGTGGTGACTCTTCATTTTAAAACAAAACCAAAAGAGTTGTTAGGTCGTTGCACAACCCATTTTGTGAAAAAATGGGGTGCGACAAGCATACTTCCCTCATAAATGGCATCACGTAAAACAAGGCTTAGAGAAGAGAATCAGGGAGCACATCTTGCTTTTAGCACGAACACATGATTTATATAAATAAGGGTGCACCCCTTCTAATCAATACACTTAATGCACACTAACCAACTTCTCTCAAGCCCTATGCAATCCCTTTACTTTTTGAAGACTTTATCTGAGAGTAACACATCGTTGAGGATCTAGGCGTTGCTATTTCAACCCCTTATGGATTTGAAAAGAGAATGAGTCTGAATAAGTTCCTTATGACACAGTTCTATTGCACGATTTAAAATATGAAAAAGAGAAACTTTTCTTAAATGCCTGTAGATAACTCTCAAATGTCCTCTTTAAAACCAAGAAAAATGGACAGCGATAGTTGTCAATGAAAATACCCAACTATGAGTCGGGGTCGAATCCCACATGGAATTGTATAAGGTTAAGGATCCAATTGGTGAATTAAATTGAAAATAATCTCAATGTAGTTAATTAGTAAAAGGGTGGATGATTCCACCAAATTTGACAAAGAAATTTCTACTCACAATTATCAATATCTCAACAAACGGAAATTTCACGAAATTAACTAACTCTAGGGGTGTGGGGATTGAATAATGACGTCACTAGGGGTAGTGTTGAATTGCTCAATACAACTAAAGAGTCATGGATAGGCTGGGCCCTCTTTGATTATGTTAATCATCTTCCGATCTCATATCACCATTTTATGAAATCTCCTTTCAGTTTCATTCATGTAAATTCTCATACATGTAAATTTCACGAAATTACTTTTACTTGTCCTCAAGTAAATCAAGAACACAATTAGCTCAATAGGGGTGTCTAAAACAGTTCTTAATGAGAGATAACATGTAAGTGCCATTACAAGAATACTCTCAACAACATGCTACACTCAATCGTAGTAAAAAAGCTTCAAATAATGACTAGCCGATTTCAACACAAGCTCAAGCTCACTTTAGCTTCTTTAAAAATGCAAGACCATGTTTCAACAAATGCATTCAAGTGTCCTCACATTAAGAATGATTCCATGATCTCACAAGTCAACAAAGAATTAAGGAATCAATGCAACTCTCACTATCTCAAAAGAGAAATACATGCAAGCTTTGTCCCATAGGTTTGCCCATATTTTCCAATCATCACACAACCTAGTTCATGCAAGATCTCAAGGGTTTTTTAGGCTTGTTATGGGGCTGAGGGTTAAGGTATGGCCAATTTGGCTTGGTGACTTCACCTTTTCAAAGCATTGTTGCAATCATCTTCACCTCTTCTCAAGTTCTTTTTATTCTTTTGAATTTGAGAACTCAAACTTTGATCTATCACTCAATTTGATTGGAATTCCCTTTATTTCACTACTTCACTTTTTCATTTCTATATTTCCAAAACATTTTCATCACGACGACTCTTTTTCACTCTCTTTTTTAGGAAGGGACCTTTCTTTTTGTAAGAAACTTCAAAGTTGAGTCTCATTTCATCTTTCTTTGCCCTTCACTTGGCTATCATTTCTCCTGCCTTTCAACACCCCAACTTAGGCTTTTGTGCTAAGTTAGCTATTCAACCATAACAATGCTTAAAAAAGGATTTTAGGTGAGAAGGTAGGGAAAAATTGGCTCAAGAGGCTTACTTTTGGTTTTGCCAACAAATGGTGCCAAAATTTATGCACACCCTCACAAGGTAGTCACAAAAGATTTAGGAAATTTGGGTTCCCTCTTTTGAATTATCAAGATCATGCCATGCATTCACCAAGATTTGAACAATTAGACTAACAAGGCAAATTCTAGGACTCTACACACATGCTTTCAAGTAAAACCTCTACAAATATGGCATTTTGAAATACACTCATTTATCAACGCCCGCAAAGATCAAAAGCATATGTGCGATGTTCATTGGAAGGCTCACATCAAAACATAGCTAGTCAACAAAAGATTTAAAAAGATCACTCAAAAATGCAACCACAATGATTTCATTCTTGCAACACCAACATTATACACCAAGCTCATCATGAGAACTATTCAAGATATCGATAGTGAACACATTCAATCCTCAAATCATTAACAGTGAAAACTCAAACATTCCACAATTTTTCAAAACTCATGGGGGTAGTTCCAAAGACAACGAGTTAGACAACAGAGAGACACCAAACCAAATGAAACATACTAATCTATAAAGGCGCAATGACCCTCACCCAACAAAAAGGAAAAGTGTAGTGTCCTCAATGCAAAGGAGTAGTAGGAGGAAGCGGAGAAAAAGGAACTCGCTGAATAATGGCAAAAAGGAGATCGATGTCTTATTCAGTGAATTGCCCAACTAGTACCGCTTCGCCGATAGGGCCTGTAGCTTATGAGAATTTAGCCTCCAACTCGGTGGAATACAACATGTTTGCCTATGATTTTTGGGTGAATCACCGAAAGTTCCTTCTCATCACTGAAAGTTCCGATAGACTTTCAACTTTCTGCTCCATAATTGCAGTTCACCCAATTATATCAGCGTATCGCCAAATATGGGTGCAGTTCACCGAAATAGACAGTGTGCACCTTAAGTTGAGCTGCCCATATAGGCAAACTCGTTAGAGCTTGGCACAACAGCTTCGGAGTGGTACATAGTGGCTAATTTGTGCTTGACTCACTACTTAGATAAGAGTGTTGGAAAGTGACGGTTGCAAAAGTGTGAACCTTCATCATTTATAATGGACCTTGGTGTACCAAACTTGGTGAAAATATTCTTTTTGAGAAACTTAGTTACACTTCTAGCTTCATTATTTGGCAATGCCATAATTTTCACCCACTTGTAGATATAGTCAATTGCTACAAGAATGTACTTGTTCCCAAATAAGCTAGGAAAAGAGCCCATAAAATTAATCAGCCAAACATCAAACAACTCTATTTCAAGGATATGTTACAGTGGTAATTCATGTTTTCGGGAGATGCTTCCTTGCATTTCACATGAGGCACAACATGTGCAAAAAGCATGAGCATCCCTAAAAAAAGTGAGCCAATAATAACCACATTGCAAAACCTTACAGGTTTTACGGATACCTCTATGATGACCATCTCCTGGCAAAGCATGACAAGCTTCTAGTATTTCATGCACTTCTACTTCGGGTATACAACACCAAATGATATTGTCAGCACATTCTCTAAAGAGAAAAGGTTCATCCCATATATACTTCTTCATATCAAATAAGAATTTCCTCTTTTGATGGCTACTCAACTCATCAGGCAACAACCCACATACAATTAAATTTGCAAAATCAGCATACCAAGGAGCAGAGGGGGTAGAAATTACCTTTGCCGATTCATCAGGGAAAACATCATCGATATCTATCTTCGCAATCACTTTAGCACCCGCTTCTAGCCTTGATAGGTTGTCAGCTACTTGATTTTCACAAACCTTTCTATCTTTTACTTCAAAGTCAAATTCTTGAAGAAGAAGCACCCATCCGATTAGCCTCAGTTTTGCCTCTCTCTTGCCATGAAGTATCAGAGGGTTGGATGATCAGTGTGCACAATCACTTTTGTACCCACTAAATAGGCTCTAAAATTTTCAAACCCATATACAACAGCTAACAACTCTTGTTCGATCACAGTGTAATTCTTTTGAGCCCCGTTCAAGGTTTTGCTAGCGTATAAATGGGGTGAAAAAACTTGTTCTTCCTTTACCCAAGGACAACCCTAATGCTAAACCTCTAGCATCTCCCATAGATTCCAAAGGGAGATTCCAATCGGGTGATATGATGATAGGGCCCGAGACAAGTTTCTCCATAAACCTCTAGAAAACTTCTAAACATTCATTATCAAATATAAATGTGTTTTCTTTCAAAAAAAGCTTGCATAATGAATAACAATCTTTGAGAAGTCATCGATGAACAACCTATAGAACCCGTCATGACCAAGGAAGCTTTTTACCCCTTTTACTGAAATTAGGGGAGGTAATTTCTCAATTACATGAAATTTAGCTTGATCAACTTCAATTCCATCCCTAGAAATTTTGTGCCCAAGCACAATTCCTTCATTCTCCATAAAGTGGCACTTTTCCCAATTAAGAACCAGATTTGAATCTACGCACCTTTTAAGCATCATCTCCAAATGTTTCAAGCATTCTTCAAAAGAATCTCCAATGATCTAAAATTCATCCATAAACATTTTGATGGAGTCCTCCACCATATCTGTGAAGATTGATAACATACACCGTTGAAAGGTAGTCGGCGCATTACATAATCCAATGGGCATTCGCTTGAAGGCGAATGTGCCATAAGGACATGTAAAAGTTGTTTTCTTTAGATCCTCCGGTAAAATGGAGATTTGGTTATACCAAGAATATCCATCAAGAAAGCATTACCAACCCTTTCCGGCAAGCCTATCAAGAGTTTGATTGATAAATGGCATGACAAAATGATCTTTTCTCGGTCCATGAATTAAGCTTTCGATAGTCCATACACACACGCCACGCATTAATGGGCCTAGTGGCAACGAGCTCGGCTTTTTCATTCGGAAATTTTGTGATGCCACCCCTCTTGCATTGGAGGATTTAGCCGCCTTTGGTGCTCAATGCTTGGTTTGTAATCTTTCGCCAAAGTAATTTTGTGAGTGCATACACCTAGTGAAATTCCCATGATTTTGGCTATTGACTATCCCAAAGCTCTAATGTACCGCTTCAACACCATGATCAATGCCATTTCTTAAGATCATTCAAAATGATCATCGGAGGTGCGTTGTTGGTCCCAAAAAAGGCATATTTCAGATGAGATGGGAGCTCCTTCGATTGTAATTTTGTTGGCTCAATAATAGATAGCTTGGCCAGGGTGCTTCACGACCAGACAAATCAAGATCAAGCTTTGGTTGAAACGAAGTATGTGTGCCTACGCTCAAAAGGGCAGCCACGACTTCATCATAGTCATTAATCTCGGCTTGATCATAATTTAGTAACACTTGAGCTAATAATTCTCCATGATACGCTGTGTCACGTCCTGAGGCTACCCCCTAGACGTAACACGGGACATAGGATCACGAGTGACCCCAAGCTAACCCTAAGTTTTGCATGTCACAAGCATACTGAAATATAACTAAGTAAGTGGAAACATAACTATAAAGTAAACAATACTAAAAGAAACTTTAGGTGAGAATTTAACTAAACATCTATGGGAAACAACCCTAAACAACTTAATACTGACTCTATGTCTGAAAGTCTCTAATACTGCTGAGCTGCTGGGACAAGTCCCCAGCTAACACTAATAATACTGAAAACTAAATAATGAACTACCTAAGTTGAAAGCATAAAGAAACATCCTTGAACTATAAGGACTCACCACAGAGGCTGCTGAGAATGGGCTGGAAGTTGGCCTAAGTGCGGTCTGGATGCTGAGTGCCTGAACCTACATCGTGAAATGATGTCACACAAAAGTATGCGTCAGCACTTTGAATGTACTGAGCATGTAGGATATGCATGTTGACTGAATATATTTAAACATGCTAAAAATACTAGTCAAGTGTGTAACCTGATCTGAACAGAAGTACATAGGCCCCAGATACAATTGTGCATAAAAACTAGAATGCAAGAGTAAACTGAAATCATGCTGAAAAACTGAGTAAACACAACTACCGGTCTGAAGTACCTTACTGAAGCTAATACCGTGGGAGAGTTTATTAATTGACATAAACCACGTGAGCTAAACATGGAGTCCGATGTATACGCCCATCAAGAGAACCCAAAATACTTAGCCAGGGTATAAAGGCATGACTGTGGTGTGATCATTAAAACTGATGCCCAGCAGAGGGGACGTATAAACCTACGAGGGCACGTAGTTCTGGGACTTGAGGGTACGCTAAACCCTAGTCAAAATCGGTGCTAAACACTACTCCCAAAATGAATACTAGAACTCATTTTAACTGTAGTCCTGAATTCATGAAACAGAACTAAACTGATCTGAAGATTATTTCTGAGATAAAATGCAGTCAGAAATGAACTAAATTCTATTTAAAACTGAATGCTAACACACTAAGCTACATTCTGGAGAAAGCCAATTTATGTGAAAATACGACAATTTCATGCTAAGTTTTTCCCTTTCAAATCTCCATAAGAATTCATGCAAACTCATTTTAAAAAGTGTAGAATTTTAGTAGAAATCACAAGAATTCAATGGGATGATGAATCTACATAGTTGGGCAAGAACCCTAGTTTCATAAATCATATTAATCAAGAAAAAGGGGTGAAGTTTTGGGCATAAGGGCAAACAAAACCCTTACTGAATTCCCACATACCTGGTACTTGAAAATCCCTGTGAGAAATCTGAAGTTTACACTTGGAGAAGAGAACCCTAGGCCTTGAAATTGGGGAAACACTCTTTTTTTGCTTGGAGCTGACGTGAGAGGAAACTGATTTAATTTAGGTAGTTTTTGACTATATTACTAGGCTTAGACTGAGTAAAATGACGTAGTTTAAGCATCAAGTGACGTACTTTAAGGGCCCAACGCATAGGGGAAAAGACCAAAACGACCCTGACTTAGAAGCTAATGAAGTGACTTCAAGATGGGCTTCACGAGCCGCGAATCTCTTCAAGGGCTGTGAAGCTGGTCGTGAAGCTTCACCTGCCCGACAGGGCTCCATTAAAATTGACATAATGTTTTACTTCGAACTTTAAATGAAGCACACTCAGTGGCGTTGGAAAGAGGACTCAAAGATCTTTGATTTGATAGGCATGGCCACCTAATTCAGTTTTTGCTAAAAGATATGATCGTTTGAAGTTGGTCCAAAACTCAAAACTTTATAAGTCTCCTTCACGGTTCGTGTGAAGCTTTACGGGCCGGTTAGACGTCCGTGGCCCTTTTCCAGTGACCTTGGGTCACACCCCACCAACTAGGTGACTTATATGACCCACTTGATGGGCCGTCAAGTCCACCACGAGCCGTCAAGGTCACCGTGAAGGTGACCCCTGCACGGGTAGATCATGGAAAGGGTTCACGAGCCCCTTAACGAGTTGTGGTCCCCTTCACGGACCGTCTAGGATGCTGTGAAGGGTCTATGGTCCAGTTTGGGTCCGTGGATTTTTTCCCATTTTTCCTTTTTAGCCTTTTTCAAATCCGAGATGTTACAATATCTCCCCCATAGGATCATTCGTCCTCGAATGAAGTCTAACTAAGCTGAGTTTGGAGGAAAGAGTTGTAATCCTTACCAACTGAATATTAGAAGCTGATATCTAACTAAACTTAGTTCCATGAACATGCAATTATGCTCAAATACACGGATAACTTGGGGAAACAAGATACTGAGACGGAATTACACAATAGTAAACTGAGAGACTTGAGAGGAGCCATTTTCTCAAGCTGAAACTTAATCGGAGGGAAACCGATGGGGATACTTGATCTTCATAGCTACTTCTACCTCCCAAGTAGCTCCCTCTGCAGACTGATTCCTCCATAAAATCTTTATTGAGGCGACTTCCTTATTTCTCAACCTACGAACCTGACGGTCAAGAATATCAACTGGAATCTCCTCATAAGTGAGGCTATCCTTCACAGAAACACTTTCTAAGGGTACTACCGATGCCAGATCACCCACACACTTTTTCAACAAGGAAATGTGAAAGACTGGATGAAGCACTGCTAGTTCTGTTGGCAACTCTAACTCATAAGCCACATTACCAACCCTTTTTAGGATTCTGTAAGGACCTACATATCTGGGACTGAGCTTCCCTTTCTTGCCAAATCTCATCACCACCTTCATGGGTGACACTTTAAGAAAACCCAATTATCGATTTCAACCTTTACGTCCCTTCTCCTCACATCTGCATAGGACTTCTAACGACTCTGAGCTATCTTTAGTCTATCTCAGATGAGTAGTACTTTCTCCATAGCCTCATGAACCGAATCTGGCCCAACCAAGGCTACTTCACCTACTTCAAATTAACCAATTGGAGACCTGCATCTACACCCATACAGTGCCTCATAAGGGGCCATATGAATACTGGAATTGAAACTGTTATTAAAGGCAAATTCTATGAGGGGTAAGCGATCATCCCAACTACCCTTGAAATCAATCACGCAAGCTCTCAACATGTCCTCTAAGGTCTGAATGGTACGTTCTGCCTGGCCATCCATCTACGGATGAAATGTTGTGCTGAGATTTACGTGAGTACCAAGACCTTTCTGAAACGATCTTAAGAAATGAGAGGTAAACTGAGGACCTCTATCTGATATGATTGACAAAGGAACCCCATGCAACCTGACTATTTCGTTGATGTAGAGTCTAGCGTAGTTCTCCACTGAATATGTATTCTTGACTGCCAAGAAGTGAGCTGACTTATTGACTCTGCCCACTATCACCCAAATGGAGTCATGCTGTCTGCGAGTACGCGGTAAATCCGTAATGAAATCCATGTTTACCACTTCCCACTTCTAAGTAGGAATGCTAATCTCCTGAGTCACACCTCTTTGTTTCTAGTGTTCTACTTTTACTTGCTGATAGTTGGTACACTTAAACATAAAATCTGTGATGTCCCTCTTCATGCCATTCCACCAATAGACTTCTCGTAGATCACGGTACATCTTAGTGGCACCTGGATGAATAGAATATCTGGAATTATGGGCATCTGTATGGATCTACTGCCTCAACTCACCCACATTAGGGACACACAAGCAAACCTGGTAACAAGGAACACCATATCCCCATTGAGAGAAAATCTCAACTCCCTGCTAATGAACTGCACCTTTCAACTGAAGCAATAAAGGATCACTATCTTGTTTCTCCTTAACCTCCACTACCAATAAAGATTCCTATCCATTCTGCACTATCACACCACCATCTGACCTGTCCACCACGCAAACTCCTAAGCGAGCAAGCTGGTTAACTTTTCTAGCTAATTCTTTCTTCTCTTCCTCAACATGTGCCACACTACCCATGGATAGTCTACTGAGGGAATCAGCCACTACATTGGCCTTATCTGGATGGTAGAGCACATTCATGTCATAGTCTTTGAGGAATTTGAGCCATCTCCTCTGACGAAGACTCAACTCTTTCTCGGTGAACACATAGTGGAGGCTCTTATGATCTGTGAACACATCAGCATGAATACCATACAAGTAGTGTCTCAAAATCTTT
This sequence comes from Solanum appendiculatum, assembly GCA_018342035.1. Classification (NCBI taxonomy): domain Eukaryota; kingdom Viridiplantae; phylum Streptophyta; class Magnoliopsida; order Solanales; family Solanaceae; genus Solanum; species Solanum appendiculatum. The sequence continues at coordinate 557,211 of JAGDQO010000064.1, read as the reverse complement.
AGGGCGAACAATACAACTGCAAGATCGAGGTCATGAGTAGGGTAGTTCTCCTCATAGACCTTAAGTTGTCTAGAAGCATAAGCTATGACCTTACCTTGCTGCATCAATACGTAACCTAGGCCGACCTTAGATGCATCAAAATAAACCACATAACCGTCTGAACCCTCTGGTAGAGTCAAAACATGAGCTGTAGTCAACCTGGTTTTCAATTCTAAGAATATTTTCTCACACTCATCTGACCACTGAAACATGACCTTTTTCTAAGTAAACTTTGTCAATGGGGCAGCTATGGATGAAAATCCTATAATAAACCTTCGGTAGTAACCAGCCAAACCCAATAAACTTCTTATATCAGTTGGAGAGGTGGGTCTGGGCCAATGCTTTACTGCGTCAATTTTTTGAGAATCCACTCGAATTCCTTCGCTGGACACCACATGACAAAAGAAAGCGACCGACTGTAACCAGAATTCACATTTACTGAACTTAGTGAATAGCTGGCAATCTTTGAGGGTTTGCAGAACAACTCTCAAATGACTCACATGCTCTTCCTAGTTCCGAGAATATATGAGGATATCATCAATAAAGACGATGAAGAACAAGTCCAAATAATGTTTGAATACCCTGTTCATTAAGTATATGAAAGCCGCAGGAGCATGTGTTAGTCCAAAAGACATAACTACAAATTCATAGTGACCATACTGAGTCCTGAAGGCTGTCTTTGAGATGTCACTATCTCTGACTCTAAGCTGATGGTAGCCGGATCTGAGGTCTATCTTAGAAAAGCAAATAGCACCCTGAAGTTTGCCGAACAAGTCATCAATCCTGGGGATGGGATATTTATTCTTGATTGTGACTTTGTTCAACTGACGATAGTCAATGCACATCCTAAGAGAACCATCTTTCTTACACACGAACAACACTAGAGAAGCCCATGGAGAGATATTGGGTCTAATGAAGCCCTTATCGAGAAGGTCTTTCAACTATTCTTTCAATTCCTTAAGCTCAGGTGGAGCCATTCTATAAGGAGGAATTGAGATAGGCTGGGTATCTGGAAGGTGATCTATTCCAAAGTCAATCTACCTTTTGGGAGGAACTCCGGGATGATCTTCTAGAAACACTTCTGGAAACTTATTCACCACTAGGACTGACTCAAGAGTTTGGGTTTCGGAGTTTGAGTCCTTAACCAGAACAAGATGATAGATTTACCCTTTGGAAATCATTTTCCTGGCCTTAAGTTAAGATATACATCGACCTACAGGCACTGAGGTACTACACTTCCACTCTAAGACTAGCTCATTTGGAAATTGAAACCGAACGATCCTAGTTCTACAATCGACTGAGGCATAATAGGAATGTGACCAATCCATGCCTTGGATGATATCAAAGTCAATAATTTCTAAATCTACAAGGTCTACTGAGGTGACTTTCTAGGAAACTGTGACAGGAAAATTTCTGTATACCCATCTAGCGATAACTGGGTCACAAATTGGAGTAGAGACTTAGAAGGGTTATGGGAGAGTTTCTGGATTGACACCGAAGTTTACTGCTATGTAAGGAGTTACAAAAGAAAGTGTAGCCCCTGGATGTAACAATGCATAAATATCTAAATGGATGACTTGTAACGTACCAGTGACTACATCAGGAGAATCTTCCTGGTCCTGGAGCCTAAAGAGCATATAACTTGTTCTGGCGGTGACCACCAACTGCACCAAACTAGGCGCCCTACTGAGTGGGGCGACCTGCTGGCGCTGCTAAAGTTATAGACTGAGCCCTTTTACCTCCTTGTCATTGCCTGGCAGAAGGGCAATCCTTCAACCTATGACCAGACTGACCGCACCCAAAACACCCCTCTCTACTAGAAAAACACTCGCCCGGATGCTTCTTGCCACACTTTGGGCAAGATGGAAAAGTCCGGTTACCTGAAGCACTTCCATGAGACTTAGAGTCTGATGTCCTTCCTTTCTGATCCTGTCGAAACCTGGGGGACGAAGCGCTAGCTGATGAAGGCGCTGGGGCTGTAGACCTCTGCTAAAATTGTGAGTAATTTCAACCGCCCGACCTATGCTGAGAGTATTCATAGTTGTCTGTTCTAGCCTTTTTGTTATCCTTAGTCATTTCTTTTAGCTTATCTCCCTCAACCTGCTGAGCGTGGGTCATTAGTCTTGAGATATCCATAACTCCTAATAGCATAGCATTCCTGCACTCGGTCTTTACTTGATCGGATACTTCAAACAAGAACTTATTCATTTGTACCCTCGGATTGGCCACCATATGTGGAGCATACCTGGAGAGCTGAGTGAACTTCAGCCCGTATTCCTGGACTGACATTGAACCCTGCCTCAAGTTCATAAACTCCTGGGCCTTGGCCTCCCTCAACTCTCTCGGGAAGAACCTGTCAGAAAAGATCCAGTAAAACAATCCCACATCACATGATCTACCCTTGTTGTCCTTCCAATGCGTGAACCAGATATGAGCCACATCCTTAAGTTGGTAGGATGCTAGCTCAACACTATCAGTACAGGTAAGTTGCATTACCTCAAGAATATTCTTGACCTCGTCAATGAAGTTCTATGGGTCCTCACTAACCTTCGACCCTTGAAACTCTGGAGAATTCATACGAACAAAGTCTCGAACCCTAGCTGTAGCTGATCCACAGGTGGGATTTACAGGAACTAGGGCCTACTTATTGTTCTGGTAGGCTACGGTCTGAGACAACATCTAAATCGCAGTACTGAATTCTACATTCGTAACCTCATAGTCCAGGACTGCAGGAATTGTGTTAGCATTCCATGTGTTAGCTCTACGAGTAGGCATGATCTGAAACGCATAACAATGGATTAGAAAGGAGAAGTTGAATCACACTTCATGCACGATAGGAATAGCAAAAGAAGGGAAATTTTCTTAGAACACCTAGTAGCCTCCCCCTCATAGATGTGGCACGCTTCACACTCATGAAAGAGACTCTAGTTAGTGCAGCTTTCAGACACCCTAGGACACTTGAACATAATGCTTTGATACCAAGTTTGTCACGTTCTGAGGCTACCCCTAGACATAACACGAAACTTCGGATCACGAGTGACCCCAAGCTAACCCTGAGTCTGGCATGTTACAAGCATACTGACTCTATATTTCAGTATTGTTTCTTTTTGTATTGTTTAATTTACAGTTATGTTTTAGGTATAAAGGCATGACTGTGGTGTGATCACTAAAACTAATGCCAAACAAAGGGGACTTATAAACCTACGGGGGAACATATTTCTTGGACTTGAGGGTACGCTGAACCCTAGTCACACTCGGTGCTAAACACTACTCCCAAACTGAATACTAGAGTTCATTTTAACTGTAGTCCTGAATTCATGAAACTGAACAAAACTGATCTGAAGATGATTTCTGAGATAAACTGCGAATAGAAACTGACTAAATTCTATTTAAAACTGTATGCTAACACACTAAGCTACATTATGGGGAAAGCCAATTTATGTGAAAATACGACAATTTCATGCTAAGTTTTTCCCTTTCAAATTTCATTAAGAATTCATGCAAACTCATTTAAACAAGTATAGGATTTGAGTAGAAATCACAGGAATTCAATGGGATAATGAATCTTCATAGTTGGGTAAGAACCCTAGTTTCATAAATTATATTAATCAAGAAAAAGAGTCTGAAGTTTTGGGCATAAGGGCAAACAAAACCCTTACTGAATACCCACATACCTGGTACTTGAAAATCCCAGTGAGAAATCTGAAGTTTACGTTTGGAGGAGGGAACCCTAGGCTTGGAAATTTGAGAAACGCTCCTTTTTTGCATGGAACTGACTTGAGAGGAAACTGATTTGGTTTAGGTGGTTTTTGATTATATTACTAGGCTTAGACTGAGTAAAACGATGTAGTTTAAGCATCAAACGATGTAGTTTAAGGGCCCAATGCATAGGGGGAAAGACCAAAGCAATCCTGACTTAGAAGCTGACGAAGTGACTTCAAGATGGGCTACACGGGCCGTGAAGCACTTCATGGGCCATCAACCTGGTCATGAAGCTTCACCTGCCCAACAGGGCTCCATTAAAATGGACATAAGGTTTTACTCCAAACTTCAAATGGAGCAAACTCTTTGGCGTTGGAAAGAGGACTCAGAGATCTTTATTTTGATAGGCAATGGGCCACGTAATTCATTTTTCGCTAAATGATATGATCGATTGAAGTTTCTCCAAAACTCAAAACCTAATAAGTCTCCTTCACGGTCCATGTGAAGTTTCACGGACCTTTTAGATGTCCGTGGCCCTTTTCCAGTGAAATTGGGTCACACCCCAAAAACTAGGTGACTTGTTTGACCCACTTGACGGGCCGTCAAGTCCACCACGAGTCGTCTGTGTCACCGTGAAGGTGACCCCTGCATGGGCAGATCTTGGAAAGGGTTCACGAGCCCCTTAAGAAGTCATGGTCCCCTTCACGGATCATCTAGGGTGCCATGATGGGTCCATGTTCCAGTTTGGGTCCGTGGAATTTTTCCCATTTTCCCTTTTTAGCCTTTCGTAAATCCGAGATGTTATACGCTGCTTCTTCAATACTTGCCACCACTTCATCAATTTGATTCAAGTGAGATACAACAAGCATATTTTATGGATACTTCATGGATTAATGAATATTGAAGCTGAATACTTCATCATTAATTCGGAACTTCAACTTACCACCTTCAATATCTACCAATGTTTTTCCCATTGCCAAGAATGGTCTACAAAGAATAACCAGCATATCAATATCAATGTCACAATCAAGCACTACGAAATCAGTGGGGAACACAAATTTATCAACCTTTACTAATACATCGTAGACCATGTCAACCGGCCTTTTTATTGAACGATTAGCCATTAAGAGTGCATATTTGTTGGTTTCAATTTCTCAAGCCCGAGCTTATGAAATATCATCAGTGGCATCAAATTTATGCTTGCACCAAGATCACACAAGGTCTTTCCAAAAGTACATGCGCCAATGGTGCATGGAATAGTTAAAGCTCTTGGGTCATTTTACTTGAGGACTGCATCCTTTGCCATTACCGTACCACATGTTTGTGGCATTTCAATGGTTTCACAATCTATCACCCTCTTCCTTGTCACCAATTCTTTCATATATTTGGTATAACCCAGCATTTCATCAAAGGCATCCACCAATCAGATATTCACTTTCAAATCTTTCACTATTTCCACAAACTTTGAAATATTGCGTTGTCATTTTTCTTCCTCTATCGTTGAGGGAAAGGAGGCTTTATCTTAATTTGAGGCAATGTAGATGAAACTTCACCAGTTCCGTCTTTTGCCTTTTCATTTTGCACCACTTCAACTTCTTTTGTTTGTGTCTTACCTATTCCCTTAGGTGATTCATCATTTGCAATCACCCCTTGAGCATTCACATTATCGGGTTTTGTTATTTCTTGCAAAGTCTTTCCACTTCTAGTAGCTATAGCTGAAACTTGAGTAAGATTTCTTGGATTCTCATCTGCATGAGACATTAAATTCTCATAGGGATTACCATACAAAAGAGTGGTTTGCTACCCCATCTTTTCTTCAAACAACTTGATGGATGATGAGTGTGGAACTACAGTAGTGGACAAAGTTGAAACGTCTCTTTTCATCTCATACAAGAGCTTCTCTGAACCCTCTACCTTGTTTAGGATTTGACTCTACAAATCATCGGTTGATGACCTCATCAGATCATGTCAATTGAACAGCTACATATATATAGAATCTTCATATTCCTTTTCGTACCACCTGTTATTATTATTTTTGGTCCAACCTTGATTTTCGGCAAGAATTGGATAACTTGTCCGCAAACCCTCTGATTTTCCACCTCTCATGTACACCCCATCATCAAACACTATCTGGGACATTGCATTCACTGAATTTACCACTCCTCCAATAACACGTTCGGATAACATTTCAAGTTGAGTGGTCAATTTAGCAAATATTTTTTCATGCTCTTTGTTTTTCTCTTCTTCTTCCTTAATTGCCCCGAAGTGTGGAAGTGAAACATAATCTTCCCTCATGTACCAATCTTGGTTAATTTTTGTCATCTCATCAAACAACCTCGATGCTTCTACGAATGGTTGCTTAACTATATTACCTCGAACAAGGTGATCGACCAATCCCATGTTTATAGCATCAAGACTAAGGTAGAGAAATTGCAACAATTGCTCATCCGGGAATCCATGCTTGGGACATTGTGACAACACCTGCTTAAAACATAACCATGCTTGTTAAGCGGGCTCTCCATTCTTTCTTTCAAAATTTTGAATATCTTTTCTCAATGTCATTACCTTAGACGTAGGGAAGGACCTCTTAAGGAAAGTTTCAATCCATGCTCTCCATGAGGTGATAGATATCTTTGGCAACTCAATCTAGTTGCCTCCACCATTAGAGAAAAAAGGAATAATCTTAATCGTATTAACTCTAGTGAAATACCCTCATCTGAAAAAGGGTTACACATATTTACGAATTTGCGAAGATGTTCATTAGGATCTTCGTGTTCGAGACCCCCAAATAATCCTTCCACTTTGATGAGTTACAACATGGGCTTGGTTTTGACAAACGTGGTGTCCTTGTGTACCAGTGGTAAACAAATCACTCCTACTTCATTGGTGGTAAGAGTTACCTCCTCATCTTCTCTTCTAACACCATTGCCACGCCCATGGCTACTAGAGTCGTCACCACTATGCATCTTCATTAATTCACCTACTAGAATGCACAACAAGAAAGCCAAGCGTAAGGTTGTTCAACTACAAACTAAATTATTACACAACTTACTTCTCAAATTGAATTCATAACTACCATTCCTCGACAAGGGAACCATTTTTGATAACGCTCAAATGTCCTCTTTAAAACCAATAAAATGGGACAACGGTCGTTGACAATAAAAATATCCAACTAAGAGTCGAGGTCGAATCCCACAGGGAATGGTATGAGGTTAAGGATCCAATTGGGGAATTAAATTGCAACTAATCTCAATGTGGTTAATAAGTAAATGGATGGATGATTCCACCAAATTTAACAACGCAATTTCTACTCACAATTATCAATATCTTAACAAACAGAAATTCATGAAATTAACTGACTCTAGGGGTGTGGAGATTGAATATTGATGTCACTAGGGGTAGTGTTGAATTTCTTATTACAACTAAAGAATCATGGATAGGCTAGGTCATCTTTGATTATGTTAATCATCTTCAAATCCCATAACGCTATTTCATGAAATCTCCTTTCGGTTTCATGCATGTTAATACTCATTCTAACCCAATACCTTGGATTTACAATTAAGCATAACTAGATTGCAACCATTGAACTAATCACCCACTCATATTGGTCTTGTTCAAGCACCAATGTGAGATCGAAGCTAAAATCAAGTTGTACACCTCATTTTATGAATTAAACACACGACAAGAATTTAAATCCATAATTAACATCCATAAAATAGAGAAATTCAACATACCCACTTAGTTAAATCAACACCCATCCCTATAATCACACCCCAAGAGATGAGAAGTTTAGCCACACATCACAAAGTGTAGAGAGGTTATACCTTCCAAGAAAGCAGCCATGGATAACATGAAATTAAGCAATTTCAGGCAAACCCACTTTGAATTCAACCTCAACTTTACAAATTCAAAATTATCAATTGAACAACCCCAAGAGATAAAAGTGTTTTTCACCCAATGGAAGGTGTTTCTCTCTCTAGAATGTTCAAAATTTTCTCTCCAATTTTGAACCCCCTTTTCTCTCTCCATTGGGCTATTTGTAGTTTCCCAAAATTTTTCTCAAAACTAACATGCGCTTCTCACTAAGTGATATTAGTCGGGTTCGCTGATGTCGTTCGGCAAATCGCCAATCGTGCTTCAGCTCGCCTCTTTCTACCTCTAAGCTTCAGGTGTTTGACCATCATTTGGCGATCCCGCTCAAGTCAACTTTTCTAGTTTGGCAAATCGCCAATCATCACCTTGGTTCGCCCTTTAAAGTTTCATTTTACCATCTGCCACTGTCAATTTTGGCGGTGTTCACCATATTCACCTTTTTCACTTGGGGCATCGCCGCCTCTTCCTTACTCTTCCAACTAGCCTTGTAGAGAAGGCTAGTGTACTATCAATTTACGCGATAATAAGCATGTTAGGCGATTCACCCTTTATTTTTGGCGTTCATTAGAGTTTAGTTTTGCATATCTTTTCACACTTTTGGCCATTCTTTCAATCATTCATCATTTCCTTGTCCATTTGCTTTCATAGCTACAAATCATCAAAATATTATCAGAACATGAAAAAATTATGTATTGAGGACACTAACTATTGAGCTAAATAGGCCTCAAATGAGTGTAAATCTACCACTCATCATTTGTAGTCCCTCATTTATAGAAGTGGGGCCCTCGAAACCATAAATAGGATCCTACTAACACGGCTTCATAGACACCCTAAGACACTTGAACTCTGTGCTCTGATACCAAATTTGTCACGCCCCGAGCCTACACACTGGACGTGGCTGGCACTCAAGAACCATTAGTGGTCCCCAAGTGAACCCTTGTTCTGCTGACTACTAAGCGAAAGACTAACTAAAGGATACACAAGAGTCAAAACTGAAGAATTGTTAAAAACAATCTAGTGAATGTCAAAACTATCTAAAAAAAATACTAAGTATAAAACTTAAAGTTGTAAATAAAACATATGAAACTGAATGCTGAAAAGACTACTCAAAATTGTCGGTCTATGAAGCCTCTACTATTTAAGGACAGGTGTCGGAACAAGATCCATGACACCGCAAAGTACTACCACTATAAAATCATAAGACTAGAGTCCTCTAAAAATAAGGAGGCCTCAGCAAAAGCTGACGAGCGTATCATGTGATCTCAACAGAATGCCTGCTGATGATCCTAAGTACCTACATGATGCAGTTCGAATGACATCAGTATATTGAATGTACAAGTATTTAGTAGGGTTGAATTAAACAAATAATTGAATTGAAAGGCTGAAAGTAACTCAACTGAAGAATAATATAAATCATGATGAAAATAATTTAATTCTCTTACTATAATGATGCAATAATAGTAGATATTGAACTGCAAAGTGTGTTTTGACAATGCTTATATGAATGATCCTCTTCATTGGATGGATAACGGAAAAACCATCAGCATTTACTCCTTCGATATTCGGATAGAAAACCGAAGTCCCTGCCTGTCACGACCGGATTTCTCGAATCATGATGGCGCCTAACAACCCAATAGTAGGCCAGCCAAAACCCTATCCTAGAACTTAGCAGTAATGGGACGAAGGGTTGGATGTAATCCTCAACTAAGCGGAAGCAACAAATACAACACATAAAGAAGGCAGAAGCGAAACCAAACTATATATATACAAGACACCTCCAAAAACCTAGAAGTCACAAGTACATAACTACTAACAAGAGTACAAGTCCCAAAAGTGGATCACAGAAACAAACTGTCTCAAAGCAAAAGACAAGTCAAAATATAAATATAGAAGGAAACAGGTAATCCGAGAATGCCATGTGCTCACCCTCGTCTCTTGAATACACAATTGAAGGCTTGAACTTAACGTTGTGAACTGGTGCTCGGACCTGCATCGCGAAAACAGATGTAGAGTGTAGCATGAGTACCAAACAACAGGTACCCAGTAGGCATCATAGGTCGACTGAGCAAGAAAGGTAAAAATGGGCAGGCAAGATAGAATCATCACAAAAAAGGTCAACAGAACGGAAGTAGAGAAAGCAGGAAATAAACAAGAATAACTAAGCTAAACCTAAAATTGGAGGGCGAATTACTTGATCATACTTTTATTGATGTTGTCCCTGTTGAGAAGAGTACACTAGAGTTATGTAATGAAGTAGATAATATTATTTTTAAAAACTCTAATGTGTGTAAATATGAGGGTGTAAATAATGGTAAAATTCATGAGTTAGGACGCATTGGACCTCATTCCAATCATTTTTCCACATTATGTTTAGATGATGAGATATTAATCGAGCCATCTGAGACTATACAAGAGTGTCTGGAGGAGGAACAATGTGTCTATATTCTTGAATTTATTGTTCCAAAATCAGAGAATTACATTCCTCACTTAGGATCCAAGAAGTGTGTAATGTGATATCTATTGCTTGGAACCTTTATTTTTGTACCACCACCTCTTGAGCGTGATAGAAAAATTGATGCAAAATTAGGGGTGTAATACATATCCTCAAAGTGGAAGGAAAAATAGTAAAATTAATGGTGTCGTGCCGCGACATTAAATCAAGCGCTTATTGGGAGGCAACCCAATTCGTAATGTAGCTTCTTATTTTATTTTATTTTTAGTGTCACTTTTTTTTGTTTTGTTTTTGTTTTCGCAGATTTAGGGGAAGTCTGAGTACCCAACTTTGAAGCTAAGGAACACATTTTGAGCTTAAGTGTGGGTGCGCACCACCCTTGATGAATGGAGAGAAAACATGTTTTTAGCTAGGCCATAGAGGGCCTGAGGGAGTATTTCTCACCCTTCTTCTTCTTCTCTTTTCTATAAATTGCTTTGCGGACAAAGCATGATTTTAAGTGTGGGGTGAAAATTCTTCCGATAGTTGTGAGCTTAAGGGTGAATATGCCATAGGATTTTTTTCAATTGAAAAAAATAAAAATACAAAAGGATTTTCTTTATTATTTGTTATTTTATTAAAAAACTAAAAATACAAAAAGATTTCAAAATTTGATATCGCCCAAATGACACCTCCCTAAAGAAGTATAAGTGGTCGCTGTCAAATAAAGAACCTAACAAAGGTTAGGATCGATCCCACGAGGAATATGGTTTAGACTTAGGCTAATCAAGATTCGTTGTACGTTTAGCCGAATTATTTCTAAAGGAAAGGGGGGAGTTAAGTAAACTAGAATTAAAATTATTGAATATGAAATAAAACAAATAGCAGGAATTATGCAGTTTGAGATATCAATACGAGAATGAAACTAGGGTATATGTGTTCCCCATAAGCTCTTAACTCAATAATCCTAACAATGATAATTCTTTCTAATGTCTAGCATGCATGATTGGTAAGTTATGTATCCCTAAGTGGATGGTCCTCCAAATAGGGAATTTCACTCCGCACACTGGTCCGTCTACGTGTGTCGATTTACTAACCCTTACCTTTGACCTAGATGAACCCGCAGCTATAACTAGTTTGGGTTATTAGATAGCGGACTACTCAACGCTAAATCTCCGTTGTATAATCTCTTTCTCATTTGTTACCTCCCTGGTCCGGTTAGTAGGAATGAGGCGGGTTCTAACGTTGCGCACTGTTAAAAGGCATTCTAAATGAAGAGATCAACAAATACATGCATAAACACTTTCAAGAATTACGACATTATTAGTTTTACTTTCGTTAATTACTTATGTTTCCCACAACCCTAGTTGTGGATTTAGCTACTCATTATTTCAAAAACACAATCAAAATTTATTAAAATAAATATGCTTATGTTAATGATAAAAATTTAAGAACAATAGCTAAAATATCATTCAATAATCACGAACACAAATAAATAATAAAGGAGAAGACACAATAAAACAAATTTTCCGGCCTCTATGGCTGCTCTTCCAAAGTTTCTAAGCTTTGAAGTTCTAACTTGTATAATATTTCTTGGGTTCTTCCTCCCTAAAAATAATTTTTTATGCCCTATTTATAGATATAGAAACCCTAAATAAAATAATTGAGACAAAAAAAAATTAGGAAACCAAAACCCAATTAAATTTGTTTTTCGTGTGCCCGTGATTTTTGGAAATTGCTGACCCGCCTTCAATACTAGTAAGTGCCTCCAGCTGCTGCCACATGTGGACAGCAATAGTTCACTTTGAATTGAAATTCCAGCCGTTATTTTCCTTATATACATATGAGTTGAGTAGCCATCAAAAGAGAAAATTCTTATTTGATATCAAGAAGTATATATGGGATGAACCTTTTCTCATTAGAGAATGTGCTGATAATATCATTCAGCATTGTATACCCGAAGTAGAACTGCATGAAATACTAGAAGCTTGTCATGCTTTGCCAGGAGGTGGTCATCATACAGCTATCCATACATTCTGTAAGGTTTTGCAATGTGGTTATTATTGGCTCACTTTTTTTAGGGATGCTCATGCTTTTTACAAATGTTGTGCCCAATGTGAAATGCAAGGAAGCATCTCCCAAAGACATGAGTTACCATTGTCACATATCCTTGAAATTGAGTTGTTTGATGTTTGGCCGATTGATTTTATGGGCTCTTTTCCTATCTCATTTGGGAACAAGTACATTCTTGTAGCAATTGACTATGTCTACAAGTGGGTGGAAATTATGGCATTGCCAAATAATGAAGCAAGAAGTGTCACTAAGTTTCTCATAAAGAATATTTTCACCAGGTTTGGTACACCTAGTCCATTATAAGTGATGAAGGTTCACACTTTTGCAATCGTCAATTTACAACACTCTTATCTAAGTATGGAGTCAAGCACAAAGTAGACACTCCGTACCATCCGTAATCTAGTGGGCAAGTTGAAGTGTTAAATTGGGAGATCAAGAGCATCTTAGCCAAAACAGTAAATGTCCATCGTACCGATTGGTCAAGCATGCTTGACGACACAAGTTAGTTTTTGGGAAGGCTTGTCATCTACCGATTGAGTTAGAGCACAAAGCCTTATGGGCATTGAAACACATAAGTCTGAATTGGGATATGTCTTCTAAGAATCGCGTGTGTCAAATCCTTGAGTTAGATAAATTTTGGCTGCAAGCTTATGAAAGCTCCACTCTCTATAAATAGAAGGTCAAGCGATGCCATGATGCAAAGATTTTACCTCGCTAATTTTAGGTGGGGAAACCCATCCCTCTATTCAATTCAAGGCTGAAACTCTTTCCGGGCAAGCTCAAATCCAAGTGGACTGGCCCCCACACAATCACAAAAATATGTTGAAATGGAGCGATTGAAATTGAAGATGCAAAGGGGGTGAGATTCAAATTCAATGGTCAAAGATTGAAGGTATACTTTAGGGAAGTTCATGACATGCAAGTTGTGGAGGTGGTGTACTTGGATGATGTTTGAAGGCATACCCACGTCGTGCTGTGATGTTAAACCAGGTGCTTTTTGGGAGGCAACCCATGTGTTAGTCATTTTCAATAATGTAGGTGCATTTGTGCAGGATTAACATGAAGTTCGGCATTCGAGAGCAGAACTCGACAACTTGCCAAAGCAGTTGTGCAAGGCTCCAACGAGTTTGCCTATATGGGCGGCTCAACTTAAGGTGCACATTCTCTATTTCGGTGAACTGCACCCATATTTGGCAATATGCTGATATAATTGGGCGAACCTAATGCAGTTCGCCAATTATGGAGCAAAAATTTGAAAGTCTATCGGAACTTTCGGCAATGAGAAGGAACTTTTGATGATTCTCCCAAAAATCTTAGGTGATCATGCTGTATTCCACCGAGTTGGAGGCAAAATTCTCACAAGCTATAGGCCCTGTTGGCGAAGTGGAACTAGTTGGGCAATTCACCGAATAAGTCAGCGATCTCCTTTTTGCCATTATTCAGGGAGTCCCTTTTTCTCCGCTTCCTCCTGCTACTCATTTGCGTTGAGGACACTGCACTTTTCTTTTTGGTTGGGTGAGGGCCGTTGCGCATTTTTAGATTAGAGTGTTTCATTTGGTTTTGTGTTTCTCTGTTGTTTAACTCGTCGTCTTTGCAACTACCCCCATAAGTTTTGAAAATTGTGGAATGCTTGAGTTTTCACTATTAATGATTTGATGATCGATTGTGTTCAATATCGATATGTTAAATCGTACTCATGATGGGCTTGGTGTATAGTGTTGGTGCTGCAAGAATGAAATCATTTTGGTTTGCACTTTTGAGCGATCTTTTTGAATCTTTTGTTGACTAGCTACGTTTTGATGTGAGCCTTGCAATGAACATCACATGTATGCTTTTGATCTTTGCGGGCGTTGCTAAATGAGTGTATTTCAAAGTGCCATATGTGGAGAGGTTTTACTTGAAAGCATGTGTGTAGAGTCCTAGAATTTGCCTTGTTAGTCTAATTGTTTAAATCTTGGTGAATACAAGGCATGATCTTGGGCAATAATTAAAATAGGGAACCCAAATGTTGTAAATCTTATGTGACTACCTTGTGAGGATGTGCATACATTTTTGCACCATTTGATCCTAGCCCATTTGTTGGCAAAACCAAAAGTAAGTCTCTTGAGCCAAATTGTCCCTACCTTCTCACCTAAGATCCTTTTTGAAGCATTGTTATGGTTGAACAACAAACTTATCCCAAAAGCCTAAGTTGGGGTGTTGAAAGGAAGAAGAAATGATAGCCAAGTGAAGGGCAAAGAAACATAAAATGAGACTCAACTTTGAAGTTTGTTAAAGAAGAAGGGGCCCTTCCTAAAAAAGAGAGAGAATAAGAGTCGTTGTGATGAAAATGTTTTGGAAAAATAGAAATGAAATAATGAAGTAGTGAAACAAAGGGAATTCCAAATAAATTGAGTGATAGATCAAAGTTTGAGTTCTCAAACGTAAAAGAATGAAAAGAACTTGAGAAGAGGTGAAGATGATTGCAACAATGCTTTGAAAAGGTGAAGTCACCAAGCCAAATTGACCATACCTCAACCCTCAGTCCCATTACAAGCCTAAAAAAACCCTTGAGATCTTTCATGAACTAGGTTGTGTGATGATTGGAAAATATGGGCAAACCTATGGGACAAAGTTTGCATGTATTTCTCTTTTGAGAGAGTTAGAGTTGCATTGATTCCTTAATTCTTTGTTGACTTGCTTTGTGAGAGTATGGAATCATTCTTAATGTGAGGGCACTTGAATGCATTTGTCGAAACATGGTCTTGCATTAGAAAAGAAGCTAAAGTGAGCTTGAGCTTGTGTTGAAACCGGCTAGTCATTATTTGAAGCTTTGTAATTACGATTGAGTGTAGCATGATGTTGAGAGTATTCTTGTAGTGGCACTTTCATGTTATCTCTCATTAAGTACTATTTCCTTATTGAGCTAATTGTATTCTTGATTTACTTGAGGACAAGTAAAAGTAATTTCGTGAAATTTACATGAATGAAACTGAAAGGATATTTTCATGAAATAGTTGTATGAGATCGAAAGATGATTAACATAGTCAAAGATGGCCCAGACTATCCATGATTCTTTAGTTGTATTGAGTAATTCAACACTACCCCTAGTGACATCATTATTCAATCCCCACACCCCTAGAATTAGTTAATATCATGAAATTTTCGTTTGTTGAGATATTGATAATTGTGAGTAGAAACTGCTTTGTTAAAGTTGGTGGAATCATCCACACTTTTACTAATTAACTACATTGAGATTATTTGCAATTTAATTTACCAATTGGATCCTTAACCTCATACAATTCCCTGTGGGATTCGACCCTGACTCTTAGTTGGGTATTTTTATTGACAACTACCGCTGTCCCTGTTTCTTGGTTTTAAAGAGGACATTTGAGCGTTATCTACATACATTTAAGAAAAGTTTCTCTTTTTTACACTTTAAATCGTGCAATAGAACTGTGTCATAAGGAACTTATTTAGACTCATTCGCTTTTCAAATCCATAAGGTGGTTGAAATAGCAAAGCCTAGATCCTTATCGATGTGTTACTCTCAAATGAAGTCTTCAAAAAGTAAAGGGATTGCATAGGGCTTGAGAGAAGCTGGTTAGTGTGCATTAAGTGTATTGATTAGAAGGAGTGCACCCTTATTCATATAAATCATGCGTTCGTGTTAAAAACAAGATGTGTTCCCTGATTCTCTTCTATAAACCTTGTTTCAAGTGATGCCATTTATGAGGGAAATATGCTTTTGAATGCTTGGACAGTATTGTCACCCAAAAGATAGTGTGAATTGCGATGTTATAAGCTAATAATAGTAGAAAGGCCCAGAGTTAGAAGCATAAATTTGTAATTTTAGTAACTTAAAAGGTGGGGATAGTTTTTGAGTAAAGTGTGTAGTTGCAGTCATGTACCTAGAAAGTCATTAATGATGAGTTTTTCCCTTATGTCTAGGCTAAGGAGTTATAATTCCCGTTGATGCCTCTAATATCAAAATGGTGCTCATGACCCATTCTCATACACTTCAGATAGATTCAAATCTATGCTCACTTCCAGAATGAGAGGCAAAGACTTTAGTTCATTGATCTCAATCTTACTCCATAAAGTTATGGATACCAGCCTCATGGTATGAACCTATTTAGATAAGCACTCATGTCTTATAGTATGCTCAATCTCAAGAATTCATTACTTACTCTCAATGGCTAGAAAAATAATGCTATGTCATGCATATTATTATATCATATTTCTCAAATGAATCATGCTTACGATCTTTCACCGTAAAGCTCTTTCAGTGATCCTTTTTAGTTTCGAGAGTGATGTTGTTGATAGTAGTCATGACAAAAAGACATAGTAGAAGAGAATAAACAAAATCTTCAAGAAAAACAATACATTATCCATAAAATAATGAGGAAAGGGAACCAATTAGATGACTACATAGAAAACATGGCTATTGACAAAGGAAAATGCACATTTTCGAATTTCTACAGCATGGATGACACAGGAAGAAGGATTATAAAAAGAGATAAATTAAATTGCTCATATTTGAAAGTATCACCAACTAGGAGATAATGGGAATAGGAGGGCACAACACAAGTTTTAACATATACATCATTTACAAAACATTATGAGGCTAATAAAATGTGAAGAACTATTTAAACTAGGCTACTTTAGCAAGCAAAAGAGAACGCAATTGCAAGACGAAGAGCGGCAATTTAAACGAGAAGCAAAACTTACAGAAGTAAATAGGATGAACTACACTTACTCTTGTTTGTTGAGGAAAGGAAGACACGAACACATGACCTTGAATGTTGATGATTTATAGCTTGAGGAGATGGAGCTTCTAGTTGATCAAAAGTGGAAATATTTTTTCAGGCGTGGAATGGAGTTAGACAGAAAGAGAGATGCAAATAGGAAATGGGAAACCCTAGAATAAAGGAATTGTTATTGGGAGTTTGTCGCAGGCCATCTGGATGGGCTACCCTTTTATTCGTTTTGTTTGTTAATTGATTTGGGAATTAGGCCCAGATGAGTATTGTAATGCTTTTGAGATTCATTTTAATAAAAGCCCAAAAGTTGTTTTAAAAAAAAGTGTGCATTTTCTGACATATTAGAATCTTCCAACGAACCAGGATAATGTAAAGTGTGAATATTAAATCATCCAACTCTGTCACATAAATTCATGCTCAAATTTTTGAAATTTCCATGTAACATAAATTGGATTGGAAAAAATATTATGAGTAAATTCTATTAGTATATAAGAATTGACGTGCACTAATATTTTCAGAAAAAGCAAAAAAAATATTTTTTTTGTTTTTCTTTAATTTAATTAGTATATAACTTTTTCTAAATTGTTCGTCCTACTTTAGCTACACCCTTTTGTTTTAATTCATATACTTTAGTTATAGCTTTATTACTTTGAATGTCAGTGCTCTTTGTCTAAAATTTGTAATTACTTTGAGTAAAAAAAATTAACAATCGATGAAGAAAAATACTTTATTTATAGACATCCCAATGGGCCTCTTACATTAGGTTTTAAAGAAAAAAAGAATGAGATGATTAGAGGCCATGTATCAATTTTACTTGCTAACGTGTTTATTTATCATTACGTGCATGGTTTCTTAAAATTTTAATCATTTTAATGAATCTAAAGAAATTAACTGGGACACACGTGCAACGCACGTGCCTAGAGACTAGTCTATTAAAATGAAAAAACATAGATGTATCTTAATGGAATTCTTCGTAATAACAACCAGACTTAACTATATTTACAAACACTAATTGGAATAAAGAAAACTTTTTTTCTGTCGGAAAATCAAGAATCAAAAGCTTTGAATTCTCGAAACTGTAAAAACAGAGTAATACAGATTGATTAGTTTGAAAAAATTGAATGCATAGACTGATATATATATATAGAATGAAACATAGAAACAACACAGAAGAAACGTGAATTTAGATGAGCCTCTTTTGCATGAGAGAAAAATGTGAAAAGGAAGGGAAAACAAAAAACTTAAGTAAAATGTGTGCGATAAGAGACATAGTAGAAGAGATCAAACAGATCAAACACATTCTTAAATAAAAACAATACATTATCCAGAAAATAATGAGGAAAGGGAACTAATTAGTAGACTGCGTAGCAAACATGGCTTTTGACAAAGGAAACTACACATTTTCGGATTTCTACAGCATAAATGACACAGGAAGAATGATTATAAAATGTGATAAATTAAATTGCTAATATTTGAGAGTATCACCAACTAGGAGATAATGGGAATGGGAAGGGCACAACACAAGTTTTAACATATACAACATTTACAAAACATTATGAGGCCAACAAAATGTGAAGAGCTATCTAGACTAGGCTACTTGAGAAAGCTAAGAGAACACAACTGCAAGAGGAAGAGAGGCAGTTTAAACGAGAAGAAAAAACTTACAGAAGTAAATAGGATGAACTACCCTTACTCTTGTTTGCTGAGGAAAGGAAGACATGAACACATGACCTTGAATATTGATGATTTATAGCTTGAGGAGATGGAACTTCCAATTGATCAAAAGTTGGAACATTTTTTCAGGCACAGGGTGGAGTTAGACAGAAAGAGAGACGTAGATAGGAAATGGGAAACCCTAGCATAAAGGAAATGTTATTGGGAGTTTGTCGAGGGCCATCCGAATGGGCTACCCTTTTATGTTTTTTGTTTGTTAATTGATCTGGGCATTAGGCCCAGATGAGTATTGTAATGCTTTTGAGATTTATTTTTAAATAAAAGCCCAAAAGTTGTTTTAAAAAGTGTGCATTTCGTGACATATTAGAATCTTCCATCGAACCAAGATGATGTAAAGTGTGAATATTAAATCATCCAACTATGCCACATAAATTTATACTCAAAATTTAGAAATTTAAATTTTGAAATTTCAATGTAACATAAATTGGATTGGAAAAAATATTATGAGTACACTCTATTAGTATATAAGAATTGACGTGCACGAATATTTTCAGAAAAAGCAAAAAAATGTTTTTCTTCTTTATTTTAATTTGTATATAACTTTTTCGAAATTGTTCGGCCTACTTTAACTACACCCTTTAGTTTTAATTCATATACTTTAGTTATAGCTTTATTACATTGAATGTCAGTGATCTTTGTTTAAATTTTTGAATTACTTCGAGTAAAAATATTAACGGTCGATGAAGAAAAATACTTTAATTATGAACATCCCAATGGGCCTCTTACATGAGGTTATCAAGAAAAAATGAATGAGATGATTAAAGGCCATGTATCAATTTTAATTGTTAACGTCTTTATTTATCATTACGTGCATGTTTTCTTAAAATTTTAACCATTTTAATGAATCTAAAGAAATTAAATGGGAAACACGTGCAACGCACGTGCCTAGAGACTACTCAATTAAAATGCACAAACATAGATGTATCTTAAAGACATTCTTCATGATAACAACTAGACTTAACTATATTCACAAACACTAATCTGAATAAAGAAAACTTTTTTTCTATCGAAAAATCAAGAATCAAGAGCTTTGAATTCTCAAAACTGTAAAAACAGAGTAATACAAACTGATGAATTTGAATAAATTGAATGCATAGATAGAATTATATATAGAACGATATAGAGAAACAATACAAAAGAAACGTGAATTTAGATGAGCCTCTTTTGCATGAAAGAAAAATGTTAAAAGGGAGGGAAAACAAAAAACTTATGTAAAGTGTGTGCCATAAAAGACATAGTAGAAGAGATTAAACAAAATCTTCAAGAGAAACAATACATTATCCAAAAAATAATGAGGAAAGGGAACAAATTAGTAGACTACGTAGCAAACATGGCTATTGACATAGGAAACTACACATTTTTGAATTTCTACATCATGGATGACACTGGAAGATGGATTATAAAAAGAGATAAATTAAATTGCTCATATTTGAGAGTATCACTAACTAGGAGATAATGTGAATAGGAAGGGCACAACACAAGTTTTAACATATACATCATTTACAAAACATTATGAGGCTAACAAAATGTGAAGAGCTATCTAAACTAGGCTACTTTAGCAAGCAAAGGTGAACGCAACTGCTAGACGAAGAGAGGCAGTTTAAAAGAGAAGCAAAACCTACAGAAGTAAATAGGATGAACTACACTTACTCTTGTTTGCTGAGGAAAGAAAGACACAAACACATGACCTTGAATGTTGTTAATTTATATCTTTAGGAGATGGCACTTCTAGTTGATCAAAAGTGGGAACGTTTTTTTCAGGCGCGGTGTGGAGTAAGACAGAAAGAGAGATTCACATAGGAAATGGGAAACTCTGGAATAAAGGAATGTTATAGGGAGTTTGTCGCGGGCCATCCAGATGGGCTACCCTTTTATTTATTTTGTTTGTTAATTGATCACGGCATTAGGCCCAGATGAGTATTGAAATGCTTTTGAGATTCATTTTAATAAAAGCCCAAAAGTTGTTTTAAAAAAACAATGTGCATTTTGTGACATATTAGAATCTTCCAACGAACCAAGATGATGTAAAGTGTGAATATCAAATCATCCAATTGTATCACATAAATTCATACTCAATTTAGAAATTTGAATTTTGAAATTTCAATGTAACATAATTTTGATTGGAAAAAATATTGTAAGTACATTCTAATAGTATATAAGAATTGACGTACACAGATATTTTCAGAAAAAGCAAAAAAATGTTTTTTTGTTATTCTTTAATTTAATTAGTATATAACTTTTTCGAAATTGTTCAGCCTAATTTAGCTACACCCTTTAGTTTTAATTAATATACTTTAGTTATAGCTTTATTACTTTGAATGTCAGTGTTTTTTGTCTAAATTGTGTAATTACTTTGAGTAAAAATAATTAACGGTCAATGAAAAATATACTTTAATTATAGACATCCCAATGAGCCTCTTACATTAGGTTTTAAAGAAAAAAAATGAGATGATTAGAGGCCATGTATCAATTTTACTTGCTAACATCTTTATTTATCATTACATGCATGTTTTCTTAAAATTTATTTATTTTAATGAATCTTAAGAAATTAAACGGGACGCACGTGCTAGAGACTAGTCAATTAAAATGAAAAAACACAAATGTATCTTGAAGACATTCTTCATAATAATAACCAGATTTTACTATATTTACAAACACAAACCTGAATAAAGAAAAAAAAATTCTGTCAAAAAATCAAGAATCAAAAGCTTTGAATTCTCGAAACTATAAAAATAGAGTAATACAGACTTATGAGTTTGAATAAATTGAATGCATAGACTGAAATATATATAGAACGATACAGAGAAACAACACAAAAGAAACGTGAATTTAGATGAGCCTCTTTTGAATGAGAGAAAAATGTGAAAAGGAAGGGAAAACGAAATACTTAAGTAAAGTGTGTGCCATAAGAGACATAGTAGAAGAGATGAAACACATTCTTAAAGAAAAACAATACATTATCTAAAAAATAAAGAGGAAAGGGAACTAATTAGCAGACTACTTAGCAAACATGGCTATTGACAAAAACAACTAAACATTTTCAGATTTCAACAGCATGGATGCCACAGGAAGAAGGATTATAAAAAGTTTTAAATTAAATTGCTCATATTTAAGAGTATCACCAACTAGGGGATAATGGGAATGGGAAGGGTGCAACACAAGTTTTAACATACACATCATTTACAAAACATCATGAGGCTAACAAAATATGAAGAGCTATCTAGACTAGGCTACTTCAGCCAGCAAAAGAGAACACAACTGCAAGACGAAGAGAGGCAATTTAAACGAGAAGCAAAAAGTTACAGAAATAATAGGATAAACTACACTTACTCTTGTTTGCTGAGGAAAGGAAGACACAAACACCTGACCTTGAATGTTGAAGATTTATAGCTCGAGGAGATGGAACTTCTTGTTGATTCACAGTGGGAACATTTTTTCAGGCGTGGGGTGGAGTTAGACATAAAGAGAGATGCAGATAAGAAATGGGAAATCCTAGAATTAACGAAATGTTATTGGGAGTTTGTCTAGGGCCATCCGGATGGGCTACCCTTTTATTTGTTTTGTTTGTTAATTGATCTGGGCATTAGGCCCATATGAGTATTGTAATGCTTTTGAGATTTATTTTTAATGAAAATCCCAAAAGTTGTTTTAAAAAGTGTGCATTTTGTGACATATTAGAATCTTCCATCGAACCAAGATGATGTAAAGTGTGAATATTAAATTATCCAACTGTGTCACATAAATTCATACTAAAAATTTAGAAATTTGAAATTTTGATGTGACATAAATTGGATTAGAAAAATATTATGAGTAAAATCTATTATTATATAAGAATCGACGTGCAAGGATATTTTCAAAAAAAGCAAAAAAAAATGCTTTTTTCTTTAACATAATTAGTGTATCACATTTTCAAAAAATTTCAGCCTCCTTCAGCTACGCCCTTTAGTTTTAATTCTTATAATTTAGCTATAGTTTTATTACATTGAATGTCAGTGTTCTTTGTCTAAATTTTGTAATTACTTTGAGTAAAAAAATTAAAATTCGATGAAGAAAAATATTTTAATTATTGACATCCCAATGGGCCTCTTACATTAGATTTTCAAGAAAAAATTGTGAGATGATTAGAGGCCATGTATCAATTTTACTTGCTAACGTCTTTATTTATCATTACATGCAGGTTTTAGTAAAATTTTAATCATTCTAATGGATATAAAAAAATTAAATGGGACACACGTGTAACGCATGTGCCCAGAGACTAGTCAATTAAAATGCATAAACATAGATGTATCTTAAAGACATTCTTTAAAATAACAACAAGACTTAAATTTATTTATAAACACTAACCTATATAAAGAAAACTTCTTTTCTACCGGAAAATCAAGAATCAAAAGCTTTGAATTCTCGAAACTGTAAAAATAGAGTAATAGAGACTGATGAGTTTGAATAAATTGAATGCATACACAAAATAATATATAGAATGTTACAGAGAAACAACACAAAAGAAACGTGAATTTAAATGAGCCTCTTTTGCATGAGAGAAAAATGTGAAAAGGGAAGGAAAACAAAAAACTTTTGTAAAGTGTGTGCCATAAGAGACATAGTAGAAGAGATCAAATACATTCTTCAAGAAAAACAATTCATTATCCTGCATATAATAAGGGAAGAGAACCAATTAGTAGTCTACGTAGCAAACATGGCTATTGCCAAAGGAAACTTCACAGTTACAGATTTCAACAGCACGGATACTACAGGGATACTATCGGAAGAAGGATTATAAACAACGATAAATTAAATTGCTCATATTTGAGAGTATCACCAACTAGGAGATATTGGAAATGGGAAGGCGACAACACAAGCTATCATATACACATCATGAGGCTCACAAAATGGGAAGAGCTATTTAGCCTAGGCAACTTATACCAGCAAAACAGAACTCGGTAAAAGGGAGGATCTGGGTCATATGGGAGCACTTAAACCTAGAAGGAGCCTTCACAACTAGTTTGAGGACGTTGAATGGAGCCTCCAATGCACTCTGATAAAGCACCATCTGTAGTAATAGAAGTCGGGGAATCAGATGGGAGAAAAGGAAGAGGAAAAGAACAAAGGTGAGTATGAATCTAGACATGAGGTATCCTTCCCAAAGACAACATCCAAAAAGCAATGCACAAGATGCAAAACCTACCATACAACAGAACGCAGTTTCAAGACAAAGAGGGGCAATTTAAATGAGACGCAAAAACAAACAGAAGTCAATAGGATGATGTACAATTACTCTTGTTCACTGTGGAAAGGAAGACACGGACACATGATCGTGAATTTTGATGATCCATAGCTTTAGGAGGTGGAACTTCTTGTTGATCCATAGGGGGAACATTTTTCAGGTGTGGCGTGGAGTTAGACTGAAAGAGAGAGGCGGATTAGGAAATAGGAAAGTCTAACATATCATTAAGGAATTATTATTGGTAATTGGTCGTGGGCCATCCAGATGGGCTACCCTTTCATTGTTTTGTTTGTTAATTGATCTGGGCACTAGGCCCAGATGAGTACTGTAATACTTGTGAGATTCATTTTAATAAAAGTCCAAAAGTTGTTTTAAAAAAGTGTGCATTTTGTGACATATAAGAATATTCCAACGAACTGGGATGATGTAAAGTGTGAATATTAAATCTTCCCACAGTGTCACATAAATTCACACTCAAAATTTAGAAATTTGAATTTCGAAATTTTGATGTAACATAAATTGGATCGGAAATAATATTATGTGTACATTCTCTTATTATATAGGAATTGAGGTGCATGGATATTTTTGGAAAAAGCAAGAATATAGTTTTTTTTCTTGTTTTGCTTTAATTTAATTAGTGTATAATGTTTTCGAAATTGTTCGACTTACGTTAGCTACGCCTTTTACTTTTAATTCATATACTTTAGTTTTAGCTTTATTACTTTGAATGCTGGTGTTCTTTGTGTAAATTTTGTAATTACTTTGACTTAAAAAAATTAACGGTCAATGAAAAAAAATATTTTAATTATGGACATCCCAATGTGCCGCTTACATTAGATTTTCAAGAAAAAAGAACGAGATGATTAGAATGTTAGGATAGTTGTAATATAAGGGAAAAGTTCCCACATTAGTGGGAGAAGCCATCTTTTAGGTCCTTTTAAGGCCTAGCCCATTTAGTCTATTTAATAGAGTAAGTGTACTTATATATACATATTTAATAATATATATCTAAATGACTTTGACTTGGACTTGGATGCAGGCCGAGTTGGATCTTTAATTAAATTTAAAGATTTATTTTTTCGTAATTTGTTTTGAACAAATTGTTTATTTAAAATTTGAATTTAATATTTAATATTTAAATTTTAGTTGAAACAAAAACTTTTGTACGTTCAAATAGGGAGCAACAAAAGTTATGTGTTTTTAAAAAGAGAGCAACTAAAGGGTTGTCATTGTTTAGAAAATGAGTGACTCTTTCATGAAAAGTCATTTGGTTACGAAAGAACATGACTATTATGAAAAGTCATATGTTCATGAAAGAAGATGATTGTTATGAAAAGTAATCTCTTAAGTTCTATAAATACGAAGCATTCACAGAAGTGTATTCAATTGTATATATGTTTCAGGCTTTGTTGTATCCTAATAGAGAGTTGTTTGTCATCCCTAAAAGAATATACAGACAATAACTCTTGAAAGATAGTTATTTTTCACGCCTCAAATGTCATGACCCGATTCTTCGAGTGATGATGGCGCCTACCAACCCGCCAGTAGGAAAGCAAAACCCTGTCCCGAAACTTAACAGTAATGGGACTAAGGGTGGAAACTAACCTCAACTAAGCAGAAGCATAAATAAAGGAACACATAAGGGAAAGACAGAAGCGAAACCAACTATATACAACAAACGATACCTCCCAGAACCTGGAAGTCACATGTACAGAGCTACTACACAATGAGTACAAGACCCAAAAGTGGACCACTGAAACAAGATTGTCTCAAAAGCAAAAGACAAGCCAAAATATAAGTAAAGAAGGAGGTAGGTAATATCAGAACGCCATGTGCTCACCCTCGCCTCCGGGACAGACTGCAGCAGGCTTGAACACAACGCTGGCAACTAGTACTCGGACCTGCATCATGAAAACAGATGCAGAGTGTAGTATGAGTACCAATACAACAGGTACTCAGTAGGCATCATAGGCCGACTGAGCAAGAAAGGTAAAAACAGACTAAAAGGATAGAATCTACAATCACAGAGGTCAAAGCGAATAAGAAAAGAAGCACACAAGCGCACTGAAGGTAAATCTAAGTACAACTAAACTAAACCTAACTGGACCCCCATAAGCCCAGAAGGTACACTCGTGCACAAGTTTAAATAAAACCCTAACAGACCCCCATAAGCCCAACAGGTACACGAAAAAGCTAAGTCTACAAGACCGAAGGAAAACCCAACTGCGAACCGAAACCACCAACCAACTCAACCGAAACAAGAAGCCAATTCCAGCCCAATCAAAAGTCTGACATCCAAATCGGGCTGCCCAGTCAGATAGCAACTCCCATGGGCCATGCCATAGCCAGGAGAGTTCAAAAGGGGCATAACAACTCCTCCCAAGGCCCTAATATCCAACCGCCCAACCAGCTAACACCCCGGGGGCCCTATCCCAGCCAGACGGGTGAGCCAGCTAACACTCCGAGGGTATGTCCCACTCAGACGAGTGCGTATGGCCTGTCCACTCCGAACAGGACCCTAATAGCTCATATCCAATTGCCCGGCCTATTAACACTTCGAGGGCCCTGTCCCAGCCAGATGAGTGGGCCAGCTAACACTCCGGGGGCCCTGTCCTAGAAAGCCGAGTGCGCAAGGCATATCAATTCTGTAGCAGATCATAAATACCAAACCAATATGGATCGCCATCCACCAAATACCACATTACCACAGAACCGCTCTCGAAACACCCAAAATCTTAGGAAAACACCATACCTCCAATAACACATCGACACCATAGAAAAGGGGAGAGAAGCTAGAAGATCACAATCAACACAAAAGCCCATATTAGGCTCATACTACTAGACTCAAGTCTGCTATTCTGGTCTACAAGGACCTTGTCCATCTGAAACGGCGTCGGATACATACCAAAGCCAAATAGGTGCATAGGTCTAAGGCAATGCTAACTTAACCTAGTCTAAGGCCGAAAATATAATCCAACATCGTAAAACGGCCAACAGATAGTATGCATGCAGCAACACATAAATAATCCCTCCAATAACATGGTACTACCCCAAAACAGCCTGAAAATCAATCTGAAAACATGGTTTTTGAGAAAAAGAGAAGGAATACTAGAACCCACCCCATATTCACACAAATAAGCATGCATTCACACAATCCAACTCAATCTAAAAAGAAGGGAAGCCGTAACCTACCAGAAGGCCGACCATGCGCGCTCCAAATCACTCCGCCGGAGCTTTTCCCTATCGAACTGCCTCAGACTGCTAGCACGCTATAAAAAAAGAATCACAGTGTCAGGACAGTCGTTTAGACTCTGAAAACATCAAAATTGGAGACAGACCAACTTTGGAGTAAAAATTGGAAAATATGGGACCCGCTCTGGAAATCCAAAAATTGACTCCGTGA
The DNA here is from genome assembly GCA_018342035.1 of Solanum appendiculatum. Lineage (NCBI taxonomy): Eukaryota > Viridiplantae > Streptophyta > Magnoliopsida > Solanales > Solanaceae > Solanum > Solanum appendiculatum. Next base: position 529,993 of record JAGDQO010000064.1, on the reverse strand, counting down.
AGAGGTCCTAAACCCTCCCCCGAGCTTGTGTTCCAAAACGGAGCACCTCTCTGGGCTCAGAACACCTCCATGTAACAACAACAAAACACAACAAAAGCTCTAAAAACCCAACAATGGCAGCCACTTCCAATGCAAATTCACCAAAATTGGAGCCTTTTCGACACTCTCCGAACAGAAATCCACACAACCAACGAGATTCCGAAGACACCGAATGTTGAATCACTAAAATTTGAGCTAAAACAAGGGAGATACAATAATTTGAAAATTTATCTCTCATAGGTCGTGACTGCCTTTTATATATATACTGCCAGCCACACAGACCTCCGCGAATGCGGCTTTGGGCCCGCAAATGCGGAGAGAAAACAAACAAACCTACGTGAACGCGGCCAGGGGCCGGCGAACGTGGAGGGAAAGAATCCACAACTCCATGAACGCAGAAGCCTCTCCGCGAACGAGGAGAGAAAGATTACCCAAACCTCTGCGAACGTGGAACCTTATCTGCGAACATGGAGAAGAAACACTCAGACCTCCGCGGACACGGAGTATGGGCCGCGAATGCGGAGAAGGAAGACCCACACCTCCGTGAACGCGGAGCCAGGCTCGCGAACACAGAGAAGAAAGACCCACACCTCCTCAAACGCGGAGCCAGGCCAGCGAACGCGGAGAAGGAATGGGTTTGCAACATCAACTATGCACCAGTTGAAACTTGGCTTTCCCAAAAACTCCGACATGGTGCTCGGGATTCGTTCGGAACCCCGTGCACACAAAGGAGATATGCTACCCCATCAAATTCTATGTTCCAAACTCAATGGTGCAGTCATAATTTCCATATGAGGTCGTTTCGACAAAAAGTGAGTCCCACACTCAAAGTGCCATTTTATCCAAATTCCATCGAGGTCCTTGGAATTAGATCGGAAGCACACGAAGAGTCTCGGCATTCCGGAAATAACCGCGCTGACGAAATTCAAATCAGAGTGCATTTACTAAGAATGTTGACCAAAGTCAAACTTGAGTCAAATTTTAAAGGCTAAAGCGCATAATGGCCCTTAAGTCCGACCGAAAGCCTTGAGACTCGAGCCAACCATGCTTCTAGCCTAATTTTGTCTCTCCGGAGCTGATGGAACCGTCAGAATCCCATTCTGAGGTTGTTTACCTGAGGTTATGAAAAAAATCAACTTTTCAATGTTCAAAATCTCCAAAACAGGGAAATCGCATAAAACCCAAACGAATGACCAGGCGACCAAACAGTCAGTGCCAGCAAGTCATAAATGACTTGGGGTCGCTACAGGAATGCTCTAAACGACAGAAAGAACGCATTAACACGAAAATTACCTGGAGGGTAATTACATCAAAGCTTTTAATTTCTCTTTTATTTATTTAGTTATGGAGAAATTATTGTGTGCTATTAAGAATCCAAAGGGCATTATCAAACTAGATCATTTTGATGGATCTAACTTCACTCGTTGGAAGGACAAAATGAGTTTCTTACTCACTGCATTGAAAATATTTTATGTACTTTATCCATTGTTGTTTGCACTCCTAGAACCTACCCCGGATGATACCGATAAAGTCAAAACATAGAGGAAGAAATGTTAAGAAGATGAACTACTCTGTCTTGGTTATATTTTGAGTACATTGACTGGCCGATTGTATGTTTTGTACTCAAGTTTGAAATCTCCAAGGGAAATTTGTACAACTTTGCAGACCGCTTATGAAAACAAAAAATGAGGTATCGATAAATTCTTATAAATTCTTATCTTTGCAGTATTTCAAATTTAAAATGATTGATACAAAATCTGTCATGGATCAGATTCATGAGTTACGAATCTTAGTCTCAAAACTAAGTGACCTTGAAGTAAAAATTTCTGACGCTCTTCAAACAAGTGCAACTCTTTTGAAACTGCCTTCTTCGTGGAATAGCTACTGAAAGAAAATTTTGCATTCTACTGACAAGTTGATTGTGAAACAATTTAGAACTCACCTTCAAATTGAAAGTGAGACTCGTGTTAGAGATGCTTTGGTTCAAGCTTCTAGTTCCATAGTTAATAATGTTAGTTAGAACAATTCTAAAAATGAAAACAAAAATTTGAAAGATTTCAAGATGTCTCTTAATAAAAAGAGAAAGAATATGAATTGTTATCATTGTGGAAAGAAAGGCCATATGATTCGAGATTGCAAGTTTAAAAAGGCAGGAATAAATTTCATTCAGGAGACACTAAAAATTTTGCAAATCTAGAAAATCTAGAAAGTCAGAGATGGTAAACGCTGTAGAAAGTTCTTCACAATGACTGGTTGCTATGATCTCTGTTAAATAGTAGAATATGGCTGCTACAACTACAAAGAATAAAGATTGGTGGTTGGATTCTGGTGCAACAATCCATATCTGTCATGACAAGAATATGTCCAAGACTTATTTAGAAATAAAATATTCTTAAAAGGTGTTAATGGGCAACCACGATCCGGCCGATGTTTTGGGAAAAGGAAAAAATGAGATCACTTTCACATCTAGACACAAGCTGAATCTTTTGAATGTGTTCCATGTTTCAAAAATAATGAAGAACTTGATTTCTACTAGTTTACTTTCTAAGAAAGGATTTAAGATTGTAATTGAGTCTGATCATGTATTTGTATCCAAGAGTGGTCTGTTGTAAGAAAAGGATATTAGTGTGATGGTATGTTTAAGTTAAGTGTTAATGCAATAAATGATGCTTCTATTTATATTATTGTGTCTGATTCTTATTCATGAAATGCTAGATTAAGACATTTAAACTTTGTTTCTTTAAATTATATGTCCAAAAATGATTATATTAACTATAAATATGAACATAGAAAAAAGTATGAAATATGTATACAAGAAAAAATGACTAAGAAACCTTTCCGTAAAGTTGAAAGATTTACAGAAATGTTACATTTAGTGCATTTAGACTTATGGGAATTAAATGAAGAATTAACTAGAAGAGGCAAAAGATACTTCATTACTTTTATAAATGATTTTTCTAGATTTACACGTGTTTATCTCCTTAGAACAAAAGATGAAGCATTTCAAAAGTTTAAGGGATATAAGTCAGTTGTGGAAAATCAAAAAGCTAGAAAAATAGAAATTCTTAGAAGCTATAGTGGAGGAGAATACTTTTCTAGTGAATTTAATAAGTTTTGTGAAGATCAAGGTATTATACATCGAACTAGGGCTCCTTATACACCTCGACCAAATGGGTTGGCTGAAAGAAAAACTAGATCTCTAGTAGATATGGTTAGTTCTATGTTGTTGAATTCTCACTTACCACACAATTTGTGGGGTGAATCTCTACTTATTACTTTTCATATATTAAATAGAGTACCTTCAAAAAGTATGCATGTTTCACCTTATGAACTCTGGAATGGGAGAAAACCAAATATTTCTTATTTTAAAGTGTGGGGGTGTATATCTTTTTATATAATTCCAAACCATCAAAGAACAAAGTTGCTTCCTAGAGGAATAAAAAGAATATTTGTAGGATATGCACAAAACTCGAAAGTGTATAGATTACTTGATCTAGAATCTAATGTTGGTGTAGAATCTATTCATGTAGAATTTTTATAAAATAATTTTTTGAATGACGTTATTGTTGAAAAGTTGACTGAAGTAAATCAAAGTAGTCTTGATGAGGAAACGGTGTCACACTCTGATAAAAGGAAAAGTGACAATACTTATCTAGAGCTAAGAAAAAGTCAAAGATTTAGGAGAGAAAAAACTTTTGGTCCTGATATTTTCTCCTTAGAATCGTTAACTTCTCCAATAGAAAGGAGATAGAACTAAAGTCTATAATCAAATGCTTATTTTGTTTAATATAGAAGAACATCCTAGATTATTTCAAGAAAGCTATGTCTTCGAGAGATGTTGCTTTTTTGAAAGGGGCAATTAATGATGAAATAGATTCATTAATGTCCAATAATACCTGGATTTTAGTTGATTTGCCTTGTGGATCTAAACCTATAGGCTGTAAGTGGGTATTTAAGAGAAAATATAATATAGACAGTACTATACAAACTTTCAAAGAAAGGTTAGTCGCAAAAGGATTTACTCAAAACGAAGGTGTTGAATACTTTGATACATATGCTCCGGTAGCAAGAATAACATCTATTAGAGTACTTTTACCCTTGGCATCTATATATGATTTTTATATATATCAAATGGATGTTAAAACTACATTCCTAAATGGAAGTTTAAATGAAGAAATTTAGAAGAAACAAACTGAAGGATTTGTTCTTCCTGGTAAAGAATATAAAGTTTGAAAGCTAATGAAGTCTCTCTATTGTTTGAAACAAACACCAAAACAATGGCATGAAAAATTTGATAGTGTGATATTATCAAATGGGTTTTTACTTAACACATCGGATAAATGTATTTACTCCAAAATCACAAAAGATCATGGAGTTGTTATTTGTCTTTATATAGATAGCATGTTGATTTTTGGTAAAAACATGCTTGGAATCTCGGAAACTAAGAAATATCTAACTTCAATCTTTAAAATGAAAGATTTGAATGAAGTAGATACTATCTTAGGTATCAAAGTCAAGAGAAATAATAAGAAAGTGCTTTATCACAAGGCCACTATATTGATAAGATACTTAACAAGTTCCATCATTTGGGCATAGTGAAATTTTATACTTCATATGATTGAAGTATAAAACTTAGGGAATATAATGGAAGAGTAGTGGCTCAATTAGAGTATCCAAGTGCAATTGGAATTTTAATGTATGCAATGCACTGCACTGCACTAGGCCTGATATAGCATTTGCCATTGGTAAACTTTTAAGGTTTACGAGCAGTCCAAGTATCATTCATTGGATAGCTATAATTAGAGTACTTGGATATTTAAAGAAAATAAATTTTTTAGGCATCTGTTATAGTGGTTTTCCTACTGTATTAGAAGGATATTATGATGCGAGTTAGATTACAAGAATAATTCATAATAAGGCTACTTCAGGCTGGATATTTACATTGGGGGGTGGTGCCATTAGTTGGGCATCCAAGAATTAAACTTGTATTTCCCATTCCTTAATGGAATCTAAATTCATTGCATTAGCAGCTGCTGGAAAACAAGCGAAATGGCTGAGAAACATGCTACTAGATATAAAGTCATGGCAAAAACCTACCCAACCATTTCCATATTTTTCAATAGTGAGACTACTATGTACGTAGCTCATAATAAAATGCATAATGGAAAATCAAGACATATAAGCTTAAGGCATGTTTATATGAGAGAGTTAATTACCAGCAGAATAATAACTATAATGTATGTGAGATCAAACAAAAGTTTGGTTGATCCTATTACAAAAGCATTAAATAGAGATACTGTACAACAAACTAGTGAAGGAATGAGTTAAAACTCTTAAATTAAACGCAAGTAACGGAAACCCAACTTTTAGTTAGTATATACTCTGACAATATAAGTTCAATGGGTAATAACAAGTTATTTGTGTTGTTTAAGCACGAGTCTCCTTACTTATATCCTTGATTCTGGTGTACTGTTTACTGTTATGGGAGGAGTTTAGAAGTTGTTAAATGTTTGTAATAACAGGGGCATAATAACAAATTTCAAAGTGCATACTGTTACAAGAAAGAGGGTGAATTAATTCTTAATGAGATTAGCAAATGTTTGTAGTAATAGAGACATAGTCTATTTTCACCAATATGAATATTGAGGTGGTGCTGCTTTGAGCAAAGATTTAAAGGGTTGATGTTGTAAATATTCAGGAATTTGTATTAGCACACGGCCGTAAATGTGCTAAAGCATAATATTAATTGTTTCTCTACATAATAATATTATGTGTGTGATACTTTCGGTATGACAAAAGGAGTTGTGGTTCAAATCTTAGGATGCCAATTTCTTCTTCAAAATTTAAAGAACTTACACTAATGGAAAGTTCAAATCTAGATAAGATACTTTTCGATATGCATGATATTATGAGACATATTACAAACTAGTGGGGGATTGTTATGATAGTTGTAATATAAAGGGAAAGTTCCCACATTGGTGGGAGAAGCCATCTTTAAGGTCCTTTAAGGCCTATCCCATTTATTCTATTTAATAGAGTAAGTCTACTTATATATAAATGACTTGGACTTGGAATAGGGGCTTGGGCACGGGCTGGGTTGGATCTTTAATTGAATTTAAAGATTTATTTTTTCGTAATATATTTTGAACAAATTGTATATTTAAAATTTGAATTTAACATTTAATATATCAATTTTAACTGAAACAAAAAATTTTGTATGTTCATATAGGGAGAAACAAAAGTTTTGTGTTTTAAAAAAGTGGGCAATTAAAGGGTTGTGATTGTTCAAAAAAGGAGTGACTCTTTCATGAAAAGTCATTTGTTCTTGAAAGAACATGACTATTATGAAAAGTCATTTCTTCATGAAAGAACATGACTATTATCAAAAGTCGTATGTTCATGAAAGAACATGACTTTCATGGAAAATCACATGTTCATAAAAGAACATGGCTGTTATGAAAAAGTCATCTCTTAAGTTCTATAAATATGAAATATTCCCAGAAGTAACGTATTCAATTGCATATATGTTTCAGGCTTTGTTGTATCCTGATAGAGAATTGTTTGTCATCTCTAAAAGAATATACAGGCAATAACTCTTGAAAGATAGTGATCTTTCACGCCTCAAAGCTTTTAATTTCTCTCTTATTTTTCTTCTAACACAAAGATGATTGATATGAACGGTTTTGGGTTTGTTTAAAAACTTGAGAAAGTAATTAACAACGAAATTATTTTGAAAAAAAGGTTCTGCTCAACTTAGTGAAAAGGGGTGTTCGAATTTTCTTAGAAGCTGTTATAAAGGTGATTGAGTTAATATAGCGGGTGGTAGGCCATGTATCTATTTTACTTGCCAACATCTCCATAGTCAAGTTCGTCGCACATCTTCTAGCAACCAGGGAATAAGTTTCATCGTAGTCTATCCCTTCCTCCTTATTAAATCCTTGAACTACTAATTTGGATTTTTTCCTTGTGATATGCCCTTTGTCATCAGACTTGTTTCGAAACACCCATCTTGTTCCTATGACAGTTCTGTTTGGAGGTCGGGGGACCAAGTTCCACACTTTACTTTGGTCAAACTGCTTTAGTTCTTCTTGCATAACAATGATCCAGTCAACGTCTAGCAATGCCTCCTTGACATTTTTGGGCTTTATGAGTTAAAGATTGGCAGAGAAGGTGCACATATTCCTCAGCTTGGATCTGGTGTGTATCCCTGAATAAAGATGTGTGAGGATGTTCTGGACCGGATGTGAGCTTTTATATTTCGATCAGCTTGGTTTGACATTCCTCCCAGCATCCAAGGATGACAGGCATGGTTCTACAGCAGTGTTGTCCATAGAAGTTCTGGTGGTCTCCTTTTTTTCTTCTGGCTCATCCATTGGTTCAGTAGCACGTTCATTTGGGGGATGTACTTCCTCATAAACATATTCATTTTTAGCATTCCTCAATTGATTTGTCATGCCTATCTCATCAAGATCAACTTTTTTCCTCCTCGACTCTGATCTCGCATGGGTCTACATAATTCAATGTGCAGCAATTCTAGAGGTTTAGTGGTAGTCACCATTTCCTTTGGTTTTAATGAAGACCTCACATGTTTTCGTTGAGCTCATGGTCCATAAACTTGATCTTCGTTGAACCTTCATGTAGGTAAACCTACGACTAGATCTTTGGATATAGGCTTTTGTCACGACCCAAAATTGGGCCATGATGGCCTCCACTACAGCCAATCGAGTAGACAAGCCTAAACCCTAATAAAAATATGCAGAAGATACAATTTATATAAAAACAATAATAATCAGCGGAAGAAAATAATAATGTATATAGGAAGAAGGCAAATATTATATATATATCTGCATTACGATACAAGATGTACAAAATACCCAAAAGTGACCAAAAGACAAACTAACAGATGATACCAATCCCCCAGACCTGTTTTCACCTATATATACAGTAGCTAGTACAAACCAAAAGTCATATATACAGAGAACTGAATAATCCAAAATAAAAAATTAGAGTCAGTACAAAAGAAGGACAACAACTAGTCTCTGAATGGCGGGAGCTCACCACAAATCCGAGTCTGTGACCACCACGAGAGATCTAACACTCACTGAGGGTGGCTCAAACTAGAAGCTACATTAGAAAAAGATGTAGAAGTGCAGTATGAGTACCAAAATAGGGGTTACTCAGTAGGCAACATAGGCCGATCGAGCTTAGAAAAATCAAATATACAAAAGAAGCATGATTATACAAGCAAGTCAAGAGAAAACTAATTCATACTAACCATATGATAGAGAACATGTAATCATAACAAGACTCAATTGAAAGTTACACACAAAACACCAAATAATAAACACACTCAAAGGCTAATTCATGCACTGATACATTGTAAAAACTCCAAGAAAGGGAAGATCCTAAGCCCGAAAGAAACATTGAGTCGCCTGGAATGATACCTCAAGCTTAACCAAAAGCCAATAACCTAGATATATGTATCCACGGGACGCCTTGGATGGCACGTTGAGCTTACTTATAACCTAGATTTATGAAAAAACGGGGTCACTCGGGATGATACATCGAGATCATCAGAGTAAAAGCAGCGAAAAGGTGTGATAATTCAAGAAAGGAGCCTTTTTACCACTTTTAGGCCAAAGGAGGTCTAAATGACTTCAAACTCATTAAGGTCAGTTTCCTTTCCCAAAACCAAGTCATTTCCATTGATAATCATTCATGTAATAACTCTTCAATGCTTTATTATAAACAATTCATGTCATATACAAAGAACCAGGAAGAATACCCCTCACAACACAAGAGTACTGACTTGGAACTCCTGCCAATCCAAGCTCACAGCCTCAGGCCCCAAAGTTTAATAAACAACCAAGAATCACAAATCAAGGATCCACATAATCAACCAAACCAACCGAATCAAACAAAGACAATAACATCCTATGTTTCATGCCACCTAAAAGCAGAGTCAAAGGATAATACCCAAGCAAATTCAAGGACCACCTAATTATCCAAGGATCAGTAAAGCTCAACACAACCTAAGGTTTCAACCTAAATCATGCAATACTTCCCAAATATAATCAATCTAGCTAAGCCGAGTCTAAGAAAAGGAAGGCATAACCTACCTCAAGGCGAAAAACCGCATACGAACTATAACTCAGGTGCTTTTCCCTTTCGGAGAGACTCGTATCGCTGCCAAGCTACAAAAAATGCAAAGGGAACACCAACAGAAACACAACAATATCACATTAATCAAAGAACTCAAAAACGACAAGAAACCCAAAAATGCAAAAAGTTGGACTCGCGCAGGAGTCACAAAATTGACTCCGTCACGATGTTCCAACCTACGCAAGGAAGTTTTGGCCCAAAAATGGGTACAATCCGAGCCTTGGTCAAGCCAAACCAGCCCCTCCATATTTTTAGCTTAATTGGAGTCAAACATTGAATAAAAGAGGAAATTAGCAGAAATTACCAAGAGAAACTGGAGAATAATCAAACCCAGAATGTGCTCACAAACTTCACGAATGCGCTCTAAAAAAATCACTCAATTCCGACAAGAATCTCCCTCAAAATCGTCCAAAAATTGAAGTTGGAATGAGAAAAATGCATGTTGAGTTCGTCTTTAAAAGATTGATCTGTCAGTGGATTTGGCCATCGCAAATGCAGAGGCCTTGCCCGCTTACGCGGAGGTCAACAAAGTTGACCCTTTTCAAATGCGGCACGAGTTCTGCTAATGCGATGATCTGAGCAGCCTCCTCTTCGCGAATGTGGCAGCCTGCCCGTAAATACGAAGGCAAGAGGGTCAACCCTACGTGAATGCGGAGAGACCCAATCGAATGCAGAGGTTTGAGATACTGAGTTCCACGAACGCGACCAAGGGTCTACGTTCACAAAGAAGTAACCAGTGTTGCACCAGTAGCAGTACACCAACAACAACACAAGGAAAGGAATTTTTCCGTTGGGGTCCGAAACTCGTTTAGAACCCCATCAACGCAAACCAAATATGCTACTATACTGGAAACAAATTTCTGACTCAACGGAATCAATGAAACCACAAACTGAGGTCGTCTCGTCAAAATGTTGACCAAAGTAAAATCTTTCAAAGAGTTACCAAACAAAATGCCAAACACCACAAAATCCTCCTAGCTGCCTCAGGTCTTGAACCAAAGGTTGTTCTAGACCAAACTCGGCATTTCAGAGTTAACCATGCTAATGGAGTTCAATTCCAAGTGTGTTTACCAAGAAAATGTCAAATCACACCAACTCCAATCGAAAGCGTCAAAACCTAAACTGATCATCACACTAGACCAAAATGACCCTTCTAGTGCTGACGGAAATGACAGAATTTCGATCTGACATCAAAACCTCCGGATGTTGAATAAAGTCAACTCTTTCAAGCTTAAAGCCTCCAAACTCAAAAACTTGCACCAAACTCAACCGAACACCTTAGGAATCCTGCCATCCAACCCAGCACCACACAAAAGCTATAAGGAAGCTACGGGAAGGAACAAAACAGGAAAAACATGCATAAAACACAGAAATAACCCCGAGGGTCATTACACCTTTTTTATCAATGATAAGCTTGTATGCCCTAAGCTTAACTGTGAGACCTCTGCTATCTAAATCCAAGGGTGAGCCCACTTCCTTTGAGCTCTTACAGATTCCTCTTTTCCTTCTTAGTCCATTATTCAGTCTCAGATATTTTAGAGTTGTGTTTTCCTTCTTTATTTCTGTCTCAGACATTTCAGAGTTGTGTTTTCCTTCTTTATTTTAGGGGTTTCATCCTCTATCCTAGACTGTTAGAGGTTTTGGTACTATGACTTATAGGTTCTAGGGAGTTTATTCTACATTTGTTTTGTTGATTTGTCGAGTTTATGGGAGCACAACCTTTTAGTTGTTTTGATCTATTTTCCTAGTAATTCATATCATGACTTGGCTTTTTAAATGGTTTGATGGGTTAAGTTGGGTTGGTAGTTGGTTCTCCCACCAAAAGGTTAGTGTGGGTGCCACTCACGACGGGTCACGGTCGTGACCGAAGAGCAATTGAAAACTCATTAGATTTTAAATTTTGATCATATGTTCAGTTGCGTAACTGAAGTATCATCAACGAGGAATTAATGTCACATTATGTATGTTACGACATGATAATGGATTGTTAGTATTATTTAGAAGTGTACTACAGTGACAAAATAAGAATAAAGCATCAAGTGAAGGTTGAAAATTAAAAAGACTCTATAGGGATTGCTTATGATAATCCCGTGTCTTCGCTGCGAGAAGGTATTAAAAGGCCTAGGCAAATTATCATATCCCTAATTAATCATGCGAGAATCACATATAATCCAACATTACCAATCCAATAAGACTCATGATTTGAGCATATTGTGAAACGAAAAAAATCTAGGCACTAGAGAAGGACAAGAACAATGTAAAACTCATTATCTTTTAAATTTTAATTACATGTCCAATTACGTTACTAAAGTGTCATTAATGAAGAATTAATATCACACGATGGATGTTACGACATGATAATAGATTGTTAGTATTATTTTGAAGTCTACAAAAATGACAAAATAGGAATAAAGCGTGAAGTGAAGGTTCAAAATTAAAAAGAATCTACTGGGATTGCTCATAATGACCCTGTGTCTTCATCGTGAGAATGTGAGAATTGCATATAATCCAACATTACAAATCCATCTCATGATTTGAGCCGATTGTGAGAAGACAAAAGTTTAGGCACGAGAGAAGAACAAGAGCAATGTAAAATCCATTAGATTTTAAATTTTAATTACATATCAAATTGTGTACGTAAAGTGTCATCAATGAGGAATTAATTTCACATGATGTATATTACGACATGATGACAGACTGTTAGTATTATTTAGATGAGTACTAAAATGATAAAATAGGAGTAAAGCATCATGTGAAGGTTGAAAATTAAAAAGAATCTACCGGGATTGCTCTTGATGATCCTGTGTCTTCATCACGAGAATCATATATATATATATTATCATACCATCATATATCATAATAATTAATATATTATTAAAAGTGGAAAGTCCCATAGTTGAAAGTTGGATTACAAAAATGCCCCTCAAATGTTGAAAAAGTTATTAATTCATAATTAAATATATTAATCAACATTAATATGAAAAATTTGGAGATTTCGAAAAGTTATGCTATTGAAAATTAAATACACAATTAAAGGTGAGTTTAGGGGGAGAAAGAAGAGAAAAAGTCATAAGGAACTTATTTAGTACAAAATGATGTATCTGATTGAAGTTTCTTTTCTAACCCATTAAATACATTTCGTGTATATAAAGTCTAGAATAGGCCAAACACATATGCAGACCCTTAAACTTGCCCCTAAATTTCATTTTGACACTCTAACTCAAACTCCAATTTTTATGTTCCATTTAGATACTTCTTTTCAAAGAATCAACAAAGTGCGCCATGATATGACACAAAAGCCAATTAAAAACATATACACAACTCCTCTAACTTGCCCTCATTTTTCATTTTGACACTCTATCCTAGCTTTGTTCCATTTTAACTGGCCTTCAACTCAATTTTTAATATACCACTTAAACATAAAATACTAATTTTATGATTTCTTTGTTTTTATTTATGTTCTTCATTTTCACTTTTTCATTTTAAAAATCGACGTCGTAATTTTTTTAAAAAAACACAAATTAATGGATGAACATCAATTTTTAAAAAATATATATATATATTTTAGAGTTTCTTTACATTTTTGTATGAAAAACTAACCGACAAAAGTATATCGATTTTCTTTCTTAAACAATTAATTAAATAAAATAACAACACATATTTTTTTTCATATCCAATCTATCTGGATTTAACTCAAATACTAGCTTTCTAATTTTTCATTCAACTAAATAAGAGTAAAAAAAGCTTATGTTCATTGCTAATTAATAACACTACTAAAAAAATGCTAACACGCGACAGACTTTGTTGGGTTGTCATTTGATTTTTAAAAAAAAGAAAATCAACGCACTTTTGTCGGTTATTTTTCACGAAAAGTACATGAGAAACTCTCAAAATGAAATTGTTATTTTTTAAAAAACAAAATCAATGATCATCCATCAATATTTAATTTTTTACGATAACTAACGGACGAACGCCGATTTTTAAAATGCAAAATTGCAGTTGAAGAGCATATATTAAAATAAAGAAAAATCATAAAATCAATATTTTGTGTTTAAATGCTACATAAAGATAGAGTTGAAGGGTTAACTTATTATTATTTTTAAGAAAAAAATACTTTTTGTTGGCTTTCACTCTCTTAGAGAAAGTGTGATGCACACACTCTGCCGCATCACTTAGAAGTGTCTAAATTGAACATGAAGATTGGAGTTGAAGGGTTAAAATGGAATAAGGTTGAGTTGGAGTGCCAAAATGAAATTTAGGGACAAGTTTAAGGGTGTGCATATATGTTTGGCCTAGAATATATAGAGAGTTTACTTTGATGAATATGGTGGCTTTTCAAATTCCAAAAAAACTGGTTGAAACTTGGCTATATAAACTTTTCAATGACTACTTTTAAAATTCATCAGCTAAATTTTTTTGACTTTGTTACTACTATCAAGTTTTCAAATTCCCCTGTGTTGATAGTCAAGAAACCATATCTATCAAATTGTGTATTTACCTATGTGTTTGTTAAAGAGAGAATGCAAGACACTCACAATACATGAATTTGGTAGCAGTAATACACCTCCTAATATTTTCTTTGTTAGGTTCTTCTTTCATAAATATGAACATAGTTCTTTTCCTTTCTATTTTTACTTCTTTGCTTAAATGAGATCACAAGATTGTGTCCTTTAGAATTAATGATGTGATGTTAATTTCTTTGGATTTTTAACCTTCACTTTTTATGCCTTCTACAATAAATAAGATGCTAGAGGTATCCAGTTCACCGATTCTCTTTTAGATATTTTCCCATATCTTCCATCATAAATTATTTTTTGATGCGTTCCATTGAGTTATTAATGAGTTATTGTTACTATCTCTAATTTATTAAGACAATTTTGCCATCTATATTTTGTTGTTTACTTTAGGGAGAATTCCTTTATAGCTCAAAACATAATTTTTAATCTATTATTTATGTATTTTCTTAAATTTGTAGATTCATTGAGACAAATTAAATGCTCAACGCGCGTACCCAGAAACTAGTATTATAAAAGTGGGAAGCTCCAAAGTGTAAGGTTGGATTTCCTTTTTACCCCTGCACTACATAAAAATATTATAAAACATATAATAATCGTAATACTAAATAGTAAATACAACAATTTATTTTAGTGCATTCAACATGCCAATTATGTGCTGCCCAATTTTCAGTTTCACAACTTTCATTTCCATTGTCTTTTCATCGTTTTGTACTAAATGAAAGAACTATATATATGTTATGGTGTGTGAAGAAATGAATATGATGGGCAACTAAAATTTCTTCTCTAAAATCACTTGGCTTAATTCTAACTCATGCACCGCTGGTAAATTTTTTTGTCATAAATAAGTATTATCTTATTTATGACAAAAATTTGATATATCAATGCAATTACTTCCCTGTCATGGCCTATGCCTTTTGTTTTTCCTCTTTAATCATGTAACTTTTGAATAAGGATAACTTATTTTTATCATTTTTCATGTGCAATTTTTGTAGTACTCAAAGGTGAGGAGCTCCAAAAAAATAGATGTGATTGGCCTCAAAGGAGAGGGGAGGCAGCTTGGGAGTTTAGTTGAATTTGATGTATAAGCAGATCCAATTTTAGGCTGACATAAAACAAAGCAACTTATGCTTTCATTCATTCAAGAATGATGTGTGTGGAGCTTCAAAGAATGAAATTTCTCTTTAGTAATTCAAAGACTGATATTTTAAGCATCTTCTCAGTTAAGAGGGAAAGATTACGTTAATCCATATCTCAAAGCTTCTTTAGTGATCTTTGTCATAAATCTTACTAAATACTTGGAAATTCTCATAGCATAAGGCATGTTAAGAACACTGTCTTTAAAAATGTTTGTTGTAATGACCTGGAAGGTCATTTTTGGAATTTTTTTATAAAATTACCATTTTACCTCTCTCAATATTTACCCCGAATCATTTCTGAATCTATTTTAAAATTTGTTTTAGCTTTGAAGTTAAAAGTTGTGAATTGTGGAAATTTTAAAGTTTTGAATAGCTAAAGTTGATAAAAAGTGGTTTTCGGTGTCTTTTAGAGTTGAGTCTTGGAATGGAATTTTGTCAATTCCATCAGTTGCCAATTGTCGAAATTGGTCTAAGAGAGTTGTCGATTTCAAATATGGAGTCTTTAAATGGAATTGAGGTCATAAGTTGGAAAATTGTAAAATTTTACCTTTTGGGTTGACTTTGGTCAATATTCGGGGTTCGGAGGCTCGGATCAGATTTCTGAATATTTCGTTAGATTTGGGGGATGATGTTAGGCCTAAAATAGGCATTGGTTGAATTTTTAGAGGTCCGGAGCTTGATTTAGCCTTTTAGTTGTTATGTTTGTTTTTAGTGCCTTGCACAAATTTTGGGTCAAGGAGACTTCAGATTCATGTTTTGATGGATCTATTTCGTCCGGAACGTCGAGGATAGTCGAGTAGCATACTTGGTTTGTGTGTACGTGATTTTGAACAAATCCTAAGGACCCTTTCAGAGTTGTTGTTATTGATTGCTGGTTTGGACTTCTGGTGTCCAATCCTATGCGTTCGCAGAGCTGGTAGCCACATTTTCGAAGGGTAACTTGTAGGTACCTGCGCGTTCGTGGAGGATCAATCACATTCACGGAGGGTCAAGCGGTTGACCTCTATGTTAATGGGAGCCCTCTCACTTTCTCAGAGAGTCAGTTTATTCAATCCCGCATTTACAGGTAGTGGTCCACATTCACGGAGGACCACTGGAAAGATTGTTTCCAAATTTCGGGGTTTCATCCCCCATTACTCTATTTTTGAGATTTGGGAGTTTTGGTATGGCGATTGAACAAGGTTTTTGAGAAGAGATATTTGGGTAACGATTCCTAATCTTAAATTTTCATTTACCCATTATTATTTATGATTATAAGTGTTCAAATCAAAGCTCTGAAATGATAAATTGGGGGTTTTCAAGAACATGGATTTTTGAAGCAAAATGGTGATTGTGAACTAGTTTCAAATCCTCTTTTGAAATGATTTTCACTAATGAGTTCCAAATGTCTTGGATAATGTATTCAAGTATTGATTTTTGGATTCAAACCTCTTTTTTCGGAATGGGTTTTTGAATTGATTTGACCTATTTTTCAAAGTGTATGATATGGGTGTTGTTATTTCTGGAATTTTATATATTGTGATTACTTGTTGGGTTAGATTTTGTGGCAAGGGATATTGTTCGGAAAGGAAAAGCTCAAGTATCGGATTAATTTTTGATTGAATTAAAGCAAGTGAACTTCTAAACCTTATAAAACTTGTAGAATCTTGTATTTTCCTACATTGGTGTATTGGGGTATAAAAATGAGGTGATGGGTTCAATTACTCCACTTGATTGATCTTAATGAATGAGAAGGGGGAATCAATTAAAAAGGCAATGTGTTAATAGTTGTATTTTGTGAATTGCCTTGATGATGATCCTAATTTGTTGATAGATGAAGTGCTTTGATTGTAGCATTTTGGACTTGAATTACTTTAGTTTATTGTCTCTTTCTTATGGTGTGAAAGTGCCTATTTGCATTTATTTCCATACACTTTGTTGAGACATGTGGTGATTATGCTGATGGAAAATAGTTCGGATAAGTGATATTATATAAAGTCGATGGGAAATGGTTCCGGTCAGTAATATTATACCGATGGGAAATGGTTCTGGTGAGTGATATTGTGCTGATGGAAAATGGTTCCGGTGAGTGATATTGTGCCGATGGAAAATGGTTTAGGTGAGTGATATTTTGTCTATGGGAAATGGTTCTGGAAAATGTTTGACTATTGGGATTTGATGAACTTGATAATGGTGATTGATCTACTTGATACTTTTAAGTGATCTACTTGAAACTTGTGATTGAGATGCTTGATACTTGTCAATGGCATACTTGATACTCGTGATTGATTAACTTGATACTTGTTGATTGTTGAACTGTTACTGTTGGACTGTGATTATTAAGCCTTGTGAGTTGTGTATTGTAAACTGTTAGGTTGGGATGATTTCTATGAAGGTTATAGTTGAGGAGTTTTGGTTGGGATGAGAGGAGTACTCATATTCTAGCTTAGCTTTACCTTTTTATTGGGTTGCTTGCTGAGTACCGTGTTATTTGGTACTTACTCCTTGCTTCTACACTTGTGTAGGTTCCATGCCCCGACCCATGTGATCATTCTTCTTTATCTATCTCTAAGGCTCTCTGAGGATACATTGAGAGGTAGCATCTTGTCATCCATGTGGCCCTTGGTCCTTATTTTATGTTTTGTTTTATTGAGAAACAAAGACATTGAGACATGTATTTATCTTTCAATTCATTTTTCATATTCTAAAGGCTTGTACACATGACAACAAGATATTGAGGGTGTTTATGAAATTTTCTATGTTTTTTACTCTTATGCTATTATTGTTTTATATTATGCATTTCTTTCATATTGTATGATTTGAGACTGACTTGTCTTGGTGAGTTAGATGAGTGCTATTACATCCCTTTTTGGGTCACGACAAATGGTATTAGAGCAAGGTTCGTAGGTCTCACGTGTGTACAAGCCAAGTTTAAGTAGAGTCTCGAGAATCAGTAAGGAGACATCTGTACTTATCTTCGAGAGGCTGTAAAGACTATTAGGAAACTTTTGTTTATTCATTCTTTCTTATCATGCATGATTACCTTTGCTAGTACTGAGTTGTCGCATGTTCACTTAGCAGATGGCGAGGACCTAAGCTTCGATTTTGGTGGTAGTTCTCGAGGTAGTTGTTGAGACCCCAGCTAGGGTAGGGGTAGTGCCCAAGCTAGAGGCCTTGTTCGTGTAGTAGCACCAGTTAGAGGCCATGCCCGTGGAACGGCACTAGCTAGAGGCCGAGCTAGAGAGGTCTCCCTTGAGCCATAGGTTGAGGTTATTGAGGACCGGGTTCCTCCTGAGTATGTAACTCCTTTGTTTCAGGACAGTTTATTGAGGATGTTGGGTGCACTTGAGAGTTTTTTTTAGGGTGGTGCGCTGGCACACCACAGGGTTCTCATACGAGAGCGGGGGCATAGACCCAGGTCAACATCAAGGTCCAATAGTTTATGATCAGGTGGGTCAGCCACAGTGGTTCCTGCACCGGCTGCTAGTGCACATGTTGCTTCTGAGGTAGTCTTGATAGAGGACGATCATCATAGATATGAGAAGTTTTAGAAAATGAGACGACTCCAGTTTTAGGGAAGTAAGAGCGAGGATGCTTAGGAGTTCTTGACTTTGTGCCATTATATGCTAGAGGCAGTGGGTATTATTGATGTGCATGGTGTTCATTTTGTTTCACTCCAGCTCAGTGGACCCACTAGAGAGTGGTGGAGGACTTATGTGAAGTCTAGACCAGTTGGATCTACTCCAGTACAGTGAGATGTGTTCTCTAGTGCTTTTCAGGACTTCTTCATCTCTTGGACCTTGAGGGAGGAGAGTTGATTGAAATTTAAGGACTTGACATATGGTTATTCGCCTGTTACAGAGTATGAGTCCTAGTTATGTGAGTTATCAAGACATGCTATGACTATTGTTCTGGATAAGGTGGAGAGAGTCCATAGATTTCTGAGGGGACTGACTTTCTCCATCAGATCTTATGTGTTCAGAGCAACCAGAGAAAGGGCTTTCTTTCGATCCATCATGAGCACCGCCAAGTAGGTGAAGTTGATGGTTAGAGATGAGTTTAGGGACCCTAGAGGGACCGTTCTTTTAGGTAATTTTTTGGCACCTGGTCTGGAGTTAGGGGTTTACATAGAGGTAGTAGTTCATTTTAGTGTTGTGGGCCTATGCATGTATCTATTCCAGCAGCCGAGAGCAATCACAAATTGCGAGGGTCCTATGGTTCTAGCTGAGGTAGCCATTATAGCTCGTCTGGTTTGCAGTAGCAATCTTTCCCTCCTAGATTTTGTTATGGTTGTGGTGATTTGGGTCATTTGATATGGCATATCCCTTTGCAGACTCACTCATGATACCAACTTACCTATTTAGCTACTCTAGTTAGAGGTACAGCGCCTTCAGCTAGGGGTCAAGGTAGAGGTCAGTCTAGTAGAAGCGGCTCGACTTCTGGTATCAGTAGATCAGAGGTCGGGGTACTACTCCAACTTGAGGTGGTCAAGAGGGATAATGTTATGCATTTCCAGGGAGGCCAGAGGCCGAGGTTTCTGGTGCTGTGATTACAAGTATCATCCTAGTTTGCCATCGACCTGCCTGTGTATTGTTTTATTCAAGGTCTACTTTCTCGTATGCGTCCACTTACTTTGCTGCTAGATTTAATATGATGTCTGATAGCATATATGTGCCTATTCGTATTTCTACACTAGTGGGTGATTCCTTAGTAGTGGATCGAGTGTATTGATCCAATCTTATTTCTCTATCAGCTCCTCTCAAATCCCATTTTTGACAGGTAGGGTAAATTCTAAGGTTCCTTATTCCGGTTGGGTATGATACATGGGTAGACTTGTTCATTCTAGGGATTATAGACTTTTATATCATCTTGGGTATGGATTGGATCTCCCCGCATTATGCTATTCTTTACTGTTATGCTAAGACTATGACCTTAGCTATTTCGGGAGTCCCGAGAGTTGAGTGGACAGGTACTAGTGGTTCTTACCCTAGCAAAGTTATCTTGTTCATTCTTGCTCAGAGGTTGGTTGATTTTGCTATTGACTTAGAGCCGAGCACCAAGTCCATCTCTAACTCTCCTTATTGTATGGCTTCAGCAGAGTTGAAGGAATTGAAGGATTAGTTACAAGACTTGTTTATTAAGGGGTACATTTGCCCCAATGTATCTCTATAAGGTACCTTATTTTGTTTGTGAGGAAGAAGGATGGAACCATGAGAATATGTATTGACTACTGACATTTGAAAAATGTAACAGAGAAGAAAAAGTATCCTCTTCCTCATATTGATGACTTATTTGATCAGCTTCAGGGAGAATCTTTATTTTTTAAGATTGATTTGGGTCATGCTTTCATCAGTGGAAGATTAGGGCATCGGATGTCCCTAACCCACCATTCTTGACTCGATATGCGCACTATGAGTTTCTTGTGATGTCTTTTATTTTGACTAACACCCCTGCAACGTTCATGGAGTTAATGAACGGGGTGTTTTAAACTTATTTCGATTCTTTTGTGATAGTGTTTATTTATGACATCTTGGTGTTCTCCAAGACTGAGGAGGACCATAATCGACAAATGAGGATTGTGCTCCAGAGATTGAGGGAGGAAAATATGTATGCCAAGTTCTCAAAGAGCAAGTTTCAGCTTGATTCTATTGCATTTGTGGGACACATGGTGTCCAAGGAGGGTATTTGGGTGGATCTAAGAAATATTGAGGCAGTTAGAGGCTAGACCAGGCCTACTTCTGTTATCGAGATTCAGAGTTTTGTTGGGCTAGTAGGTTATTTCAGGCATTTTGTTTAGAGCTTCTCCAATATTGCATATCCTTCGACCAAATTTACTCGATAGAGTGTGAGCTAGTAGTAGTCTGATAGTGTTAGGAGAGCTTTCAAAAGCTCAAAGCCTTGTTGTATTCAGCTCTTGTTTTGATTCTACCCAGGGAGGGTGTGGTCTTTACCATTTACTATAATGCTTCTGGAGTTGGGTTGAGTGGTGTCCTGATGTAGAAAGGAATGGTCATTGCCTATGCTTCTATACAGTTAAAGACCCATGAGAAGAACTACCCTATTCATGATTTGGAGTTGGCCACAGTAGTCTTTGTGCTTAAATTAAGGCTGCATTATCTTTATGGGATGCATTCTGATGTCTTCATGGATCATCGGAGTCTTTAGTACATATTTAGTTAGAGGGTTCTGAACTTGAGGTAGTGCTGATGGCTTGAGTTACTAAAGGACTATGATATAACCATCTTATATCATCTGGAGAAGTGCAATGTGGTGGCCGATGCTTTGAGTAGGAAAACTTCTAGTATGGGAAGTCTTGCCACGATCAGTGTTGATCAAAGGTTGTTTGCTAGAGTTGTTTAGAGGTTAGCCAATAGTGTTGTCCGGTTGCTGATTTATGAGGAGAGTGGTAGCTTGATTGCTTTTATAGAGGCCCGGTGTTCCTTAGTTGAGTAGATCTGTGAGCGCTAGATTGATGATGAGACGTTGTGTCTCATAAAAAACAAAGTTTTAAAAGGGGAAGCCAAGGAAGATGTCCTCGATTCTGATGGTGTTTTGAGGATCGGAGACAGGATTTGTGTGCCCAAGGTGCATGAGTTGATTAGATTGATTCTTGAGGAGGCTTACTGTTCTCGATATTCCATTCATCATGGAGTGATAAAGATGTATCAAGATCTGAGTCATCATTACTGGTTGTGTGGCATGAAGAAGGATATTGTAGATTTTGTGTTAAGATGCTTGACATGCCAATAGGTGAAGTGTGAGCACCAACAGCCTGGAGGTGCATCTCAGAGGATGCTTGTTCCTACTTGGATCTACCTACCACAATGGGTGGTTATGACACTTTTTAGGTGGTCATCGATAGGCTGACAAAGTTTGCCTATTTCATCCCTATTCTGGTGAAGTATACAGTGGAGAAGTTAGCCTAGCTTTACATCAGTCAGTCTGACTTCATGGGGTGCCTATTTCTATTTTCTCTAACCGAGGAGCATTTTTCACTTCTCATTTACAGAAGGCCCTACAACATGGTTTGGGTACTTCGTTAGATATGAGTACGACCTCCCAGCCTCAAACAGACAGACAGTTTGAGTAGACTATTCATGTGTTAGATGATATGCGCTGAGCATGTGTGATCAACTTTACCGCTAGATGGGATCATCATTTTCCCTTAGCAGAGTTTGTCTACAATAATATTTCTCACTCCAGCATTCAGAGGGCCCTTTTTGAGGCATTGAATGGCAAACGGTGTACATCTTTGATCGGTTTATTTGATTCGGCGGAGATGGATTATTTAGATACCAACTTTATTAGAGAAGCTATGGAGCAGGTCCGTATTATTCAGGGTAGATTGTTGATAGCCTAGAGTCGACATAAGAGTTATGCATATTGGAGAGTTCGAGCTTTAGTGTTTATGGAGGGTGATCATGTTATGCTCCGAGTGTCACCCATGAAGGGTGTGATAAGGTTAAGGAAGAAGGGAAAGCTTAGCCCTAGATTCATTAGACATTTTTAGATTTGGAGCCGAGTAAGAGAGGTGGTCTATAAGTTGGATTTGCCACCTAGCTTATCAGTTGTGCATCTTGTGTTTCACGTCTCCATGCTTTGGAAGTACGTGCAGGATCAGTTCCATGTGCTTTCACTTGTTTCGATATGTTGGGTTTAGACTTGTGTTTTGTGGAGGAGCCTATAGCCATCTTGGATAGGTAGGTCCGAAAGCTTAAGACCAAGGAGATTGCTCCAGTAAAGGTGGAGTGGAAGCACTATTTAGCTAGTGAGGCAACTTGAGAGACAGAGCCCGACATGCGTGCCAGATATCCCCAAGTTTTTTAGGCGTCATGTACTTTCTTTTATTTTATGTTTGTGGACGAACGTGGTTCTTAGTGGTGGATAATGGAATGACACGTAATGTCATTTTAGAATTTTCATAAAACTACTATTTTACCCCTCCCAATATTGACTCCGAGTCATTTATGAATGGATTTTAAAATTTGTTTCAAGCTTTGAAGTTAAGAGTCGTGAATTGTGGAAATTTTGAAGTTTTGAATGGCTAATGTTGATAAAAAGTGGTTTTCAGTTTCTTCTGGAGTATTGAGTTTCGGAATGAAATTCCATCTTTTCCATCAGTCCTAGAATGTGGAAATTGGTCTAAGAGAGTTTTTGGTTTCACATTAAAAGTCTTTTCGTGGAATTGAGGTCCTAAGTTGGAAATTAGTGAACTTTTAGCCTTTGGGTTGACTTTGGTCAACATTCAGGGTTCGGATGCTCGGATCAGATTTCTAATAGTTCTGTTAGATTCAGGAGATGATTTTAGGCCTAGAGGAGGTCCTGGTTGAATTTTTAGAGGTCCCGAGATTTAGCCATTTTAGTCATTATGTTTGTTTTTTGTGACTTACATGGGTTTCGGGTCAAGAAAACTTCAGATTCATGTTTTGACGATTCCAGACACATGTCGAGTTTAAACAAGTACCATATTTTGTTTGTGTGTATGTGATTTCAAACGAATCCCGGGGACCCTTTTGGAGTTGTTGATTGCTGGTTTGGACTTCTGGTGTCAAACCCTTCAGGTTCACGGAGCTGGTGGCCGTGTTAGTGAAGGTTAAGTTGTGGGTACCCCACGTTTGTGGAGGCTTGACCATGTTTGCGGAGGCTCGACTGTGTTCACAGTGGGTCAACAAGTTGACCTCTGCATTCGACGAATCCCTGCCGCATTCGGGGAGGGTCGGTTCATTAAATCCCGTATTCGTGGGTAAGGGTTGGCGTTCGCGGAGGACCCCCGGAAAGAATGTTTCAAAACTTCAGGGTTTCATCCCCATTTTTCCATTTTTGAGTTTTGAGAGCTTTGGTGTGGTGATTTGAATAATGTTTTTGTGAAGAAATATTTAGGTAATGATTTCTAATCTTAAATCTTCAGTTACCCATTATTATTTATTATTATAAGTGTTCAAATCAAGGTTTTGAAATGAAAAATTGGAGGTTTTCAATAGCTTGTATTTTTGAAGTAAAATTGTGATTGTGAACTAGTTTCAAGTCCTTTTTCAAAATAATTTTCATAATGAGTTCCAAATGTCTTGGGTAATGTATTCAAGTAATGATTTGCGGATTCAAACCTCTATTTTGGAATTGGGATTTTGAGTTGATTTACCCATTTTTCAAAATGTATGATATGGGTATTGTTATTTTCAGAATCTTATTGTGATTACTTGTTGAGTTTGATTGTATGGCTTAGGATATCATTCAGAAAGGAAAAGATCAAGTCCCGGATTAAATTTTAATTTAATTAAGGCAAGTGAACTTCTAAACCTTGTAAAACTTGTAGAATCTTGTATTTCCCTTCATTGTGTTTTGGGGAGTAATGAGATATAGGTGATGGGTTCAATTACTCTACTTGATTGATCTTAATGAATGAAAAAGGGGAATTAATGAAAAAGGCAACGTGTAATTGGTTGTGTTTTTTGAATTGCCTTGATGATGATCATATTTTGTTTATTGATGAAATGCTTTGATGACATCATTGTTGACTTGAATTGCTTGAGTTTATTGTCTCTTCCTTATGGTTTGAAATTGCCTATTTGCATTGATATTTGTACACTATAATGAGACATGTGGTGATTATGCCGATGTGAAATGGTTCTTGCAAGTGACATTATATAAAACAGATGAAAACTGGTTCCGGCAAGTGGTATTGTGCCGACGGAAAATGGTTTCGGCGATTGATATTGTGCCATGGGAAATAGTTCGAGCAAGTGATTTTGTGCCTATGGGAAATGGTTCCGGGGAGTGATATTTTGCTGATGGGAAATGGTTCTGGAAAAAGTTTGATTATTGGGATTTGATGAACTTAATTCTTGTGATTGATCTACTTGATACTTGTGATTGATCTACTTGATACTTGTGATTGAGATACTTGATACTTGTGATTGGCATACTTTATACTCGTGATTGATTAACTTGATACTTGTTGATTGTTGAGTTGTGACTATTGGACTGTGATTGTTAAGTCTTGTGAGTTGTGTATTGTAAACTGTTAGGATGGGTTGATTTCTATGCAGGTTGTAGTAGAGATGGTTCGGTTGTGATGAAAGGAGTACTCATATTCTAGCTTAGTTTCACCTTCTTTATTGGGTTGCTTGTTGAGTACTGTGTTGTTTGGTATTCATTTCTTGCTTCTACACTTGTGTAGGTTCCGAGCCCGGACCCGTGTGATCATTCTTCTTCATCTATCTCCAAGGCTTATTGAGGATACATTGAGAGGTAGCTGCTTATCATCCCGACGGGACCTCTTGTTTCGTATTTTATGCTTTGTTCTATTCGAGAAACAAAGACATTGAGACTTGTATTTATCTTTCAATTTTGTTTTCATACACTAGAGGATTGTACACATGACAACTAGATTTTGGGGGGTGTTTATGAAATTGGCTAGTTTTCTGCTCTTATGCTATTATTGTTTTGTTTTCCACATTTCTTTCATATTGTTGTGTTTGAGGTAGGCATTTCTTGGTGGGGTTAGACGAGTCCCATCATGTCCATTTTTAGATCATGGCATTTTTCTTCAAAAATTTGGATAACATAGCTTTCGAATATGGATACTTATTACTCTCTCCATTTAAAGAAGCAAAGGAGCTACTTTAAAAGTTGGGATATTTGTATACTTTCGTAATCAACTTGTGAAGCTTGAAATATAGAAGAACCCTGTGCATTTCATCCATAAAATTATGTAATTATGGTGTATTTCTTTTTCTATTTATAAATATTATGATTAAAGTCTTACGAAGAAGATTGTGTATGTTGTATTTTTTTTTCTTCTCTATTGATTTTTGTGTTTTCTCTTTAATAGACTTCTTTAAATTAATTATATTTTGAATTTCTTATTACTATAAGTATGTAATTTTATTTGGACTCAAATTAGTAATATATAAGTTTATTGGATGTTAACTACTACCCAGAGATAAAAATCTACAGTACTTGAATGCTTAAAAGAAATTAATTTGAAACATTGAAATACACCAAATTATTTGGTGATTCTTGTCACACTTTAAAAGATATATTTGTAATTGTTACAATTAGTACTCATCACACACATGTTTTCATAGAATATTAATCAATCTAACGGATCTATAAAATATTTACGGGACATACGTGTAATGCATATGTATAGAAATTAGTGTATTAAAAGTCCTATGCAAATTATAATACACCTAAATAAATCATGTGTAATCCAACATTACCAATCCAAAAGGCCTCATGATTTGAACCTATTGTGAGAACGCAAGTGTAGGCACCAGAGAAGGACTTATATATATATAGATATAACCATTCATGAAAATATCGTGAAAAACTTCCTTAGGTAGGTCAATGGGCCTCACAATTATGAGTCAACAACAAGAATACCAACTTGTCAGGCCCAAATTTGGGCTCGTATCGAGAGAAAATCACAAGGGTTTCCTAAGTATAAATAAGAGAGATCCTATGTGAATTGCTTACATCTTCCGTAGCATAAACCACCGTCTCTCATGTTCCCAGGCTAATCTACCATAGAGGACAACAATAGAAAATAAATCCCCCCCACCAGATTCTTTTATCGATGTAATAGAGATAGGAAGATTTGGAGTTGGCTCATTAGATTTTCAACTTTAAAAGATATCGGGATCAAGAAGGTAATAATCAACCCTACTAATTGAGGTATGTTATTTATGATTACCGAAGTATTTACAATTCGTTTAAGCTTGTCTTAACCCTAGAATTTGCCCTAAACTTTGCGATGTAGAGTAGATATACCCCTTAGTAAAATTAAATGGTGCAAATATACCCCGTCGCCTAACTAATTTTTTTTATTTACCATGTTCATTAAAAAATCTATTTTAATAAATTAAAAGAAAAATCCTTAAATTATTTTTTAAAACTCCAAAAATGTTACGTGACTTTAATAAATTACCTCACCCATTTTTTTACCCCTTCGGACCTAACCCAAATGAAAAATAACCCAATCATGTATTTTTTGAACACAAGAAAATAAATAAGGAACTCATTTATTTTCTAGAAATTATTTTTCATGCAACATGTTTTCCTTCCTTAGAAACACACCCTACGTAGTAATTCATGCATCAGTTTTTGTTTTACCATTTTAATGACACAATCAGATATTTTATATTTAAAATAAAAGTAATTATAAAATAATTAGTAGAGTACTTGATTAAACTTTAATGTGTATATAAATCACTAAAATTATATTATTGCTTTAATTTATTTGTCTTAGTTACATATTACCAAGTACCAAAATCAAAATTTATTAGTAAATTCAATACCATGCATGCTATTATCCTTTGTAATTAAGTTTTGAATTATGACATTTTGGTCATAATAGTGTTTCACACTATTCTTTTAGTACTACTTCCTCGTTCCCAAAATACTTGTCACCCTTACTAAAAACATTTGTCCTCTATAAAAAAATAAATTATTTTTGGATTTTTTTTAGTATGCTAATGGTTTTTGCAATTTGACTCAAGTGCATATTTATGGATTCAGGGGATGCCTCTATTTCAAGAATCTTGTGTCCACATTGTAACCATCCTAAGTCTAGCAAAGGGGAATTCACAACTTGTGAAGGTGGGTGTGTAACTTTGGTAGACAATGGGACTCACACGGAATGACCTATCTTTGTGGATCTCCAATTGGAGAGTCCTTTACTTCCTGTTAACGGTGAAAGGCACAACAAAGGCCCGATTCTTTTAAGTGATGACGAGTAGAATATTTTTGAAGATTTTTATTATCCTATGAATGTGCATATTTGTAAGACCTCGAAAAACTGATCTAGGAATGAAAAAGAGAGAAGGGCAATGTCACGCCCCAAAATAGGGAGGCGTAACTGGCACTCGATATCGTATTCGATTGAATTAGCCACTGAAATATACTAGCTACTAAACTGTGGGACAAAAAGACCGGGCAGCACAACATCTGAAATGTAAGGCCTGGACCATTAATGTCATGACCTGATTAACAACAAACCATATAAACAATGGTAGACAAGCCAAAAATAAAGATGTACTAGCTAGCCGACGAGGCCACAACTGAAGACATACATACTTACACACACATATATATACATTCCAAGCCTATTGACTGAAGATTGGAACTTACAAAAGAAACCCAAAATACTGTGTCCACAATAGCCTCTACGAGTGACATAAGCACTGTCGGGACAAAGCCTCGACTATACCCAAACTGTACAACAAAACTAAACAACCTCTGATAGCCCCAGGAAAAGATGGAGCTTACCAACTCACAGCTGAACCCGAATCCTAGCGGGTGGGTCGATCAGCATCCCTGCCTGAACATGCTTGCACGAAACAAACAAAGTAGCGTCCCCAGGCAATGGCACGTTAATACGAATAAAATTGTACTGGTATGTAAGGCGGAAAGTAGAATCATAAGTAGTTGCTGTAAAAAAGGATAATAGAGATACCACATGAAATTGAAACTCAAATAATATCCATGGATGACATTTGACCTCCTATTATTTAATTATGCATGGTATTCTCGTGTAATCGTATGTCATGCATACATATATATAGATGCAAATACATGACATACCCAACCACATGCTAGCAATGGTGGTGCTTCTCGGTAGCTAACCGGCATCATATTTACCAACTTGTGGCCATCAGTGTCTCATACATATAAATATAGGCAATAGGACCCATACCTCCCGATTATAGCTCAGGAGTAGAATGCATAGCATGTCATGTCATGAATTCATAATGCATATATGTTACCGTTGTCATATTGTCAATCTTGGCCTGTTTGTACTCTTGTTTTCATATTCCTGTAATGACTTTCGTATAACATGTAAATATCTCGTGGAACCTCATATGTTTTTCTGAATAAGCTTGAAAACTTAACTCGTCTTTTAGAAAGATAACATAACCGTGAAGATGTTCATAAAAAGCTTAAGGTGCTTTACTTAGTACCTATACTTGGTTCCTAGGTAATTTATAAAAGAAAAAAATAGTTCAAAAATCAAGTGTTCTAATAGTTTAAACCTTTAAGTTATATTTGAGAGTTTTGAAAATCGTGTGTTACTTTAAAGGTGTTTCATAATAAACTTTAGCGGGGAAAGGGGGCTGGATACAAATAATAAATGTCTCTCCTAATATTTCTAAGTCACACCACCCAAGGAAGAATAAGAATTCCTAAATGTGGACATATAATCAAAGAAACTGATCAAATGACATGTAAATGTCAAATACCCTATTTATCCGAACGAGTGGAATATCAAAATAATAGCATTATGAAAATAAATCAGCTGCGACCCCAATGCCTTTCCCAGAAGGTCTTTCTAGCAATAGAATAGTAAAATATCGCATTTGCTGTGTTAGGAATTTCCCAGTAGTCGTGCTAAAAGGAAGAATAGAGCTTAGCCTTAACATATCTTTCCAATGAACGTTCGGGTGCCCATAGTTTCTTCACGAAAGTTGTTCCTTAAGTCCTAAGCTTCGCAAGCACTATATATATACACCTTTTACACACCTATAAACAATGTATAATTGGACTTAAATCGATAGATTTGTCATATGGCCCTAACTTGACAAAACGTTCGTAGAACTTTGTAAAAACAATCATAAAAGAGTCCTGAGATGATTACCTTAGCAAACCAAGTCTAATTCTTGAAGAAACACCATTAATTACCAATTTATATCTTCAAAAACTAGCTCCAAACGCAGCTAATACAAGGGGAAAACGATTGCCACGTGTAGAGATCACGTTTCTAGGCACAGGGGCAACCTTTAATGGTAGAAATCGCTAAAAACTAACCTTCATCATGCAAGAACTCCATTAGAACTGTCTCTTATGTTTTATTTATGGTTTGGAAGTGAAAATAAATGTTTTGATGGGTTAAAACGTCGAGTAGCCGACATACCACATTTTTTTACCCGACCCGATTCGCGACCCAGATTCTGCCCAGACAGTCTGCAGTAAAATACTCATAACAATTTACTACAATGTCGGTTAGTTATAACGTTTTGTGCGTTTAAAACTAGACTCATAGACCTTCGATTTGATAAGTGGTGGGTCTTGTAACTCATTATATAATGGGAGAAAACATCCAATATATTTTACCCAAAGTTGAAAAAATTTTATTAGAGAAACTTCGATAACTTTTGCCGACCTTTGTTTCGCTAATTTTCTTGACTTAAAAACTTAACGTATGAACATTTTGCTATTATAATACCTCATAAAACATTATTATTATAATTTTAGACACTCATAGGCTTATCCCCGAGGTATGGGTTAATTTAAACCTTTCAAACGGGTGGGGTTCTACCCAAGCCATTTCTTTAATCCCGAACCTTTGTTTAAGGGATTCCTTTGACCTAAAACTTTAGTTTAGTTCCTTGATATTGTCACCCATTTGAGATCTTATTCTCCAATGTACTATATCAAGTCACATACACCTCATATAACCATGCTACGCTACACCACATATATTATGCAAGAATAGCAAAAAAAATGGGATCTCACATTCCCCCCCTCCCTTATGAACATTCGCCCGCGAATGGATCTAGACAATTCCTTGGTTGAAATTTTTTTCCCCTTGTACTTAATTTTCGAGTCTATAGTTTTTTTACAGTCACAAATCTAAATTCAAATTCTGAAAATTTCAACTATTAAGCTTTGTATAGCTATCTCATAACAAGACATATAAATTGCACTTTCATGTCACTTAAGATCCAATTAAGTAGTTGTGAAGAAATAATTGTTAATTATCTAAATGCGACTCACCTTAAGTCATAAACAGCTGGGGGTACTCCTTCCTCATTTCCTCCTCCGCTTCCCAAGTCATTTCCTCGACGTTGTTATTTCTCCACAACACTTTCACAGAAGCTACTTCTTTATTTTGAAGCTTTCTTACTTGCCGATCTAAAATAGCTATTAGTACCTCTGCATAAGATGAATCCTGAGCAATGCGAATATTCTCAATGGGCGTAATACGTGAAGGATCTCCAATGCACTTCCGCAACATCGATACATGAAATACAGGATGAACTGCTTCCAATTCCGAAGGCAAATCAAGCTCGTATGCCACCGTACCAATCTTCTGAATAATCTTATACAGTCCAACATACCTAGGACTAAGCTTCCCTTTCTTCAAAATCTCATGACGCCCTTCAGAGGCGATACTTTCAGGAAAACCTAATCTTCTACATCAAACTCTAAGTTCCGTCGTCAAATATCTGTTTAAGACTTGTGCCGACTCTGTTCTGTATGGAGCTGATCTCTAATAAGCTTAACCTTTTCCTTTGCTTGTTGGACTAGATTGGGACCTAGCAACTCTGCTTCCACAATCTCAAACCAACCGATCTGTAACCTACACTTCCGCTCGTATAGTGCTTCGTAAGGGGCAATCTGAATACTAGCTTTAAAGTTGTTATTATAAGCGAACTCAATAATAGGTAGATGTTCATCCCAACTTCCTTTAAAATTCAGCATACAGGCACGTAACATATCCTCAACAATTTGAATAGTACGTTCTACCTGTCCATCAGTTTGTGGATGAAAAGCGGTGCTAAGATTTATCTGAGTGCCTAGACCCTTCTAAAATTATCTCCAAAAATGTGTTGTCAATTGAGCCCTTCGATCCGAGATAATAGACAATGGAACTCTGTGAAGACGAACAATCTCCTGAATGTAAAGCCTCGCATAATCTTCAGCTGAGTATGTCATCCTAACTGGCAAGAAATGAGAAGATTTCGTCAGCCTATCGATAATTACCCCAATAGAATCATACCTTTGTGGAGTGTGAGGCAAATCAGTTATGAAGTCCATATTTATCATCTCCCATTTTCATAAAGGAAGCTCAATATACTGAGTTAGGCCTCCAGGCCTATGATGTTCTGCTTTAACTTGTTGACTGTTGGGACATTCAGCTACCATCTCCGCAATATCTCTTTTCATGCCATTCCACCAATAGATCTGTTGAAGGTCCTGATACATCTTCGTCGCTCCAGGGTGAGCTGCAGATCTTAAATAATGGGCCTCTTAAAGAATCTTTGTACGGAGCTCTCCAACTTCCGGTACACATAAGCGACCCTAGTGTCTAAGGACTCCATCTCCAGTTAGAACAAATAAAGGTTGTTGCTGCTGTGGAATTCTTTCCCTCAATTTCCCAAGCTCAGGATCTTCATGTTGCTGCTTTTTCACTTCAGTAAAAAGGAGGATTCCGCCATATTCTGAACGACAACCCCTCCACCCTCTGCATCAACCAAGAGCACCTGTAAATTAGCTAGCTGGCATTGGTCTTTTGTAATTTCAGCCTTATCAGCTTCAACATGACTTAGACTACCCACGGACTTCCGGATGAGCACATCAGCAACAACATTAGCTTTGCCGAGATGATATAAAATGTCAACATCGTAGGCCTTTAATAATTCTATCCATCTTCTCTATCGTAAGTTCAACTCCCTTTGCTTAAATAAATACTGAAGGCTCTGGTGGTTGGTGAAAATATCAATATGAACCCCGTATAGATAATGCAAAGACATGTGTAGGATAGTTCTGCTCATGTTTCTGCAACTGTCTAGAGGCATATGCGATAACTTTACCATGCTGCATAAGAACACAACCTAGGTCAATTCTCGAGGCATCACAATAAACAACATAACCCTCATTGCCTTCAAGAAGAGTCAAGATAGGTGCTGTGGTAAGCCTTTTCTTTAGTTCCTTAAAGCTTTGTTTGCATGCCTCGGTCCACTAAAACTTAGTTGCCTTATGTGTCAATTTTTTTAGTGGTGTAGAGATAGAAGCGAATCCCTCCACAAACCTTCAGTAATACCCTGCCAAGCCTAAAATGCTACGAACCTCTGTTGGATTCAAGGGCCTTGGCCAAGTCATGACTGCTTCAATCTTTTGTCCATCAACCTTGATACCATCACTGGTAATAATATGACCAAGAAAAGCTACTGAGGTTTGCCAAAAATCACATTTAGAGAATTTAGCATATAACCTGTAATCTTGGAGAGTCTGTAATACAGCTCGCAAGTGGTCTGCATGCTCGGCTTTCGATCATGAATATATCAGGATATCTTCAATAAACACAATCACAAATTCATCCAAGAATGGTTTAAAGACCCGATTCATAAGTTCCATAAAGGCTGCTGGGGCATTCGTAAGCCCGAAAGACATGACAAGGAATTCAAAATGGCCATACCTCATCCTAAATGCGGTTTTTGGGATATCAACTTACCTAACTCTCAGCTGATGGTAACCAGATCGCAACTCGATCTATGAAAAGGATTTGGCACCTCGTAACTGGTCAAACAAGTCATCAATCCGTGGAAGAGGATATTTATTCTTAATAGTGACTTTATTTAGTTGTCTATAGTCAATACATATCTGTAAGGAGCCATCTTTCTTTTGAACAAAGAGCACTGGAGCACCCCATGGGGATGTACTTGGCCTGATAAAGCCTTTATAGAGCAAGTCCTTCAGTTGTTCCTTGAATTCCCTTAGCTCTGAAAGTGCCATTCTATAAGGAGGAATCGATATAGGCTGCGTATTAGGAAGCAAGTCTATAGAGAAATCACTTTCCCTTTCTGGGGGAATTCTAGGAAGATCATCAGGGAATACCATCGAAAATTCATTCACAATAGGAATTGACTGAGAAGGCATTGGCTCCTTTTCAGTATCCTTTACATGAACCATGTGGTATATACAACATTTAGCAATCAACTTTCGAGCACTTAGGTATAAAATAAACTTACCCTTGGGCGTGGCTGCATTACCTTTCCACTCAAGGACTCGTTCACCTGGGAAATAAAATCTGACCATCTTTGCACAAAAATCAATATTAGCATAGTGAGCTGCCAACCAATCCATATCCATAAAGATGTCAAAATCTAGCATAATCAATTCAACTAAATCAACGGAGGTTGGACGATCATTAATTAACACCAAACACCTTGATAGACACGACTAACTATAATAGAGTCGCCAACCGGTGTAGACACCTCAACTGGTGTTGGCAACAACCCAAATTTCATGTCAAGCTTATTAGCAATAAATGGAGTAATATATGAAAATGTAGAGCCAGGATCGATCAATGCATAAGCAACTTGAGAAGGTATCGTCAATATACCTGTGACAACATCTGTGGATGACTCTGAATCCTGTCGGCCTGTGAGTGCATAAAAATAGTTCTGGCCACCACTAGATCCTGATGTGTCTCCTCCACCTCTCCCCTACCACGACCCTAAGTAAATTGTGCTTCTAGTCATGGGGCACGGACTGAGGGTGAAGAGGCTGCTGTGGATCCTGAAGGCTAAGCTGGTTCACCTCTGCTCAACCTCGGGCACCGACTAATAAAATGTCATGTCCACCCACGATGATAACATGCACTTGAACCAAGTCTACACTGCTCAGAGTGCGGTTTACCGCACTGCGTACATAGAGGAGTGGGATGTCTTATCTTGACGAAACGCTCCTGGCGACGGCCCTCAGGCTGGCCTAAGCTCTGACCCGGTCCTGACTGACTATAACGATCAAATCGCTGTCCCTGCATCTGTGGTGAGACACTACCTGCTGGCCGAGGTGGATATCAATGGAGCGGGGGTCTAAAATCACCCTGTGGCTCCATATAAGACCCCATGGTACCGGCCCTCTTACTCTGCTCCCTATCCCTACGGGTATCACGAATCCGTCGAGAAAGGTCCTCTGTAGTCTGAGCAAAAGCCTGTATGCAGGAAATATCTACAGCATATGATAAGGATGCTACCCTGCAATCTCTGATTAGATTATCTGCCAAACCATCCACATAACGATGAATTCTGGCTCCCATGGTACGTACAATGTTTGGTGCATATCTTGCCAAAGATTTAAACCTATGGCTATAATCCCTTACACTCATATTCCCTTGCTTCAAACTAATAAACTGGTCAAGATGGGCCTCTCGAACTTCCCGTGGCAAATAGTGGGCTATGAAGGCCTCAGAGAAGTCCTCCCACTCTGCTGGCAGAGCATCAGGTCCTTTAGATGTCTCCCAGACCTCATACCATAGGATGGCTACATCACGTAGCCGAAAAGAAGCCAACTCCACAACCTCAGTGACGGAGGCATACATCACCCTCAATGCATTGTATATATGGTCTATAAAGTCCTGGGGATCCTCAGTAGAACTAGATCCCATAAATAATGGAGGGGCTAAGTGAAGAAACTCTTGTACATTCGAGCTTTCTGACCGGTCTCTCCGAGCATCTTCTCCTGACTCTAGCTGTCTCTCATGAATAGAAATCATCCTAGTCAGCAACAGAACTACCTCCCTCATCCCCTGCTCCCCAATCTCCAGTGGAGGAACAACAGGTACTTGAGGTCCTATGTCCCTAGCTTCCTCAGGTACCAACGAAACTGGTGAGGCTGGGGTACTTCATCTCCTCGGGCTTCAAAAGGCGCCGAGGAAGATGGTACTAGGGGTACAAGAGATTCACTCTGTGTCTCCAAGGGAAATCTATCTCTTTGACCCGGTGGAGAACGACTAGTACCTTCCCCTGGATCCATAACTAACTCTCATTATGCTATCTCCTGAGCGTGTGTAGCCTTTTAGATAAGAAAACATAAAAGCACAATTTAGATTTCGTATGTTCTTATAATTTTTCACTATAGCACGATCTATCAATTGAAGAATTTGTAACCATTCCTAAATGCCCTGTAGCCTCTTGATTATAAGTGTGGTGCAATACACACCGATAAGCAAGACTCTACTAGACACGACTTGTGGACCCCCTGGGACACGACCTACTCTGATACCAAGTTTGTCACGCCCTAAAATAGGAAGGTCTAACTGGCACTCGATACCATATTGGATCTAGTTAGCCACGGAAATAACTAGCTACTGAACTATAGGAAAAAAATATCGGGCAGCACAACATCTGAAATATAAGGCCTGGACCATTAATGTCATGACCTGATTAACAACAAACAATATAAACAATGGTAGACAAACCAAAAATAAAGATGTACAAGCTAGCCGACGAGGCCGCAACTGAAGACATACATACTTACACACATATATATATACATGCCAAGCTTATGAACTGAAGATTGGAAACTACAAAAGAAACCCAAAATACTGTGTCCACAATAGCCTCTACGAGTGACATAAGCACTATCGGGACAAAGCCCCGACTATACACAAACTGTACAAGAAAAGTAAACACCCTCTGATAGTCCCAGGAAAAGATGGAGCTTACCAACTCAGAGCTGAACCCGAATCCTAGCGGTTGGGTCGATCAGAATCCCTGCCTGGACGTGCTTGCATGAAAAAAACAAAGTAGCATCCCAAGGCAATGTGATGTAAGTACGAATAAGAATGTACTGGTATGTAAGGTGGAAAGTTGAATCATAAGTAGCTACTGTAAAAAGGATAATTGAGATACCACCTGAAACTTAAACTCAAATAATCTCCATGGATGACATTTGACCTCCTACTATTTAAATATGTATGCTAAGCTCGTGTAATCGTAAGTCGTGCATACGTATACATAGATGCAAATTAATGACATACCCAACCAAATGCTAGATATGGTGGTGCTTCTCGGTAGCTAACCGGCATCATATTTGTCAACTTGTTGCCATCGGTGTCTCATATGTATAAATATAAGTAATAGGCTCCATACCTCCCGATTATAGCTTGGGAGTAGAATGCATATCATGTCATGTCATGAATTCATAATGCATATATGTTACCGTTGTCATGTTGTCAATCTTGGCCCGTTTGTACTCTTGTTGTAATAACCCAGTAATAATATTCGTATAACATGTAAATGTCTCGTGAAACCTCATATGTTTTCCTGAATAAGCATGAAAACTTAACTCGTCTTTTAGAAAGATAACATAACCGTGAAGATGTTCATAAAAAGCTTAAGGTGCTTTACTTAGTACCTATACTTGGTTCCTAGGTAATTTATAAAAGAAAAAAATAGTTCAAAAATCAAGTGTTCTAATAGTTTAAACCTTTAAGTTATATTTGAGAGTTTTGAAAATCGTGTGTTACTTTAAAGGTGTTTCATAATAAACTTTAGTAAGGAAAGGGGGCTGGATACAAATAATAAATGTCTCCCCTGATATTTCTAAGTCACACCACCCAAGGAAGAATAAGAATTCCTACATGTGGACATATAATAAAAGAAACTGATAAAATGTCATGTATATGTCAAATGCCCTATTTATCCGAACGAGTGGAATATAAAAATAATAGAATCATGAAAATAAATCAGCTGCGATCCCAATGCGTTTCATAGAAGTTCTTTCTAGCAATAGAATACTAAAATATCGCATTTGGCGTTTTAGGAATCTCCCAGGAGTCGTGCAAAAAGGAAGGACGGAGCTTAGCCTTAACATAGCTTTCCAATGAATGCTCGGGTGCCTGTAGTTTCTTCACTAAAGTTGTTCCTTACATCCTAAGCTTCGTAAACACTATATATACACAGCTTGTACATCCCTATAAACAATGAATAATTGGACTTAAATCGGCAGATTTGCCATATGGCCCTAACTTGACAAAACGTTCGTAGAACTTCTTAAAAACAATCATAAAAGAGTCTGGAGATGATTACCTTAGCAAACCAAGTGTAAACCTTGAAGAAACACCAATAATTACAAATTTATATCGTCAAAAACTAGCTCAAAACACAGCTAATAGAAGGGGAAAACGATTGCCACGTGTAGAGATCATGTTTCTAGGCACGGGGAAAACCTTTAATGGTAGAAATCGCTAAAAACTAACCCTCATCATGCAAGAACTTCATTATAACAGTCTCTTAAGTTTTCTTTCTCATTTGGAAGTGACAAGAAATGTTTTGATGGGTTAAAACGTCGAGCAGCCGGCATACCACATCTTTTTACCCGACCAGGTATGTGACCCGAATTCGTCCCAGACAGTCTGCAGTAAAGCACTCATAAACTTTTACTCTAATGTCAGTTAGATATGAGGTTTTTTGTGTTGCAAACTAGACTCATAGACCTTCGATGTGATAGGTCATGGGTCTTGTAAATCATTATATATTGGGAGAAAACATCCAATACATTTGACCAGAAGTTGAGAAAATTTTATTAGAGAAACTTTGATAACTTTTACCGACCTTTGTTTCGCTAATTTTCTTGACTTCAAAACTTAACATACGGCCATTTTGCTATTATAATACCCCATAACACATTATTATTATCATTTTAGACACTCATAGGCTTATCCCCGAGGTATGGGTTAATTTAAATCTTTCAAACAGGCAAGGTTCTACTCGAGCCATTTCTTTAGTTCCAAAACTTTTGTTTGAGGGATTCCTTTGACCTAAAACTTTAGTTTAGTTCCTTGATATTATCACCCATTTGAGATCTTATCCTCCAATGTACTATATCAAGTCACATACACCTCATATTACCATGCCACGCTAAGCCACATATATTATGCAAGAATAGAAAAAAAAATATGGGATCTAACAGGCAACACCATGAAGGGGTCCACGGGTAGTAAAGAGGACCACGACCCGTCACCCTACTCGTGGAGTTACACCCAGCCAAGTTGAGGGACCACAGACGCCTAGACGGTCCATGGAGCTTCACACGGACCGTGAGGCCATCCGTGATAAGGGGCACAAAACACCAAGCTACTGTGAAGGACCACAAACTCCTAAACAGTCCGTGAAACTTCACTCGGACCGTGAAGTTGTTCGTTAAAGAGACTTATCAGACTTTGAATTATGGGTCAGTTTCAAATGCTCATATCTTTCAGAATAAAATGAATTAGGTGGTCCATGACCTATCAAATTAAAGATCTTGGAGTCCTCTTTCCAACGCCACCATGTTTACCTAATTCAGAGCCCGAACTAAAGGTTATGCTCATTTTAGTGAAGCCTTGTCGGGCAGGGCAGCATGACGACCCACTAGATGGGCCTTCATGCCTTAGACTGCCTCTCAAGCCCCTCGTGAAGGTCACTTCGTTAGCTTTAAGTCAGGCTCGTATTGGTCTTTTCTGCTATGAATTTGGTACTTAAACTACGTCGTTTGGTACTTAAACTATGTCATTTTGGTTCGTCTAGGCCTAGTAATCAAGTCAGAAACTACCTAAAATCATCTAACTTAGAAAGAGAAGAAGAGAAAGAGGTGACAAATTTCTCTCAAGAAAAAGCAGAGCTCTCCTTCAAGTTCAACCCCAAAATCCAAAGGAATTCTCCATTGTTTTCATCACCAGGTATGTGGGATTCCACTAGTGGGTTCCTTTCACCCATTAGGTCCCTAGAATTCAGTCAATTCTTCAGTTTCTCCGTAAATTGTTTAGAACTAGGGTTACTAAGTCTTAGGGATCCATTGCAATTCAACTGTTATAGTGTTTATAATGGTATTGCATGTTTCTTGGAGAATTAGTGTAGTCCCATGTATAGAACTCAGAAACCCTAGCTTGTGTTAATTATCCGTATTTCATGAATTATACTTGCTAGGCAGATTAGTTAGACAAGCATGCTTCAGAATTCGAATGCCATATCTTCCAATATATGTATGTTGCATTCTCATATATTTGTCAGTATTTTGAGCTACTCAGTATTACAGTTGAATTTTAGGTTTATATTCAGTTGGGAGTAGACTTAGCACCGAGTTGGACTAGGGTTCAATGTACCCTTAAGTCCAAGAACTACGTGCCATCATAGGCTTATAAGTCCCCTCTGTTGGGCATCAGTTTTTGTGATCACGCCCTAGTCATGACTTTATACCCTTGCAAGGCATATTGGTTCCTCTCAATGGGGCATATACATCAGACTCCATGTTTAGCTCACGTGGTATATATCAGTTAATAGTATCTGCCACAGTCAGATTCACATTGCATTGACCATGTATTCAGTATATATTTCAGTATTCAGTTCAGCTTGTTCAATCTTCATGATTAGTACTTGGTCATTGCATCTAGCTCAGGTTTAAGTTATGTTTCAATATATCAATTTCCATGTTCAGTTTCTATATTGTTCAGCTTAACATATATCCCGCATGCTTAGTACATTCAAAGTACTGACGCATACTTTTGCGCTACATCATTGTATGATTTAGGTTCAGCTGCTCAGCATCCACACCACACTTAGCTCAATTTAAAGTCCGTACTCAACAACTTTAGTGGCGAGTTCTCATAGTTCGAGGACGATAGACATGCTTTACTTTTCCGTCTTTACTTTTTAATTTCAGTCTAGTTGGAGTTAGTTGGGGGCATGTCCTTGCAACTCAGATCAGTTAGAGGCTTTCAGACATAGAATATATTCTACTTGAGTTGTTAGTGTTGTTTTCAGTCATCATAATACTCTTCATATATTTTATATATTCAGACATGTTGGGTTTTTTCCCATTTTAGATATTAAACTATTTTTAGCTTCCGCACAGTGCATATTTTAATTGAACTTGTATAGATATGCCATGCCATGGGTTAGCTTGGGGTCACTTGTGACACTAAGCACCGTGTTGTGCCTAGGGGGTATCCTTGGGGCATGACAATATTGGAGAAGATGTTAATAATGGAGGGAAAACAAGGATGGTGGAGCCTTCCGGGGGTGACAAAAGGAAGAAGTTCATTCCAGGAACTTGAAGGTTCCTGTCAAAGAAACAGTTCTTTTAATATTCAAGCTTAAAGAAGAGGAACCTCTACCTCCAGAGAAAGAAGAATGGGAAAAGGAAATTGACAATCTTTTTGTTGATATGGACATGTGTATCTTAGAAGTATACGTTGGCTTTACAAATTAACTTGTTTCGCCGATGTAGACTAAAGAATAAGTGATTGTCAGATGGGGAACCACCAACTTAATCTAGATGAACAAATCATACTCATCTGTTCAATTTGTTCACATGTGATTTTGGATTTCAAGTACATCTTCCCTAATTTTGTAAGTTTACGATTTTGGACTCATATGTTCAGTTAGTGCTTGATAGGACAAAACTCGTATACTTACAAAAGAAGGGATGATGTACTTTCTCTCCAAATGGACATATGAACAAACTGAACAAATGAGTCCAATTTGTTCATCTAGAACAAGATGGTGGTTCCCCATCAGATAGTCACTTAGTTGTGAACTCTGCATTGACGAAACTGATTAATTCGCAAACCAATATGTGAATCCAAGACACACATCTCCATTTCAACAAAAAGATCTTCAATTTCCTTTTCCCATTATCCTTTTCCCAAAATGATCAAGTCTACTCAAGTATCATACCTGACCAAAGAAATAAGACAGGATGGATACACTCGATACACCATTAAGGATTCACCCACTGGTGTAGAAATATTAAGAGGCACCTGCATGCAATCAGAAATCATATCAAACCTAGCAACAAAATAGATAGACACATATGAGAAAGTAGACCCCAGATCAAACAATATAGACGCAGGTTGATGGCAAACTGGGACGATACCTATGATCACAGCATCTGAAGTCTCAACCTCAGGTCTCTCTAGAAAAGCATAACACTGCCCTATCGTCCACCTGCAGCCTGAGTAGAACCCCTACCTCCACCCTTCAGAGCTATAGCACCCCTACCAGAAGTCCTGCCACCTCTGCCGGACTGACCACTGCCTCAACCCCTAGTCGAAGGCTAAAAATCTCTACCTGGAGAAGCTAAATAAATACACCGGAGTCCTAAGTAAGTTTGTAGAAGACACTACTGAATCGTATGACCTAAATCCCCACAACCATAACACGTCCTCATAATGAATAACTGTTGTTGCGAACCTGATAAGCTACCATAGCAACCTCAGCCAGAACTATAAGACCCTCGGGTTGAATGCCCACCCTCAGCTATTAGAATAGATGCATGAACCGGCCCACGATGCTGAAAGGAGCCACTACCTCTGTGTGAACCCTTGCTTCCAGATGAGGCACTAGAAAACTAACCAGAAGAATGGGCCCTCTTGGGCTCTCTAAACTCCTCTAAAAGCATCAACTCCGCCTCCTTGGTAGTGCTCACAATGGATAGGAAGGAAGCCCTCTCTCTGGCGTCTCAAAACACATATGACCTGGTAGAGAAAGTCAACCCTCTCACAAACCTGTGAATTCTATCTTCCTTATCGGGAACAATAGTAATAGCATGCCTAGAAAGCTTATAGAATTGGGCCTCATACTTAGTCACAGACAAAGTACCCTATCTCAAGTCCTTAAACCTCAGTCGACTCTCCTCCCTCACGCTCCAAGGAATGAAGCAGTCATGAAAAGCACTAGAGAATACATCACACTCAACTGGAGGAGATCCAACTGGTCTAGTTCTCCCAAAAGTCCTCCACTACTCACTGGCGCGTCCACGCAGCTGAAGTGCAACAAAACGAACCCTACGAGAATCCACCATACCCACTACCTCAAGCTTCTCATGGCAGAAAGTCAGTAACACAAGCATCCTTGCTATTACCACCCTGAAACTAGGGTGGTTTCATCATCTGAAACCTCTCCTAACACTATTGCCCAGTTATCATAAGAATAAAAACAAGAGCAATCCGAACACCCAAAATTGGTCACGAGCTGGAAATATCGGACTCTAACCGTGTAATGTCAGCCTCGAGCAGGAACAATACCTGGGCCCCACCCAATCATCAGTCACAAGGTAGAAATACCTGACTATAACCGTGTAACGTCAGCCTCGAGCTGGAACAATACCTGGGCCAGGCTCAGTCATTAGTAATGAGCTGGAAGTAACGTCAGGCTCGGACCTGAAATCACATCTCTCACTCAACAGTCTAGCACTTGAAATACTTGCTCCAACAGGGTAACGTCAGCTGCGCAGCTGGGAATAGTAGCCTATGGAAACGGTCTCGAGCTGGAAATAACGGGCTGCAATCGTGTAACATCAGCTGCGGACCGAAGCTAGTAGCTTACCCCCAACAGCCTAGCACTGGAAATACCGGATCCAATCAGGTAACGTCAGCTGCGAACTGGAGCTAATAACCTTGAACCAGATAAAGCCACATACAAGCAATACAACACAAGGCTAAACACCATGGGCCGGCCCCACAAGGATATCAATCAAAGGCTCCCAGCCTAGCACAATCCATTCATCAATCGTTGCAACCGCAACATCTTCCGGCAG
This sequence comes from Solanum appendiculatum, assembly GCA_018342035.1. NCBI lineage: Eukaryota > Viridiplantae > Streptophyta > Magnoliopsida > Solanales > Solanaceae > Solanum > Solanum appendiculatum. Next base: position 487,074 of record JAGDQO010000064.1, on the reverse strand, counting down.
CACCCCAGAATCGCAGAAATAAGAGAGAAAGAATCAGAAGATCCGAAACCCACGAAAACAGCTAAATTAAGGCTCAAGCTATCATACCCAAGTCTGCTATACCAGTCTACAAGGATCTAGTCCATCCGAAACGCCGTCGAATGCATACTCAAGTCAACAGGTTCATATGACTAAGGCAATACTATCCTAACCTGTTCTAAGGCTGAAACAATCGCAGAAATCCACGTAAATCAATAGAAAGCAGGAAAATATCCCGAACCCACGCATGCATCAACAGATAATCCACAGCAAATTAACAACAAACCAAGTCAACAACTCATCCTAAGGCATGCTACTAATTCCAAACAGCCCAGAAATCAACTCTAAACGAAGAAAATTGGAGAAGAAGAACAGAAATACTAGCTACCCACCCCAGATTCACACACATCAACTAGCATTTACGCATTTAAGCTCAATCTATAAAGAAGGGAAATCGTAACCAACCAGAAAACCGATCACGAGAACTCTAAGTCACTCTGCCAGAGCTTTTTCCTTCCGAACGGCCTCAAACTGCTGCCACACTATAAAAAATAGAATAACAACGTAAATACGGTCGTTTAGACACTAAAATCATCAAATTCGGAGACAGACCAATTTCAAAGTCAAAATTGAGAATGTGGGACCCGCTTTGGATTTTTCAGAATTGACTCTGTGAAGAGGTCTCAAATCAGCTCAAAAATAGGAAAACAGGCATAAAAACCAAATGAACGACTAGGCGACCGAACAGATAGTGCCAGCAAGTCATAAATTACTTGGGGTCTCTACAGGAACGCTCTAAATGACAGAAACAAGGCATTAACACATAAATGACCTAGAGGGTCATTACACCTCGACTCGACATCCGTGGAAACCACAAGAAACTACTAATCACCTAAAAAGGCCAAAACAAGCTCGGGACCTCTCAAAAATCAACCAAGACACTTCCTAGGCCTGAAATCATATCCTGAATCCAACAGAACCCTCGATAGTCTGATCCAAGCATTTGAATCCTAAATGATGCTAAAAACAACTTATAGGCAACTTAAGCCTTTCAAACTTAAAACTTGCCAAAATCTCAACTTTTTACTCAAGGTTTGTAACCAACTTTCAAAGCTCAATAAAAAATAATCTCTGGGCCAAAAGCTGGGAGAGGCAAAACCGTAAATTTCACAGAAATAAAAAAATGGCCAACTTGGTCTTTACAATATAGCCCAATATTAATTAGCAATTAATAGACTAAAAAAACTAGCACATATTAGCCAAAAGTAATTATCAACATTTTAAAATTATTTTTTAAAATAATAAAAGATTTTTAATATCATTTCTCTTCTAACTTCTAACCATTTCTCCTTATAACTAGCAAAAGATTATTCAGAATTATCGCTCTCCTTTTAAATAATTATTTTTATATTTAATAAAAGATATTTAATCTCATCCCTCTTCTAACTTGCAATCATTTTTACTTAAAACTAGCAAAATATTATTTAGAATTATCTCTCTCCTTAAAATTAGCAAAAAATATTTGATATCTACCTTTTAAACAAATGTAACCTGTATTCATAAGAATAGTAATTGTCTTTATATTCCTTTATATTATGAATGTTATTTTACGGATACATGTAGCAATTTAATTTTTTATATGTATACACTAATTAAATTGAAAATTTCTTTTATTATACATTTATTTAACATATTGATTTAGTAGATGTGTACTTATTTTATTTGATTTAAAATTTATTGTATGCATTGATTGTGACATGGCAAATGCAATATGTATACATTACTTACATTTTATTTGTATACATGAATAGTATACATAAGTATATTGCACATCTGTTGATATGTACCTCTTGTAGATATATTACTTCCACATACAATTGGATTTGTATACATACTGTCAACTCTATATACATAATATCATATTTTGTATACATTCAATTTGAAGACGTATCAGCTTATACGAATTCATATTTCACGATGGTAGTTTCATATTCAAAATGTGTTCTCCTCTATGAATTTGTATACCCATAACATTATGTGTCGCCACATGAAAGATCCTCGATTGTAGTAACAATAAATTCTGAATAAACCACTTTTTTTAATCATTGGTAGTAAAATTTTCAAAATCAGAATCATTATTCAAATTGTTGACAAGATTCATAGAATAATCTATCTTACTCATTAGATTTAAAAATTCACACAAAAATAAAATTAGTTACTCCCAAATGAAAGATATATAATCTCCAATTTCTAGATTATCTGAAGAAAAATACGCCAAATGAATATTCAATTTATTAATCGGATTCAATTTCCCTAATAAGAGACAATTATGGTGTAATGGGTATCTAATGGAAGATATCTTTTAGGAAAAAAGAAGAAGAAAGATACGGTTGAAGATAAAGAGAAAGAAGGAACAATAAAGTAATATTTTTTTCTTTTCAAAAAATAAAAGAAGGTGTCTAGGAAATAGAGAGAGTAAATAAAAAATATAATTACTTTTTAAGATAAAGAAAGTGGCTGTTGAATTCCAAATAAATATTTTAAAAATCTTCTTTTGTCAAAAAATAAAAAATGGGTTATTTATTGCCAATTAAATCTATAGGTTGTCATGCCATACAATTTTTCCTATTGTAATGCTTTTGAGATTCATTTTAATAAAATCCTAAAAGTTGTTTTAAAACAAAGTGTGCATTTTGTGACATATTAGAATCTTCCAACAAACCAGGATGATGTAAAGTGTGAATATTTAATGATCCAACTGTGTCACATAATTCACACTCAAAATTTTGAAATTTGAATTTTGAAATTTTGATGTAACATAAATTGGATCGAAAATAATATTATGTGTACATTCTCTTATTATATAAGAATTGACGTGCATGAGTATTTTTGAAAAAAGAAAAAAATGTCTTTTTTTTTTTGCTTTAATTTAATTAGTGTATAACTTTTTCAAAATTGTTGGACCTACTTTAGCTACACCATTTAGTTATTATTCATATACTTAAGTTATAGGTTTATTACTTTGAATGTCGGTGTTCTTTGTGTAAATTTTGTAATTACTTTGAGTAAAAAAATTGACGGCCGATGAAGACAAATACTTTAATTATGGACATCCAAATGGGCCTCTTACATTAGGTTTTCAAGAAAAATGAATGATATGATTAGAGACCATCTTTAATTATGGACATCCCAATGATTAAAGAACGGTTTCAGGTTTGTTTACAATCTAGAGAAAGTAAATTAACAACAAAATTATTTTGACAAAAAGGATCTGCTCAACTTAGTAACAAGGGATGTTTGAATTTTCTTAGAACCCATTATAAAGGTGATTGAGTTAATATAGCAGGTGATAAGCCATGTATCGATTCTACATGGCAACGTCTTCATAGTTAAGTTTGTCACATCGGATTTGCCTAATACAATTTATATCTCATATCTGATTTGTGAGTTATTCCACAAAAATGAGTTTATGCAGTTCACTCCCAAAGAATAGCGGAGGTGGGTGACCAATCATGTGAAACTCTATAGTGACCAAAATGTCATAATCCAAAACTTAATTACAAAGGATAATACTGTGTGTTTGTTATTTCAGTTAGTGATAAATTTTGATTTTAGTACTTGTGATATATTCCTCGGTATATTTGATCTTTTACTAATCAAAATGTTCCTTTTTATAGGAAATATGATATTCGGACTTCTTCTAGATGTATTATCATCAAATATTAATGTAATTATACAAATTTAACATAACACATGAATTCTAAGCGATGAAATGGACTAAAAAAATATGACTCATCTATTCAGTTTGTTCGCATGTGATTTTAGAGGTCAAGTGCATCTTCCCAAATTTTGTATGTATACGAGTTTTTTGCTCTGAAGCGCTCCTTTTTTCCTGCTTGCACACATGTTCTACTAAATCTAAATTTATGGCAGTTTTTTATATAGCTTATCCATGCCAATTAAACGGACATGCTCTCCAGTTTATATATTGTTCACTCTTAAAATCTTGAACTTATGTGTCATTTGCAGGCTAAAGAACCTCCACGAAGGCATGGAAGAAAATATCTCAGAGTGTTGCCATAACTCTTGGTTATTGACGGCTTTAGAGCTTCTGATTCTTCTACAGAGCAGTATTCTCCTATTTATGCAGAAGGAATTGTGTGGGATTCAATTTTCCCAAATGTCAAAGCGACAGTTTATCCTCATCAATGTGGAGGATTTGAGTTCATGTGGAAAAGCATTACTGGAGATATAACTCTTGAGAGGTTGAGAGATCCCCTATCTGCTGGTAAGAGAGGATACATAATCTCACATCCACATGGCACCAGAAAAACCCTACTCACCATAGTATTTCTTCAGTCATTTCTAAAGATGTTTCAAAAGTGTTGGCCTGCAATCATTTCTCCATCCAGTTTGCTTCTTAACTGTGAAGACGAGTTCCAGAAATGGGAGGTGGACATTCACTTCTACATAGAATAATGATGTCCACCTCCCATTTCTTAAACTCGGCTTCCTAGTTAAGAAGCAAATTGAAAGGATCTATGATTACAAACCGACACTGTGGGAACAACTTCATAAATGACTGAAGAAACACTATGGTGAGTCAGGTTTTTCCGGTGCCAGGTGAGTGTGAGATAAAGAATCTTCCCTTACTCTCAAATAGGGGCTCTCTCAGCCTCTCAATAGTTATATCTCCAACAATGTTGTTCCACATGAACTCAAATCCTCCATGATAATAAAGATACATTGTTGCTTTGGCACTTTGAGGAACTAAATCCCACAGGGTTCCTTCTCCATAAATAGGAGAATATGGGCTGTAGAAGAATCAGAAACTCTGAAGCCGTCCATATCCAAGAGTGATGGCGAGTGTCAAAAATATTTTCTTTCGTACCTCCCTCGAGTTCTCTGACCCTGCAGATGACACATAAGTTCAAGAATTTAAGAGTGAAACAGAAATAAATAGGAGAGCAGAGTTTACAAAATATTTGAAAAGAGAAGTGCTTGATAGGACATATGAACAAACTGAACAGATGAGTCCAATTTTTTCAGCTAGAACAAGATGGTGATTCCCCATCTGACAGTCACTTCGTTGTTTCCTTTTCCCATTCATCTTTTTCTAGGGAAAGTGGTTCCTCATCTTCAAATCAGAATATTAAATGAAGTGTTTGTATGACAGAAACATGTTCCTTCTCTTCAGGAGGAGTGACTTTATCATGATTATCAATATTTTTTATTGAATCAACAATAAAATTTAGAAACTCTAACTCTATAAAACTCTTCATCTGATTCTTTTGAAGAGCATCAATTGAAGATTCTAATTTCGACTCACAATGTGACGTTGTATTAGTAAACTCTTTGGATTTGTCCGATGTCCTACACGTGATTGAGGTAGAAGAAACAACCTCATATGTTGCATTAATCATAGGAACAACCTCCTCCGCAATTATAACAACATTAGGATCATCATCATCAAATACTTCCTCGACGAAAGTCTGATTCCAGAAGGACTCACAAGTTCATGTTTTCAATAATTTTCCACATTTCTCTCCTCACCTCTTTAAGGCTCCATTATTTTTCTTTTCCTCCACAGCTAACAGTTGTAGAATTAGCACTTTGACTCAACGTATTCCTCTTTTCAATTATCTCGACCATATCATTCAAATATTGTTGTCTAGTCCTCCTGTTCGAAATAGAGTCATCCATTGAATCCATCTTTCGCACCTGAGTCAAAATACATAATTTTCACTATCAATCAAAATGCACAAAGCATAAATATATATCTTAATGTCACGCCCCGAGCCTACACCTTGGATGTGGCGGAACTCGAGAACCATTGTTGATTTCCAAGCGAACCCTTGGCCTAGTTTACTACTTAGTGGAAGACTAACTCAAGTAGAATTAAGCTTTAAAATAGTATTAAACCATTTAGTCTCAAGTACTCAACTGTCTTAAAATATTCAGAAAGCAATGATAGTTGAAAAAATAGTTTAACAAAGGAATGCTAAAAACATACTCAAAACTATCTATGAAGCCTCTGTTGTTCAATCCGATGTCGGTGCAAGACCTACGACACCTCAAAGAAAATAACTAAAAGATAAAACTGGAGTACTCTGGAATGCAATGAGGCTCACCAAAGCTAACTGGAAGTGCAAGTGATCTCAATAAAGCGCCTGTTGATGACCCTGAACACCTGTATCTGCATCATAAAAGATACAGGTGAATGACATCAGTGCATTGAGTGTACGAGTATGTAATATAGCCAAAGCAAAATGACTGAATTAAAGGTCTGCAATAGATATAAATATATACTCAACTGAATGTAAAGAATAAAGGAGTGAAAGCATTTATACATTACGAATACTTACTCATCTTTAAACTCAACATATTAAGTGATATGATAAAAATACACTTCTAACTCTATTTGGGAGATTCTCTAATTGACAACCATCACTATAAGTAACGTAATGATACAACGTCTCGCCACGCTGCCAGATCTATCCTATACCTTGCCGAGATATAGAACATCTCAACTAAGTGGATCCACTAAAGCTATGCTCGAAAGCAATAAGGAGTCGTCTAAAATGTATGATCCTTTACCCATGTTGGCTACATGGTTAATTAGGAATGTGAGTTTTCTGATATCATCCCCATATCGGTGCTCGAAACTACACCCAATAAATATATACGCATGCTCAAGTAAAAATACTCTTTCCCTGTTTTGAAGTAATTATCAAAGGATCCTCTTTAAGAGGCAATGTCTCAATTATCTCTCGAAAATCTTTTAACTCTTTATGATTGAATGAAAGTTCTCTTTCTCAATGTAAAAATGATACATTTGGGAATCAATTAGTCCTATCATACTTTACTCAAAATCATTCTTTAAACTCTACTCAAAACTTGTCTTTACTTTCTCAAAATCAATTTAAGACAGAAGAGTTTGATTAAGAGATTCTCAATAAAAAATCAATAATGATTCAATAATAGGGTTCACACTGAAAAATAGACATGAAAAATCAACTCAAGATTCTCAATGCAAGTTATAGCAACTAAAAAAATAGGAATAGAACTCAGAACTCAACAACAAAACTCATCTCAAGAATTATCAAAACAAAGGATGTAACCCTAGATTATTCATTACTGATAGGAAGTAGATGTAGGCCGTGAGGACGAAGTCAGACCATCACTATGAATAGACTTACATACTTGGAAGAACAATGTTCTTGGCGAAATTGGTGAAAACTTGAAGAACACTCGAAACCCTAGCTTTCTCCTCTTGAATCCTTGATCTAAGACTTGAAAGCGTTATTGAACGTAAAAGGATTGATTAACACTATTTAAACCCTTAACTAGGTGTAAAAACATCGTGGTTTAGGCTTAGAAGGGGTGGGAAAAGACTAAAGTATCCCTCTTAAAAGTTGACAAAAACCTTCTACGGGTCCATCTACGGTTCGTGGTTTTTTCTACGGACCGTAGATCCCATCCATGAAATTTATATTGAATTTTTCTACTCAAAATCTAATTCTACGGGTCCAATCTACAACCCGTAGAAGTTCATACGGCCGTAGAATGGATCCGTAGGAATTGGACCCACCAAAATTTGAGTCCTCTGAAGTTTTTAACAATTTGACAGTACGGGTCATCAAAATTTCCACGACACGTAGAAGCAAGTCGTAGAAATTGTCTTCAGGAAACTTTCATGTGACAATCTCTAGTAAAATGGCCATAACATTTTACTCCAAACACAAAATGAGGCCAACGTGGAGGGTTTGAAAGAGGACTCATAGACCTTCAATTTTATAGGTCATGGGTCACCTATTTGTTTTTGTGTTGATAGATATGATTGTTTGAAGTTGACTTAAGCAGAATCTTACATCAATACATAATCGATAAGAAAGCTTTCAACTCAACTTTGTGCTAGGAGGTTTTTGTGACCTTAATTCATATCCAAATCCATTCACACACTAATGAATTGACCTTTACACATATGGGCAATTTAAGAATCACCCGATATGACCTTACATATAAATAAAAAATGGTTCGGGACTTAGCATAGATATTTCAGGGTGTTACACTTTCAAACATTATTCACAATCACAACAAGACTGAACTCTATTTATAAACACTAACCTAATTAAAGAAAAAATATTTTCCATCAAAAAATCAAGAATCGAAAGCTTTGAATTCTCGAAACTGTAAAAACAGAGTAAAAGAGGCTGATGAATTCGAATAAAATGGATGCAAGGACACACTAATATATAGAACGAGATAGAGAAACAGAAAAAACAGACGTGACTTATATGAGGGTTTTTTGTGTGAGAGAAAAACGAGAAAAGAGAGGGAAAACTAAAAACTTGTATAAAGTGTGTGTACTCTGTGATAGATTATAATCATCCAACGATATGTGAATATTAAATCTTCCAACTATGTCACATAAATTCACACTCAAAATTTGAAATTTCGATGTAACAGAAATTTGATTGGAAATAGTATTATGTGTACATTCTCTTTTTATATAAGTGTTGACATGCATGGGTATTTTAAGAAAAATTATAATTTTTTTTTTGTTTTACTTAAATTTAGTTAGTCTACAACTTTTTCTAAATTGTGGGACCCATTTTTCCTATGCCCTTTAGTTTTAATTCATATTCTTTAACTATAGCTTTATTACATTTAATGTCGCTTTTTTTTGTGTAAATCTTGTAGTTACTTTAAGTAAAAAATTGATGGTCGATGAAGAAAAATACTTCAATTATGGACATCCCAATAGGCCCCCTCACATTAGGCTTTCGAGAAAAAAATGAGATGGTTATAGATGACTGATCCGAAAGGTTTCAGGTTATATTTACAATCTAGAGAAAGTAAATTAACAACGAAGTTATTTTGAAAAAAATGGTCTACTCAGCTTAGTGACAAAGGGTGTTCAAATTTTCTTAGAACATGTTATAAAAGTGACTGAGTTAATATAGCGGGCGGTAGGCCATGGAACGATTTTACTTGTCAACGTCTTCTCAGTCAAGTTCGTCACATTGGATTTGCCTAATAAAATTTATATCTTTTGTTTGATTTGGAACCTATTGCACAAAAATGAGTTTATGTTGTTCGCATTTGAAGAATAGCAGGGGCAGGAGACAAAGTATAATATTGCATGATTGGTATTTGAGTTAGTGATAAATTTTGATTTTAGTTCTTGTGATATATGACTTGATATATCTGATCGTTTACTATTCAAAATCATGTTCCTTTTATAAAAGTATGTCATATTGGACTACTTTTAAAGGTGTTATCATCAAATATTGAAGTAATCGTACAAGTTTATCTAACAAGACATATGAATGATTAAACTACAAAACAGTTAATATTTTAGAAAATTTGTGAATATTCACAAGAGGCTAAAAATGTTAATAAACCTATTATAAATTTTAATGACCCGCTAGGTCGTTTTGACCACTAGGACTATTTTTATTCTTCCCGTAAAATTTTAAATGAAAATTGTGAACTATTAGTTTAACTACGGTTATTTAATTGACGGGTATTATTTTAAATAATTAATTTAGTTGGTGGTTAATGGGCCAAGTTCATAATTTATTTAATTTAATACCCTATATCACTTTGACCCATTTATTGAAATAAGTTAAAAAGGGTTATTGTTTTTTTAAAGGTAACATAAGTCAATTGCGGCTAACAAAGAAAATCCATAGACGAAAGAAAGATGGCAATGACTTCACGTGATCAATCACGCTTTGTATTGTATAGATGGTAGTCTATTATTATTATCATTATCATTATTATCATTATTATCATCATTATTATCATTATCATCATTATTATCATAATTATTATTATTTGGTTGTCCAAGAGAAACAACAGAAGTTGATTTTGAATTGGAAAAAAAATGGAAATTTGAATACATGTGGTAAGTAGCCAGTAACGTTTCTTTGGACTTGGTGGGGGGATATGTGTATGTCTATTAAGGATAATAATCATCGGGCAATGTTTGGAGTATATGATGGATGGTTAAGATCATCATCATCGTCGTCATCGTCATCGTCATCGTCATCGTCATCGTTATCGTCATAGTCGTCATCATCATCATCGTCGTCGTCGTCGTCATCATCATCATCATCATCATCATCATCATCATCATTATTATTATTATTATTATTATTATGGACACGGCTTCATAGACACCCTAGGTCACTTGAACTCTGTGCTCTGATATCATGTTTGTCACGACCCGAGCCTACACCCGAGATGTGGCTGGCACTCGAGAACCATTGCGGGTTGCCAAGCGAACCCTCATCTTCGATGACTACAAGCAGAAGACTAACGCAAGCATACACAAGCATCAAAACTGAAGAAAAGTTTAATACAACTTACAAAATCTCAAAACTATCTAAAATATACTCAGTATGAAACATAAAGTTTTAGGTAAAACATCTGTAACTGAAAAACTCTCCAAAACTGTCTATCTATGAAGCCTCTATTTACCAAGATGAGTGTTGGGACAAGACTCACGACTCCTCAAGAGAACTACTACTAACAACTTATAAACTGGAGTCCTCCGGAACCAAGGAGGCCTAACTAAAAATGCTGACAAGCGGATGAAGTGATCTCAATGGAACTCCTGTGGAGAATCCTAAGTACATGTATCTGCATCATAAAAGATGTAGGTCGAATGACATTAGTACATTGAATGTACGAGTATGTAATATAGCTGAATAACAAAATAACTAAACTGAAACTCTGGCAGTAACTCAACTGAAATATAATATAAATCATGATGGAAAGCTCATTTAAACTCTTACCGAAAGAATGCAATAATAACATATACTGAACTGACCAAACTGAAAGAAATACTCAACTCAACTCAAATTAACTCAAATCAATGTGAAGCATGATTAGAGACAAGATCATTTAAAGCTTCACAAAGTACAATATAATAACTCAAAGAAAAAAGTGTGTGAAAATACAATGAAAGTACTTTTTACTCTATTAGGGAGTTTCTCTAACCGACAACCATCACTATGAGCTACGTTATGATACAACGTCTCGCCCACGATGCTAGAACTATCTTATACCTTGCCGGGGTATGGAACACCTCAACTAAGTGGATCCACTAAGCTCTACCCCAAGGCTTAAGGAAATCATCTAAAAAGTATGAATCATTTACCCATGTTGGCATACATGGTTTATGAGGAATTTGAGTTGTCTGAACTCATCCCCATATCGGTGCTCAATACTACTCCTAATAATATATACTCATGCACAAATGTGTAAACACATACTCTGTCTCTATTTTGAGGTAATTACTCAAAATAACCTTTTAAAGAGTTAACTATGTACTCATTACTTGTTTAGAAATCAAAGTTTCTCTTTTCTCAATGTAAAATTGATAAATTTGAAAATCAATAGTTCCCGTAAACTTTACTAAAAAATTCCCTTTAACCTTTCCTCAAAACTCCTCTTTACTTTCTCAGAAAAATCAATTTAATTTAATTGTTCAGTTAAAAAGATTCTCATCAATAACTCAATGAATACTCAAATAATAGGGTTCATGCTAAAAAAAAGACATGAACAATCAACTCAAGAACCTCAATGCATAATATATAGCAACTCAAAATTTAGGAATAGCAACTCAGAATTCAACAATAAACTCATCTCAAAAATTATCAAAACTAAGGATTTAACCCTAGATTATTCTTTACTAATAGAAAATAGATGTAGGACGTGAGGACGAACTCAGTCCATCACTATGATAGCCTTACATATCTGGGAAGAACAAAGTTCTTGGTGAAATCGGAAAAACGATTGAAAACTCTAACTTTTCTCCTCTTGAATCCTTGCTCTAAGTCGTTGAAGTGTTAAAGAACATAAAATAATGTTTAAACACTCCTTAGACCCTTAATTAGGTGAAAAGGGGTCGTGGGTTAGGCTTAGAAGAGGTGGGAAAAGACTGAACTACCCCTCTTTAAAAGCTGATAAAAACTATCCACGGGACCATCTACAGTTTGTCGTTTGATCTACAGACCGTAGATCCCATCCATGGAATTGATATTGAAATTTTAAGGCTCAAAAGTCCATTTACGGGTCCAAACAATGGCTCGTAGTAGTACTTACGGCCCGTTGGTTGGATCTGTAGGTTTTGAGTCCCAAAAGTTGACTCTCAGTACTCTACCGATGACTTGACAGGATGGGTCGTCATTCAACCTACGGCCTTTCGGTTGGAGTCGTTGTTCACTGACTCAGAAAACTCTGATATGACAGACTCTGGTAAAACGGTCATAACATTTTACTCCAAACTTGAAAAAGGCAAACTTGGTAGCATTAGAAAGAGGACTCACAAACCTTCAATTTGATAGTTAATGGGCCACATAATTCTTTATGAGCTGAGAGATATGGTAATTTGAAGTTGACCTAGGTAGAATCTTATGTCAAAACTTAATCGATAATGAAGTTTTCAACTCAACTTTGTGATAGGGGGTTCTTGTGACCTTGAGTCATATCCAAAATCATTCCCATTGTAAGGATTGACCTTAACACCTAAGAACAATTAAGAATCACTCAGTATGACCTTATACGCAAATTCAAGAATGGTTTGGGTTTTAACTTAGAAATTTTCGGGGTGTTACAGTTTGATTTTGTGATAGTGCGTTGAGATCATCCACACATAGACATGGATATCGTCTGTGTTGGTCTATCGACCTCGCGAGTCCCCCATGGGTCATAAACTCTCAATGTATTTTCGAGCAGTATCATGTATATACGGTTAAGAGAGTACTTGGCATCTGAAGCATATCATTTCATGGTGTCACATTGCATTGCATCTCACTACATCCTTCATTCTTGTTGATTATGAGTTTTATTGGTGGTTGAACATTACGTGATATTTGGTTACCCTTATTTGATGAAACTTGACTAACAAGTATAATGTAGCCTTGTACAAGTAAACGGATGATTTTCTTATATACACCCGTCACTACTCTTTTGTTGTCAGACTATGAGATATAATGGGTACACGTGGTTTTGTAGTCATTCTACACTTGTTGCACCTTTCTGTGGTGCAGATCCAATTTTGGATATGAGCGTCTTTAGTGGAGCTCTCTGAGTCTAAGCTTGGATTATCTTGGAGTTGTGGTGAGCTACTTGGTTGTTCCATAACCTACACCTCCCCCTATCTTTTTACTTATTCTGTTATTTTCGTACTCAGATAGGATATTTCTTACGTTTAGGCTTGTCATTGCAGCGTAGTTTAGAAGCTCTTGTACTAATGACACAAAAATATTGGGTGGTATTTTAGCTATCCGCAGTTCCTACTTATGCAAGACTTAGTGTTGAAACATTTACTTGTCTCTTATCTTTTCACCTTAATTATTTAGTTAAATTGGTAAAGCTAGTGGGTTGGCTTACCTATCGATTGGGAACATAGGTGTCGTCACGACTATTGAATTTGGGTTGTGAGGGTATTATGGTGGATTCTAAGATGATTCAAATGGTTTTAAGATTTTGTCAGGCCTTCTTTAGTTATTGATATTTGGAGTTTCTTAGGCCATGCGAGTTATTATTGATGATTTGTGGAGAGGTTCTTATCCATTGCATCCCATTAACAAGATTGACCCGAAACGAAGTGACTTTCTAGTGGTTTGATGGTTAGGTGAGTTTTCAAAAGCTCAAGACTTTATTGGTTACTACTTTAAATTTTAACTCTATTCGTGGAGGGAGTGAATTTTATCATATATTGTGATGTTTCTTGGATTGATCTTGATTATCTTCGGATGTAGAAAGGGAAGGTAATAGCTTATACTTCGAGGCAGATAAAGCTAGTTCATGAGAAGAACTATCATATCCATGACTTGGAGTTGACAGTTGTAGTATTCGCATTGAGGATTCGAGGGCATTACTTTTATGGTGTGTATTGTCAGGTGTTCAAGGGTCGTCGTAGTCTCCAAAGAAATATCAGTTGGGGCATCGGAGATGATTTTGAGTTGCTCAAGGACTATGACATCAATATCTTTTATCATTTGAATAAGGGGAATGTGGTAGTAGACTCATTAAGTAGAAAGGGGGTGAGTATATGAAGTTTAACTTTGTTGCAGGTAGGTGAGCTTCCTTTGGATATGGATGTCTACTCCTTAGCCAATAGCTTTGCAAGACATGATATTTTGAAATCTGGTAGAGTTTTGTCTTACATAGAGGTGAGGCCGTCCTTAATGGATCAGATTCAGGCTTAGCAGTTTGGTGATGGAGATTTGTGTAATTTTCGAGACAAGGTGTTACAAGAAGAAGACATGGAGGAGATTCTTGATATTGAGGGAATTTTGAGGATAAAAGATCGTATTTATGTTCTTCAGATAGGTGAGTCGACTAGAATGATAATGGAGGATGCCCCTAATTTGAGGTATACAATCCGTCTGAGGTCTTCTAAAATGTATATTTTATCAGCAAGTGATGTATGAAGACCAAAAACCTTGAGGTGTTACTTAAAGAATGCCCATACTAAAGTGGAAGTGGGAAATGATTTCAATGGACTTGTGGTAGTGTTTCATGGACCTTGGGTAAGGGTTGATATTATTTGGGTCATTGTGGATCGATGGAGCAATTCTACATATCTCGTACCGATGTAGACTATTTATAATTTATAGAAGTTAGCCTAGTTTATGTTCAGGAGATAGTTTGATTACATGGGGTGTCGAAGCACACAATTTATATCTTTTTTTTTTTACGGTCTATGTAAAAGGAGTTGGGACTTAGGGGGATCTTAGTACATCCTTGCATGCACAGATTGATATGCAGTCTGAATGGACTATTGAGGTCCTTGATAACATGTTGCGGGTGTGTGTTATCACTTTGGTAGTTATTGGGGATAAGTTTTCGCTTTTAGTGAAGTTGCATAGAACAACAATAATCATTCGTGTATTGAGTAGGCACCATTCGAGGCATTGTATGGTAGGAGATGTGGATCTGTAGTTGGTTGGTTGATGCTTTTGAGGTTATTTAGTGGGGCACATATATCGTTATGGAGTCCTTGGATATGGTTAAGTTGATTGAGGATATGCTTCTCATGGCTCAGAGTAGGCAAAAGATTTATGCAGATAGAAAGATTTGTGATTTAGAGTTAATGATTGGAGACCGGGTTCTGTTGAAGGTTACACCTATGAAGAGTGTGATGAAATTTGAAAAGAAGAACAAGTTGAGCCAAGGTATATTGTCCTTGTCGAGATTGATCAACGTAATTGTGAGGTGGCTACAAGTTTTCTTTGCCACTTGATTTTTTTGTGTTTACCCTATATTTCATAATTCGATGCTGAAAAAGTTTGTTTCGGATGGTGCATATGTGATTTAATGAGATTCAGGGTTATACTTTATTAGAATTTTACTTTTGAGGATAAACCGGTAACTAACATGGATGAGAAAATTCAAAAGTTGAGGCCATCGTCGTCGTCGTCGTCGTCCAAGAGAAACAAGTGGAGTTGATTTTGAATTGGAAAAAAAATGGAAATTTGAATACATGTGGTAAGTGGCCAGTAACGTTTCTTTGGACTTGGTGGGGGGATATGTTTATGTCTATTAAGGATAATCACTGGGCAATGATTATGAATAATCACTGGAAAATGGTAATCATTGGCCAATATTTAGAGTATATGATGGATGGTTAAGATCACAAAATATTTTCTCACAGTTACATATTGTATTAGACTTTAAGTTCTAATAATGTTGGTATGTACAATAGAACGTTAGGTATGTTGTATTATACGAATATCACTAGAATTATGTTATTTGGAAGAATTAAGACTTAACCCTAAGCTTGAAATTTAAGAAATATGAGACTTGACATATTAAATGACCCCAAGATTAGGAGCTTGATTATATATTAGGGTGGATTTTTGAGTATAGGATTGACGTATTGTAATATAGGTGTCTACGCACTAGCTTGCTTACGAATATTACATATTTAATAGATTGAAAACATTCTAAAGCTTTGCAAAAGGGAAGGGCAAAATTTTGAGGATTCGTGACACGTGTTTCGGCATTCAAGGTATGTTAAGACTTTTAAACTTCGTTGAAGGATGTTTTTCTAATTAAAGATTAAAAATAGAATAGACAATGGGTAAGGGCGAAAGATGGGGGTATTGTACCAATGGTGTGAGGGGAATTGATACGAGTACCAGTGTTATAAAGGGAAAGTTTATTGCTATAGAATGACGGATTGTAATCCGAGAATGCCAAAGCATATGGGCATTAGCTAATGTATTATTGACTTGATTTTTTTGTGTGATGGTGTTTCTTTCTTGAACCCGTATATTTGTGATGGTTGAGTTGATTATATATCATACCGATAATTGATTGACTGAGATGCATCCTCATCCCCTTTTATTGAAATCATATTGTGTACATACATTGACATGAGATTGAGTATAAATTAGGTACGTGGAGATTGTCCGTGGTGGAGATTGTGAGATGTTATGATTATAAGTTGGGCCCGTGGAGATCGTCCGTGTTGGAATTGTTTGATTTTGTGATAGTATGTTGAGATCGTCCGCACACACACGTGGAGATCATCCGTGTAGGTATATGGACCTCACGAGTCCTTTATGGGTCATGAACTCTCAATGTATTTCCGAGCAGTATCATGTATATACGGTTAAGAGAGTACTTGGCATCTGAAGCATATCATTTCATGGTGTCACATTGCATTGCATCTCATTAGATCCTTCATTCTTGTTGATTATGAGTTTTATTGGTGGTTGAACATTACGTGATATTTGGTTGCCCTTATTTGATGAAACTTGACTAACAAGTATAGTGTAGCCTTGTACAAGTAAAAGGATTATTTTCTTATATACTCCTGTCAGTACTTTTTCGTTGTCGGTCTATGAGATATACTGGGTACACGTGGTTTCGTGCTCATACTACACTTGTTGCACCTTTCTGTGGTGCAGATCCAATTCCGGATATGAGCATATTTCATAAAGCTCTCTTAGTCCAAGCTTGGATTATCTTGGAGTTGTGGTAAGCTGCTTGGCTGTTCCACAGCCTACACCTCCCCCTATCTTATTACCTATTATGTTATTTTCGTATTCAGAAAGGATATTTCTTACGTTTAGGCCTGTCATTTAGTTTCATACTTGCACCATATTTTTGAAGCCCTTGTACTTATGAC
This sequence comes from Solanum appendiculatum, assembly GCA_018342035.1. Lineage (NCBI taxonomy): Eukaryota > Viridiplantae > Streptophyta > Magnoliopsida > Solanales > Solanaceae > Solanum > Solanum appendiculatum. The sequence continues at coordinate 469,898 of JAGDQO010000064.1, read as the reverse complement.
ACTAAAATCTTGGGTGGTATTTTATCTTTCCGCAGTTCCTACTTATGCAGACTTAGTGTTGAAACATTTTACTTGTCGTTTATATTTTCACCTTCATTATTTAGTTAAATTGGTAAAACTAGTGGGTTGGCTTACCGATTGGTTGGGAACATAGGCGCCATTACGATGGGGGGGGAATGAAGTTTAATCATATGTGAGGCAGTTGCGGGGTGGACTGAAATAATTTCTTTTAAAAATTAAGTGGTGCAGCGTGGGGCAGGTTGATTTTTTTTCTTTTGCTCTCCGCTTTCTCAACTCTTTTAGCTTTAAGAGCTGAAGCTTTCGACTATTCTCTCTTTATCTAATGTTGTCAAAAAAGTATCTTTTTGTGATTTTTTAAAATCAAATTTATGTTGTGTTGAAGTTATGCTATTTAACAAAATATCAATTACGGATATAGTTAACTAAATCTTCATTCTTAAAAAAATATAATGAAATGTTAAATTTGTTTGTTATCAAAATAGTAAAATGAAGAAAAAAAAGAGATAACATAAGTGGGGCTGGGCGGGCCGGTGTGGGAAATGTTAAAAATAGAAAAAAATATTATGCGGGACGGGTTGAACTTTTACAGGTTAAGCTCCAACCCTCCCGTCCAGAGGCGGACCTAGGATTTTGTTGAAGTTGGTTCAAGTTACAAAGAACCATGGTGACAGTCAATTATACTCCCTGCATCCCATTTTATGAAAGGTAGTTCGACTTGGCACGAAATTTAAGAAAGAAAGGAAGACTTTTAAAACTTGTAGTCTAAAATAAATGATAGAAATTTGTGTGGGTATAAATAATTTCATTAAGGGTAAAATGGATATTTTAAAGTTAAATTGTTACTTAAAATATAAATGTGTCAATTTTTTAGGACTGACTAAAAAAGAAAGTAAGTCATATAAATTGAGACAGAGGTAGTAATAATTATTGTTTTTTCATTATATCCTTAAAAAGTTATTTTGAGGTGACATTCCTAACAAAAATATACTCTATTAAATTTTTATCTACTTACAACAAAATTTTCCACATATTTTCAATTTAATATGCTACTTATTACTCTTATATATAATGTTTTTTCTTGTATTCATCAGATTAGCAAACCAAAAACAATTAAATATGAAAAGAAAAAGAAAAGAACTATCCGAGTCCACAGAACCCACCGTGTGTCCTTAAGAAATTTAATCCCCTCAAGTACCCGAGGTTGTAGATTAATTCCTTCTAAGATAAAATGGACTAACCATTAAAGAAGTAGCGGTACCTCAAACTTCGATAATTTCAACAAACTCAAAAAGACAGCAACAAACCACACATAGACTCCATTTTGTTTTGTAAGAAAAAATATGCAAAAAAAGGAAAAAATTTCATTCTGAAAAATGAGAGAAAATCTCTCTATTTATAGCCAACAAAGGGTAGTATGAAACGGTGTTAATTGTGCCTTATCGGAAAGGTAACGACTCTTTGGAAAAGGGACAACCTTTCAAGAAAGGTCACAACCTTTTGGAAAAGGCACAACCTTTCAAGCAGTCACAACCCTTTAGAAAAGACACAACCTTTCATAAATGTCACAACCCTTTAGAGAAGACACAACCTTTCGTAAAGGTCACAACCCTTTAGAAAAGACACAACCTTTCGTAAAGGTCATAACCCTCCCTTCAGGAGAGTCACAACTCTTCATTTCCTATTCACACCTTTAAAACCCAACAATCCCCCACATGAATAGGGAATGGCTATTGTTAAAACATATGCATGAAAAAACTCTGTGATTCGCAAGTAAGGATTGATTGCATCTGGATAAGTGAGTTTCCCTTTGAACTTTCCATAGTGAACATATATCGGATATACTCGGTCAATGAGTAGATTTGATATCTTTGAACCGTCGAGCTTTGGTGTATACCTAGACAACATAAGTCACACAATCAAACCTTGAACTGATTTTGGTTCTCATTGTTTTGTTCGTTCAGCCATGAACACATCTTGGTTTATAAGTGCGTAGAGAACTGGCCTTACTGGATTCTCTTTGGAGCGGCTTACACTTCACAGTTACATAAGTGATTTCTAAATGTCTTATCCCGTAGATACACCATTTGATATACCCTGTATCAAACATAGAAACCATTAAAAAGTCCTAATGCCTTTATCCTGGTTACTGAACATTGTCTCAACATGAGAATGGACCATAAAATAATTTTTGACAATGTTGAACCGTCATTAATGACTTTGTTTGATCTCCTTGAACCTAGATCTTGGGATGTCCAGTCTTCTAGGTAGAGTTACCACCACAATGACTTGTCCTCGGCCATAGTCCCATTCCCTTTGATAATCTATCAACTCCCTCTCTAGTTAGATTTTTTTAAAGTGGATCCGGCACATTATCCTTTGACTTTACATAGTCAATTGTGATAATTCCACAAGATAGTAGTTCTCTAACAATATTATGTCTACGTCATATATAATGAGACTTTCGTTATACATCATCCTCCATTCCAAACCTATTGCAAATTAACTCTCCCAGTGTATGCATACTGGAGCTAAAGGTTTGGGCCAAAAATCTTTCAAGAAATTTCAGAGTCATTCAATTTTTCACTAGCTTTATCTAGAGTGATAAAATCAGATTTCATAGTAAAGCGAGTGATACATGCCTGTTTGGAAGCTTTCCAAGAGACTGCTCCTCCACCAAGAGTAAATACATTTCCACTAGTGGATTTTACTTTATTTGACCTGGTGATTCAATTTGCATCACTATATTCTTCCAATACTGTTGAATATTAGTTATAATGCAAATAATAGTTTTTTAAGTATGTTTTAAATACTTTAAAACTCTTTTCATTGTCATCCAATAAGTTTGATTGAGATTACTCGTGAACCGACTCAGTTTACTAATAGCACATGCTATATCTGATCGCGTACACTTCATGATATATATCATATTTCTCAATACTAAGTACAAAGTTCACATTTATTGGAGTTTTGACAATATTGAAATTCAAAAACTTGAAGTTGTCAAGTCCCTTTTCAATCACATCAGCAACTTCAATGTCTTTCATATCGAAGTTACTTTCTCGCATATGCTTAGTAGCATTTATCTCAGAAATGTCTCTTTGGATGATCAACATGTCATCAACATAAAAACAAACAATGACCTTGTGATTTGGAGTGTCTTTAATGTTAAAACATTTATTACATTCATTAATCTTGAATCCATTTGTCAACATGGTTTGGTCAAATTTCTCATGTCATTGTTTGGGTGCTTGTTTTTAGTCCATAAAGTGACTTAACAAGTTTACACACTTTATTTTCTTTACCAGGAACTACAAAGCCCTTAGGTTGTTCCATGTAAATTTCTTCCTCCAATTCTCCATTTCAGAAAGTTATTTTAACATCCAGTTGACGAATTTTATCACAACTAGCGCTATTATCATCTAAATTGATGTAATCCTAGTTAGTGGTTATTATGTGTCAAAATAATCATTGCCTTCTTATTGTCTAAAGCCTATGACAACAAGTCTTGCTTCGTATTTGTCAATAGTTCCATTAACTTTCTTTTCCTTTTGTAGATCCACTTTGAACCCAAAGATCTATTTCCTGGAGGAAGATCAACCAACTCCCAAGTATGATTGCTCAAGTTTGGGACTCATTTTTAAGAAGAAATGTTACAAAATCAAACCCAAAGGAAGTAGATGTCCTTTGACATTTACTACGCCTCTGAATCTCTCTATTAAGTACATTCTCCTTTGGTTCTTTTCAAGTTCGTTTAGACCCTTCACTTGACTATCCGACAGTTCAGACTTATGAACCATAAATCGATATGCTTTAATATTTGTAGCATATCAAATGAACATACAATCCACAGTCTTAGGTCCTATTTTGATCCTTTTGGAAATAGGAACTTGAATTTTTCCTGGACACCCACACACTATGAAATATTTCAAGTTGGATTTCCCTCATTTCCATTTCTCATATGGAATAGAATATATTGGAAATTATATAATCACTATTTTAGAGTTATTGCTTGTATATACTTTAAGGGGCGACAAACAATTCTCTATCAGAATACAACAAAGCCTGAACAAACCAAATTTTTTTGTTGCACCCTTTCTTAACAAACAGAAGCTTTTTGTTGTTCCCTTTCTTTACAAACAAAACTTTTTGTTTCTCTCTTTCTGAACAGACAAATTTTTTGTTGTTCTCTTTTGCTATAATGATAGCTTTGCCCCACAAATTTTGTGGTAAACCTGAACTTATAAGTAGGACATTCAACATTTCCTTCAAAGTTCAGTTTTTTCCTGTCAGCAATTTCATTAAATTAAGGTGAGTATGTGCAGTAATTTGTTGGTTGATTCCATTTTTCAAATATATTTCTACAAAAGAAGATTCATATTTTCCACATCTACCACTTCTAATCATGACAATCTTTTTATCCAACTGATTTTCAACTTCAGTTTAATATTGCCTAGATGTTTCTATCGCTTCATCCTTACCATTCAGCAAATAAACATAACAATACCTAGTGCAATTGTCAATAAAAGTTATAAAATATTTTTTTTCCTCACCACGAGATGGTGTTGACTTCATATCACAAATGTCAGCGTGAATCAATACTAAGGAATTAAAATTCCTTTCAACAAATTTATAAGAATGCTTAACACAAAGTTGACATTTTTATTTATTGCACTCAAAGTTAGGCAAAACTTCTAAGTTGATCAATTTTCGCAAGGTTTCGTACTTGACATGTCTCAAGCGTTCATGTCATAAACAATTTGACTCTAGCAAGTAAGAACAAGCAGAAATATTGACTTTGAAAAGATCTTCTGTGAGGTAACTTTTTTCCACAAATATTTTGTTCTTTACTTTTTATAACTTTGTCACATACAGACATTGTTTAGAGTCAGCACCTTGCAAGATATTCTTTCCATAAGAACCTTTTCATAACCTTCAATTTGGTTATTGCATGGTTACCCATGAACATAGTCTCATTGAGTCCTAAAAGAGCATACGACTCAAATGCTTTTTTTACAACACAAACATGACAGTTCACCCTTCACGAATTTTCATACTTTTCCATCAAAGAACACAATTCTTTTTGAGCAAGTATATATATAATTTGGTGTTTTTATACTACTCATATCATATACTAGTAAATAGACACTCAACGACCACAATATCAAATATACTCAAAGAATTTTGTGGATCTTTCTTTATCACAAGTAAAGAACCCCCTACATTTCAAATATGATCTCAAAAATATTTTTGAAGTATTTTAAATTATTTTCCACATATTTTTCCCATGCTTTCAAATTGCCTACCATCAAAATACACATTGGCAACATGAAGCCTACTTTTGGAGATTTAATCCATAGAAACACCCATTGCAGGCACACAAATCATTAATTTTATGTCACTATTGTTTTTTTCCCTTTCTGTCACAATTAGACATACCACTTAGTATTTAGAATACTAACAATAAAGATTCAATCTTTATACAACTTGTTTCTAGTTTAATGATGAAGTTTTATATTCTTCTAATCGTTTAGCCTTAATATTCCTACTGAAGTTTTTTTTAAACTCTTCAAGTCGAAATATTCATTCAAACAGAGTGTTTTAATAAATTGGTGAATATTCTTCAAACCAAATGCGCAGTCTCATTTATTCGATGAAGTTCTTATATTCTTCAAACCAAAGAAAAAAAATCAAATGATTTTAGTCTTCAAAACTCAGACACAATCAAATTTCACACGGAGTAGAAAACTACAAAAGTTTTTTTTCCTCCTTCAAAAAGAATACATATTTATAATAATAAAGATATATTCTTAGATCATCACATAATGAATATATATCCTAACATTTATGAAATAAATCTCATAACTTATAAAGGATAGAAAAAGAAATAATCAAGGGAAAATAAAGATAAACCCTGATTTTTACTCCCATTGAGTCATATTCTATCTGTCAGCAAGGACTCCATGCAAGTCACCTTTCTTGCTAATTTTTCCTTTCTCAGTTTCCATCATATTCCAATATTCCTTAGAAGACATTGAATTTCAACAAGAAACTAAACTCATGTTCAAATATTGTTAAGAGACAACATCTATTCAGTTACTTGTGTAATGCTTTAATGCACTTGGAAAGAAAATAAAAATAATCTTACCCATCCAAGAAAAACTTACTACAGAAAATGTACTCGAACATATTAAAGTAGTACTAATTCATTCCAAATCTCTTTTATCATATGATAAAATTATTCTCTTTCTCTTCTTTTTTTTCCCAACAAAAATAAAACAGAAAATAAAAGTAATTTCCTTACCACAGAAAATACCAAGAATAGTTAAATTTCTTAAGCTTGTTATGTCTTGTATTCATCAGATTAGCAAACTAGAAACAATTAAATATGAAAAGAAAAAGAAAAAAACTATCCGAGTCCACAGAACACACTGTGTGTCCTTAAGAAATTTAATCCCCTCAAGAACCCGAGGTTGTAGATTAATTCCTCCCAAGATAAAACGGAATAACCATTAAAGAAGTAGCGGTACCTCAAACTTCGATAATATCAACAAACTCAAAAAGACAACAACGAATCACACGTAGACTCTATTTTGTTTTGTAAGAAAATGTATGCAAAAGAAGGAAAAAATTTCATTCGGAAAAATGAGAGAAAACCTCTTTATTTATAGCCAACAAAGGGTAGTATGAAACGGTGTTAATTGTGCCTTATCGGAAAGGTCACAATTCTTTGGAAAAGGGACAACCTTTCAAGAAAGGTCACAACCCTATGGAAAAGGCACAACCTTCGAAACAGTTACAACCCTTTAGACTAGACACAACCTTTCGTAAAGGTCACAACCCTTTAGAAAAGACACAACCTTTAGTAAATGTCACAACCCTTTAGAAAAGAAACAACCTTTTGTAAAGGTCACAACTCTTCATTTCCTATTCACATCTTTAAAACCCAACATATAACACTTAAACTATCGCAATTTTGAAAACCCATAAATAAATAAATAAAATAGTCAAATAATAAATAAATAAAAATGCACTAACCTAACTTTCGTGTATACCAAGTAAAAAGGAAAACAAATACACAATGTTAGAAATTACAAAAAAATTAAACTAAGTACTACTCCCTCCGTCCCAAATTAGTTAATCATCTTACTAAAAGTAGTTGTCTCATATTAGTTGTCCGTCTTATAAATCAAGAAAGCATTAATCAATTTTTTTTCTATATTACCCTTGCAATTAATTCTTTTTGAAAGTCTTCACATATGTTTGTAAAATTCGCAAGAATTTTTTTAAGGTGTGAATTAGTAAAAATATTTTCTTCTTTATGATTTCTTAATATGTATGTAAAATGAAAAATGATGAAACAATATGGATCGGAGAGAATATTTAAAAACTATAAACATATAGCCTAAATTATTGACAATTTAAAACAATTTCAAATAATTCACAAATACAAAAAGAAGTCTAGAACTATTATGGTCTACATTTATAAGTTAATTTTATTTTTAAAAGGAAAAGTACCTGGACCCTCTTGAGACTTGAAAATACAAAAAAGAACAAAAATTAAGCCTACATTGAGTGTGAAACTCGGATTAGTAGGGTGAACTTGAACCCATACACCACTGATCCATGCCTTTCCATTGTCTATAGACTGGGTTAATTTTATTTATATATACAATATTACAAATAATTTATATATGTAAAATGCAAAAAATTTCTACGAAGTGGATTCAATTGAACCCACTTGAACCAATGTAGGTCCGCCCATGCTCCTGTCCCGCCCCATTTTCATCCATATCTGCGTACATTCTACTCTGTCCGAACCCTACGTAGTGGGATTACAGTAGGTTTGTTGTTGTTGTTGTTGTAATCCCATAATGTCTTGATTTATACAAACTACGCCAAAAAGTAAAGTTCAAATATAGTAAATTAATTTTAACAAGCGTTCCTCATATATTTGAAAGTAAAGAGAGAGAGTGTAAAAAGAATAATGTTTTTTAGAAATAGATAAATTTAAAATCAAGCAACACATTCTCACAATTCAACCGACTCTAAAAAAATTAAAGCAGACGAATTAACACATATTTTGACTTCTCCCAAAAAAAATTTCTCCTTCAATAATTCTACTTTAAAATTGTACAATTAAATTGATTATACTTAAATTCAATTATAAAATTATTTTTTGAAAAATGAAGAAAAAGCTTCCCTTTAAATAATTATATTAATTACCAGTAGCAAACATTACAAATCAAGCAGCTATCACATCATGCTTATTTCTCAGAATTGACTCTCTTCAAACGAAATCTCTAACATTCATCCTATAGCTCAGAAGGTAATTCATTGAGTACATTTTTTATACTAGGCTGGGATCTAATAATAGTAGCATAAGCTATCTCTTTGGCCACGCTTTCTACTATTCTGCTCTTCTTCACAAAAATTCTATTATTTCTCTCATTCAATATTCCATACACACATTCCGCCATGATAATGTTGAAGATTTGAGCTGTGATAGACTTCCCTTTTGCATGTTGTATACACCAATGCATAAATTGGTTCTAATTTGTAGGCAGAGGGCCAAGCTGATGAGCCCAAGTTAGCAATCTGTTCCATAAACAAATGGGGAACTGACATTGAATAGCCAAATGCTCTATGGTTTCTTCCTCGTTTTGGCACAGGACACACGTCTAAGTTACTACCACCCCCCATTTAGTTAGCGTGTCTGCAGTTGGCAGCTTCTTATGAAGCATGAGCCACATAGTGAAGTAAGCTTTTGGTCTCGCAACATTTTTCAACATAAGACATTTCCAGTCTATTCTCTGTTGCTCCCCAATCAAGGACAAATAAATTTGCCTTATCAAACTTCCTCTTTTGCTCCTTGGCTGCTGTATGTGATTAGCTATGTGCTTGCCATTCATACATACATAAAATTACTACCTAAAAACACCAATAAATGTACGATTCGATCATTCCATGTGATTAAACAGTCACTACACAATATTTTTTTAAAAAATACTATAAGAATAAAAACGAAGTAACAAAGTAAAATAATAATAAAGAAGATAAGCAGATCCACTCAATTTGTGCAGAGAGATAAGTTATTAGTCAATGATAGAGAGAGGGAGAGAAAAAAAGAGATAAAAGTTTTATGCTTACTGATGAATGAAGTCCATCAAAGTGTTTTTGACGTCTCATAGTGGAGATTCACAATCGAAAAAAAATTGTTTTGTTATGGAAACATAGATTTGAACATAAATTTCATCAGAGTTTCAATTGAAAGTATATGTATGAGGATAAAGGAGATTAACAGAGAATTGGGATGAAGATTTTACAATGCACTTTTGTATATAGAGCCAAAAGAAATTCACCTACGATTTTCTTACCTAAAAAGAGTAAGTTAAGCATTGTCAAAGTAAAATCATTTGGCATAATATATAAATACTCACTCAAACTTGATCTCAATTGACAATTAATGACTGCAACTTTGAGAGTATACATCAAGCCACCTTAACTTAGTCTCAATTAATAATTAAACACTCCAACGTGTTCATACTGTATCTCATGGACACCCGATAGTGTTGTGATACATAAAATTTGGAGGTGCATATATGATTATTTTTAACATAATCACTATAATTTAACATGCAATAATATGTCACTACCATTCTTACTATGTTACGAATTAGTGCTTCCTTATCAAAATATGTATGTAATTAACTCATAAATAACTGATTGTGTAAATAATTTGTACATCGATAACAATTTTTTTTATTTGTATGGTGAGGTAGAATTGAAAATAATATTCAATTCTAGATCTTAATAAGTTTATTACATTTTGATAACATTGGGGAAAAAAATATGAATTTTGCACATGGTCACTAAACTTGTAAAAATATATCACAAAGATAACTTTTGATTTTTTTGAAAAGTATGATCATCAAATTACGCACATATTTCAACAAGGCAAAAAATAACGAAAAATTATTTTTTAAAACAAGTGTTTATGGATGTATCTTTTTAGGACCCATCTTTAGATTCAATACCCAGTAACCCATTTTATAAAATTTATTTGACCTATTTAAAATGGATTTTTAATAAAACAAATTATGCTCATGTAATTATAGCAAAATGAAGGTGCAATCTAATAATTGAATTCTACAAGTTCAATGACGATATGAGAAATTGACTCAAAATAATGTGCATTCATCTTTATTATTTATCGGTGACTAATTAGAATTTTAATTTTTATATTAAATATATGCATTTATGTCATGACCGAGACCGTCGTGAGTGGCATCCGCACTAAACCACCTAGTGGGAGAACTAATGATTAACCTGAAACCAACCCAATACACCAATATTAAAACTAAGTCATGAAATAATTTTTAAGAAAACCATTTTAAAACCAAATAACAAATTGAGTCCCCATAAATTCAATCAACAGTCAAAATAGTTTATGTGGAAATAAAACCCCTAGAACTGAAAGTCATCATACCAAAACTCTAAATAGTCAAGATTGGGGTATGCAACCCCAAAACTTAAAACATAAACCTAAAAGCCTAGGGTGACTGTTTCTGAAAAGATGGCAAGAAGATGCAGAAGAATCCATGATAGCCTGAAATAGTAGCTCACCCTTGGATTTGAAGTCAAACATCTCTTAATGGAGGTCTAGGATTAACCGTTGAAAGATGCCCTATACTCAATAAAGAAAGAACAGGTGCAATGCCCGTAGACCATCCTATGAATCGTCCGGTCCACTTACTGGGACTTGAAATTTTCAAGTTTCTCAAGATCATTCCTATGACACCCTTCTACGGCCCGTAGAACTCTTTATGGGCCGTAGACTGATTCATAGACACTGGCATCAGGTCAGTATCCTGTAACCTTTTAACCCAAATTAAACTTCAAATTTCCTAGGTGTTACGTTACAATATCTTTCCCTTGGGAACATCTGTCCTTGAATGAGACTCAAGCTAGCATGAATAGATTACTGAGAGAAACAAACAATCCAACATGAATGCAATTCACACCAAAATGCACATGAACAAGGCGAAAGCACTCCAAACTAATTCATAACATCAAAATAAAGTTTTCATCTAAATGTATGCATATGGAAACATGAGAATGACTAAAATGCATGAATATGTAAGAATGAACCATGTGGAACTTAATACCTCAAGCTAGGATAGGAGCGGAGGGAAAGAATTGAGGATACTTGGACATCATATCGGGTTCGGCTTCCCAAGTAGCACCTTTAATTAATTGATTCCTCCAAAGGACTTTCACGGAAGAAACTTCTTTATTTCTGAACTTTCGGACTTAATGATCAAAGATTTCAATCCGAACCTCTTCATATTAGAGACTTTCCTTAACTCCCAAAATTTCCAATGGCACTATGGACGTCGGATCTCCGACACACTTTTTCAACAAAGAGACTTGGAATACCAGATGTACTGATGCTAAGTCGGTAGGTAACTCTAATTAATAAGCAACTTGCCTAATACAATATGAAATTTGATATGGGCCCACATAATAGGGACTAAGCTTCCCTTTCTTCCCGAATCTAATCACACACTTCATAGGTGAGATTTTCAAGTAGACCCAATCATCAACATTAAATTCAAATTCTCTACATTTAAAATCGGCATAAGACTTTTGCTGACTTTGAGCAATTTTCAACCTTTCTCGAATAAGTCGAACTTTTTCCATAGTTTCATGCATCAACTTGGGCCCTATCAAAGCGACCTCACCAACTTAAAACCAACCAATAGAATACCGACACCTCCTACTATAGAGAGCCTCTAATTGAGCCATTTGGATACTAGAGTGATAGCTATTATAATATGCAAACTCAATCAAAGGCAAATGATCATCCAAATTACCCTTGAAGTCAAGTACACAAGCTCTTAACATATATTCTAAAGTCTAAGTAGTACGCTCGGCTTGCTCATCATTCTTAGAATGAAAACCCATGCTAAGCTTCAGTTGAGTACTAAGACCTTTCTAAAAAGCTATGCTAAGCTTCATTTGAGTACAAAAACATTTTCAAAATGACCTTCAAACTGAGATGTAAACTGAGTACCATGATCGGAGATAATTGATAAGGGAACTCTATGCTACCTTACTATTTCCCGAATATAAAGTTTTCATACTCTTGGGCTGGAAATGAAGTCCTTACTAGAAAAAGGTGAGCCGACTTCGTCATTCGGTCCATAATGAACCCAGATTGAATCAAATTGATGTTGAGTACGAGGTAAACTTATAATGAAATCCATATTCAAATCTTCCAACTTCTAAGTATGAATGCTAATATCTTGAGCCAAACCACCCACTTTCTGATGGTCAACTTTTACTTGTTGACAATTAGGATATTTATCTACGAACTTTGTGATATCCTTGTTCATCCCATTCCATCAATAGACCTCCCACAAATCACAGTACATCTTGGTGGCTCTAGGTAAATAGAATACCGAGAATTGTGAGCTTCTGTCAAAATCTTATTCCTCAACTCCTCAACATTTGGAATACACATAATCGACCTTGGTATCAAAGAACACCATCTCCCCCTTGGGATAAATCCTCAATAGATTTTTCAATAACCAACATCTTTAAATCACCAAAACCAGATCTAGATCTTGCTTAGCCTTCACATCTGATACAAGAGATGATTCTAAACTATTCTGAACAATCACACCACCCTCATTAGAATCAACCAAGCGAACACCCAATCGGGCCAATACATGAACATCATGAACTATCTCTTTCTTACCATCCTCAACATTGGAAAAACTTCCCATTGATAGTCATTTAAGAGAATCTGCCACCACATTCGCTTTACCGCGATGATAAAAGGACACTCTTGTCATAATATTTTAATAAATCAAGCCATCCCCTTTGGCAAAGATTCAAGTCCTTTTGAGTGAACACATACTTCAAGCTATTATGGTTGGTAAACACATCCACATGAAAATCATATAGGTAATGCCTCAAACTCTTTAGAGTAAACACTACCGCTAACTCCAAATAATGAGTTGGATAATTCTTTTCATGCACTTTTAACTACCTTTAAGCATAAGCGATGACTTTCCCAAATATCATCAAAACACAACCAAGAACAATCCGAGAAGCATCACAATAAACCATGAAACCATCCGATCCTTTCAATAAAGTCAATATAGTGGCTGAAGTGAGTCTATCCTTTAACTCTCGAAAACTCTTCCCACAAGCTTCAAACCATAGGAATTTTACTTTCTTTTGAGTTTACGTTGTCAAAGGTGAAGCAATAGAGGAAAATCACAAACCTTCTATAATAACCGGCCAAACCTAAGAAACTCCATATATCTGTTGTGGACAAAGCTGGTCTAGGCCAATTCTTAACTGCCCCGTCTTCTTAGGATCAACTTGAATACACTCACCGAAGACAATATGGAAAAGGAAAGCAACGTACATCAACCAAAACTCACATTTGCTATACTTAGCATACAATTCACCATCCTTGAGAATTTGCAACACAATAATCCTCAAATGCTCAAAATGCTCATCCTCACTCCGAGAGTAAATCAAAATATTGTTGATAAACACAATCATGAATATGTTAAGATATAATTTGAAAACCCTATTCATAAGTTCCATGAACGTCGATGGAGCATTAGTCAAACAAAACCACATCACTAAAAACTTATAGTGACAATACTAGGTTCGAAAAGACGTCTTTGGAATGTCACTTTCCTTTACCCTCAATTGGTGATCACCCAAACAAAGGTCAATCTTGGAGAAGAAACTCTAACCTTGGAGTTGATCAAATAAATCATCAATCCTAGGAATAGAATACTTATTCTTTGTGGTAACCTTATTCAATTGTCAATAGTCAATGCACATTCAGTGAGAACCATCCTTCTTTCAAGCAAATAATATCAGAGCACCCCATGGAGAGATACTCGGTCTAATAAAACCAATATCCAACAAATCGTTCAATTGGTCCTTTAATTCCTTATGTTCTGTTGGGGCCATACGATAAGGTGGAATAGAGATAGGTTGGATATCTAGGAGAAGATCAATACTGAAGTCTATTTCCCTTTCGAGAGGAATACCGAGAAGATCATCCAGAAACACTTTTGGAAACTCATTTACTGTCGAATCTGATTCACGAGTAGGGGTTTCAAAATCTGTATCCCTAACTCAAACAAGATGATAAATGCAACCCTTAGAAATCATTTTCCTAGGCAAGATATGAGCAGACCCTTAGGAGCATAATTTCCCCCTTTCAATTTTAAGATAGCTTAATCCAGAACTTGGAATGTGACTAATTGGGTCCTACAATGTGTGGACACATAACAAGAATGACGTCAGTAAATCCCAATAATAACATCAAAATCTAGAATATCAAGCTCTACGAAATCAACATGAATGACTCTATGCGAAACAAAAATAGGGCAATTTCTATAAAATCCTTTAGCAACAATGGAGTTGCCAACGGACGTAGAGACAAAAAGGGGATTAGGAAGAATTTAAGGACGAACATCAAATTTCATGGCCATATAAGGAGTAAGAAATGACAAGGTAGCACCCGGATCAAGCAAAGCATATATATCAAGTTGAAAGACTTTCAACATATAAGTCACAACATCCGAAGAACCCTCATGATCTTGTTGACTCTGAAATGCATAAAACCTATTATGATGTGGAGCACCCAAACCAGAACGACAAAGCTAGGCTTTCCTACCATCCTTTTCCTTAGTAGCTTGCAACGGACAATCCCTCAACTTGTGTCCACTCTTCCAACAACCATAGAAAACATCCGTACCAGTTAAGCATTTTTTTGAGTGGCTCTTGCCACACTTTCCACAAGCAAGAATAGAAGATCCACTACCACCACCTCCTTGATGCTTAGTGTTAGACACCAGATCTTTGTTAAATTTTGAATCTGGAACATTAGAAGAACCTTGACTAGAGAACTTTTACAAGAATTAAGGACAACCATGTCCACCAGACCTAGGATGAGAAAAGTCACCATCATCAGTCATTGCCCTCTTTGAATCCCTAGACATTTCTATTAACTTCTTCTCTTCAATTTTTTGGGCATGTATCATCAAACAAGAGACATCCATCACCTTGATCAACATGGCGGTACGACACTCTTTGGCCACAATTTTGGACACAACCGATACAAACTTACTTATTCTTTTCCTAGAGTTGGCATTCATAGTTGGAGCATACTTAGACTATTGAGTAAAATTTAAAGCATACTACTTCAAACTCATATTTTATTGATGAAGACTAATGAACACAAGCACCCTCATCTCCTTCATCTCAAGAGGAAAGAAGCGATCAAGGAAAGCCCATTTGAGTTTCTCTCAATCAAGAGGACCCACATCGATAGCCATCTCTTCCTTCTATTGGCTGAACCAAACTTGAGCAACACCCTTGAGTTGATAAGTAGTGAATTCCACCTTTTCACCACTGACACTCCCATAATCTCCACTATCTTATAAATCTCATCAACAAACTCTTGAGAATCCTCATCAACTTTCAACCCATGGAACTCCGGAGGATTCATCGTAGGGAATTCCCTCATCCTTGCTACTGCCAAATCCACAATTGGGTTAATGGGAGCAATAACCTCTTTATGAGCTTGGGCCATCATAGCTTGAGCCAATACATAGAAAGAGGCTCAGAATTTGGCATGAGTCACTTGCTCAGCCAAAGGATCAACTAGCACTTGAAAAACCTCAGGATTTACACTCCACATCACATTAGCTCTTCTAGAAGGCATATCCTGAAAAGCATCGGATAAGAGTTAGGAGAAAGGCCTTTATAGAGATGAACTCTATGGCACGAATTTAGAGTAGTAAAAGAAGTGAAGTTTCCTAAACATCTTGTAGCTTTCTATTCATAAATGTGGTGCGCTTCACACTCATGAAAAAGTCTCTACTCGACGCGGCTTGTCAGACATCCTATAATCTTTCTAAAACCTGATACTTTGAATACTAAGTTTGTCCGGACCCAAAGTATACAGTAGACATGACATGGTGAATAGAACCCTGAGAGGCCCTAAACAAGTCACTTGTAATAAGCATGAAGTAATAAAGTACAATTTAACAGATATAATAACAATAAGTCTCAAATAATAAGATGACATAAAAGATACAACAAAGGACATAAGAAATACACGGAAAACTACGAAGTCTGGCACAAGCCTTTCTAACATCATAAGAGTGGTTTGGATGTAACCCATAAGCCACATACAAATCTGAAATAGAAAGATAATAAAAGCAACAAAATGTGTATGGCTTTATCCTCGAACCATGAGGACTTACCAATTCAAGTGATCAAGCTGAGTAATCCCAATCTAAGCACTTCTGGGAAGAGGATCATCCGACCCAATTTTATGAGATAATATAGGCACAAGTTGTCATTAGTACATTGAATGTACTAAGTATGGGGAATGCATAAAAATGTAAAGCATGAGAGCATGGGTAATTTAGACATGATATGCAAGACCTAGTAAAAGGTAATAAAACTGTTTGGAAAGAAATCATAAATCATATATGAGATCAATGCATACTTAAATCCATTCGAGAAGATTTCATAAAACCTTTGAAGAAAACATAGTTCATTTGTGCGATATTTACAATTAATCGATGAAAAGACCATGTGAGCTATAACATGGAATTCAGTATGACCCTCACACCAAAAATGGTAGTCTACTTGTAAAGGTAGAACTCTGTCTCATTCATTCTTTGCTAAAGTAGATCCATTAACGTAGGTCATTTAATAAAATCCTACAGGGACACTTAGTTTGGGATAAGGGAATTTCTATTAAAGACCAAACCTCTACTAATAGTAAGGCCTCTATTCAAAAGTCCTCTCGGTGCTAAGTTAATCCCAACGGAAAATAAATAATCATAATCATATAAAAATACTTGGAGAGGCTCAATTAAGAGTACCAATTCAATAATACGTCATAATAGAGTAGCTCCTTTCAAATCCATGATTTCATAAACTTTCGTAGACACTTACCTTTCTAAGCATCTAAATCATGATTTCATTTATATGTGAGAAAACCTTTCACAATTTCCTTATTACTTATCACAAAGTATCCATAGTTCATAAATCATCATTTTCATAAAACATACATAGCTTTCATAATCATAATTCATCAATTCATAAGCATGGTTCAAAATTCATAAAATAGGAATAGGCATGAGCCCATATGAAATCAATTGAAAATCATGTAAATGAATCAAATCATGCATAATAAGATTGAATTTAGACAATTGAATCATAATACATTGGATCTACGAAGATTAACATGAAACCCTAGATAATTGGGTGAAATTGAATTGGAGATTTTGAGTTTATTTTGGGACCCAATGGATGAAAGGAACCCATCGGTGAATTCTCACATACCTCAATAATCAAAGCCCAAAAGCAATAGAGAATGGGACCTTTAAGCTCTTGAAACCCTAGTTCTTCACCTTAAAGCTCTTGAGAGAATTTAAAGAAAAACACTTCATAGATTTTTGGGGATTTCTGGGAATGAGAGGAATTAGGCTATGTTTGAAGGGTAGAAATAGTTATAGAGGTAGTTATATGGCCAAAACGACATAGTTTAGAGGTTAATTGGGTAGGAAAACACAAAAACACCCTTAATTAAAATCTATCGGATAGGTCTTTGGTTTGGACCTACAGTCCGTAGGACTTTCTACAGTCCATAGGACTTTCTACGGGCCATCCTAGTCAACCGTAGAACCTGTTAATGGGGCTCATTATTTCTAATTGATTGCATGAAACATTCCGATGGCCAATCCCACTTTCTACGGCTCGTAGAGCCCTATTTGTAGAACCCATGTTCAAGCTCAAAATTTCACCAAGTGTAGATCATTTCTATGGGTACCTTTCTATGTCCCATAGACCATACTATGACTCATCAAATCCTCTCGTAGACCGTAGGTCTCAAATCATTTCTCTGAATCATCCTTTGTGCACTTTCTACGGCCCATAGACAACCTTACTATTCTTCCGTTTCTTTCATAGGTCCACCTATTGGGACTTATCATGTTTTAGTTTTTCAAGATCATTCCTATGACATCCTTCTATGGTCTATAGACTTCCTTACGAGCCATAGACTGATCCATAGATACTGCAATCATGTAAGTTTCCTGCAACTTTTAAACCAAAATTCAACTTCCAATTTATGAGGTGTTACACTTACCCTTCTTACCAAACCTCATTACTATTTTCATAGGTGAAACCTTCAATATAAACTAATCACCAACCTAAAATGTCTTGTTCCTTTCCTTAAGATATGCATACTCATTGTTCCTACTCTTGGCTGCAAACAAATTAGCTTGAATTCCCCTTACCCTTACTGAGCTTGCCTAACAAAATCAACACCAAAAGGTTTCACATCCTGTAACACCTTGGAATTTTAAAAAAAAAAGAAAATGCTTTTAGCCACTGTTACGTTCTATGAACCGTAGAAGGCATTCATAGAAAGTGGGGTTCAGTTTTGGGAAAATCAAATTTCTAAAGTTGAGTATACGATTGACCAAGATGGTCCGTCAAATTTTCTACGGGCCATACATAGGTCTCATAGGAATGTCCCAGACTTAGTGAAATTTTAAGGTGAAAGTTGAGATCTACGGTTGGAGTCTACGGACCGTAGAAAGTTCTACGCTCCTGATACGCCAAAATTACACCTCCCTTAAGAAGTATAAGTAGTTGTTGTCAAATAAAGAATCTAACAAAGATTAGGGTCGATCCCACGAGGAATATGGTTAAGACTTAGTCTAATTTATTGTTATTTGTACGTTTAGCCAAGTTATCTCTGTAAAGGGGGGATTTTGAAAACAAATATTACAATTGATCGATGTGTAGAAACAAGTAAACAAGTAACAAGATTTACAGTTTGTAATATTAATATGAGAATGAATCTAGGGCACATGTGTTCCCCACATGTTCTTAAGTCAGTAATCCTAATAACAATAACTCTTTTCTAGTGTTTAACATGCATAGTCGGTAAGATAGGTATTGCCTAAGTGATTGGTCCTCCAAATAGGAAATTTCACCACGCAACTTGGTCCATCTAGGGGTGTATGCTTTACTAACCCTTGCCTTTTACCCAGATTAGCCCTCATCGTATTTGGTTCACACTATTAGACAGTGGATTATCAAACTAAATCTTCGTTGTGTAATATCTTTCTCATTCATTACTTCCTTGGTATGGAAAGTAGGAACGAGGCATGTTCTAACATTGTACACTATTAAAAAGCATTCAAAAAAGAGAGATTAACAAAAATATGCATAAAAACTTTTTCAAGAATTACTTAATTATTAGTTTCACGTTGTTAATTACTCATAGTTCCCACAACCCTAGTTGTGGATTTAGCTATTCATGCTTGAATATTCACAATTCATATTAGGGTTTGAATAATAAATCATGAACTTACAACGAGAATAGACGTAATCCAAAATCTTGAATTGAAGAACAAAAACCAATTGCATAAACAAAACTTCAAGAATTAAATAACAAAAGTGCTCGCATAAATAATTCCAAAAGCCAAAATAATGTAGTACAAAACGTCTAACTCCAATAACTTTTAAAAAACAAAAAATAAAACTTATATTTATAGAAAACAAAACCTAAACTAATTAGGAAAAGGAAAGCTAAGGAAATTCGGTTTGGGCAGTGTCGTCTATGGTTGGTGACCTACGGCTCGTAGTCAGACCTACAACTTGTAGTCAGACCTACGAATTGTAGGTACCTTCAGTCTTTCAGCAGTTAGTTAATAATCTGAGGGTCACTTTCTACGAGCATGATCTACGACTCGTAGATCTTCGTACGACCCATCCTGCTCTTCCGTCGATCAAGTACTGAAGTTTACCCTCTCTGAAGTTTTCTATGGTTCTTCATCTACGACTCGTAGCAAGAACCACAGTTCGTCATCCTCAACCGTCGTTCCATACTTAGCTAAAATATCAAGCACCTGAATTCACGACTTCAACCTACGGCTCGTCAAGAGAATGACGGCTCATAAGTCAACTCGTACATTAAAAAAATTCTGCTACTGCAACACTTTAATCATCAACTGCTCCAAAAAACTATTTCCTGTAAAATTAAGCACAAATACAATCACATCTACTAACAAAATTCCTATGAAGTATGAAAAACTCTAAGTTTAATGCATCAAAAGTACCGTAAGTTCACGGTACATCTATACCCTCAACTTAAAATCATTGCGTGTCCTCAAGCGACACAATAAACTCTAAATGACACTTGTGCACAAGTAACCCACAATTGAAGCAATCACACAACATTTTTCTTTCATCATAAACTCAACAAGATAACTCATGCTGATCAATACATGGCTTAGACATACCAATAGACACATTCACATACACAGACAACAATCACCAAGATACCGATTCTTCAATAATACAACTTGTGCCCTTACCACAAAGAAATTCCTTTTCACACATAAT
Organism: Solanum appendiculatum; assembly: GCA_018342035.1. Lineage (NCBI taxonomy): Eukaryota > Viridiplantae > Streptophyta > Magnoliopsida > Solanales > Solanaceae > Solanum > Solanum appendiculatum. The sequence goes on along the minus strand of JAGDQO010000064.1, from coordinate 449,402 downwards.
TTGAAATTTAGTTAGGGACTCAGTATTCACTCACACTCAGAAAGAATTCAGTATTGTTTGTGCTCAATACCATAGGTTTGCCCTTATGTTCCACGCTTTGACTTTCAAAACTTTTCACTTAAGATCACTCTAGGACTTTCTTAACTTGTATCGTAGGCTTAGGATCAGGTGTGGTATATTTGGATATTAAGTGACTTTTTTTCCCTCCTTTACATTACATTGGCTAATTACCTCTTTTAAAACCATTTATTACATCATTCATGCTCTATGCCCATCTTCTTATGATTCATTTAAGTTCGAGTATGACTTTTGACTTGATCATCCTGTTTGATTCATCTTTTCTTCATCTTCTTGTTTAAGCTTTTCATTCTTTTTGCTTCTTTTTGTTTAGTCACATCATTTTCAACATTTTTACTCATTTTTGTTTCTTTCATCTACACACGACTTTTTTCATACCCTTTCTTTCTCGCTTTCCTTCATAATAGCCATCCTCAACTTAAATGTTTAGTATGAGTTGAGGTGCACAATGTCCTAGGAAGGACCAGGGCAAGAATTATTGTACAACTTTGGTAGTAGCCATCCTCAACTTAGGCTTTTAGCTTAAGTCGAGGTAAACAATGTCCAAAGAGGGACCAGAGCCAAAGCAGAGTTTCACAATATTAAAAGGGAATGTGAATAAGGTGTATAAAAATAATTATATTCTTTTAGGCTCAAACAGTTGGATTGAAGGGAGCAATTTATCCTTTTGGTTGGTTGTTTTTAGGCTTAAGTGGACTCATTGTCAACAATGGCCGATGATCATTTCCCAGTTCCCAGTTTAAATCACCTTAGCAAGAGCAATAGGGCAAGTTCTAGATTGGCACATACCATATGAATGTACAAATGACCTCACACGCACATGGCACCTTGTTGAAATTATTAAATCATCAATGAATCTAGTTTATGTTATAACTTAAGTCATAATGTCTTATCAATTATTATCATGTTATACAAAGATCCTACACATTCAACTTTTTAAATTCACAGACATAACACAGATCTAAATTTGGAGGGATGTCACTTTTTATGCTCTTATTACCATTATGCTTTTACTTCTAGGCTACTTCTACACATTTACTATCCTAAACATGCTGGTTCAACATAAATTCAAATAGTTCCTTGGGAATAGAGAACACATGCAAGAAAACCCCAAGGATAGCTGTGACTTGAGTTACTCAGTCTTCACCCCAACACTTCACAATCCATTCATCCCACTCCCACAAAACAATGCAATGCAATGCCCTCAGTGCACAAGTAAAAAAGATAACATCGGGTGAGACAAACCTTTAGCGCATATGAACCGAAGACGAATCAAGAAACGGGTGGGTATGGTTGCCCACAACCTGCTAGATAATCATGTGAGGGGATCAATAGTTTGCCCCGAGCCTGAAGCTCCCATAGCTAACTCTCGCATATTTTCCTGTCCCAGCTGCTCATGTAGTATGGACTGGCACTGGGAAGCCTCTTGCACCCATCTCTCCCTCTTACGGCTCGCCGCACTCCTTAAGGTCTATAGCAGTGTCATTGCCAGTCCTAATGCACTTCCCCGCCGCATGGGAGGAGTCAGTAAGCTGCCTCGCAGCACCAAATAGTGCATTAAGCACTACATTTCTAGCATCAGCTTTTGGGGCCACTTTTGCAGCAGCAGTATCAACAGCGGCCTAGGCATCAACGTCAGCTTGGATTTGGGCCAACTCTATATGGAATGTAGCTAAATCAATAGTAGGCCCTGGCTTAGTCCTATCCACCATCCAGAGCTCGAAAGCATCGATCCTACGGTACACCGCCTGTATCTTCACCTCAATGGCCTGTGCAGCTCGGGTGAAGTATATCTCGTGCCCCGCCATCAAGCATGCTTCCATCATCGCTCTATCCCGAGTCAATTAGTTGTCCGCCATCGTTTGGGACAACCTAGTGCGAACTATGGACCACCAAAATTTGGCCACAAAGTTCAACGTGGCCTTCTTGATCGAAAGGGTCAAATATCAGACCCGCTTAACTTTGACCCCCTGGTCATCAATGTAACCAGCCACCCATTAGAGTAGGGTCTCTATGTGTACTATGTCTCGCATAGCCGCTCTATTGTAGACCAGCTGCATCCTATAGTAAAATTATGTCATATTAATCGGCTGAGTATGACAGGGACTGTAAATAAAATAGCGAAGGGTGGTCTCGGAGATGTCTACGGGAATATCCCGTACAAGTGTACAGAGGAATAGTGGTTTCTCTAATGCCTTTGCCCAGCGGGGCATGTCTTGCTATACTATGGCCGCACATGATGCATAGAATTCCCACACCATAATCGAGCTATACCTGCGTAGCTTCTCGGCCATCCACTCGCATCTGTGTCTTCGAAATAACACATGTAAAGGTGGAACAGTGTGGAGGTTGCCTGTGAGTACTTTCCGCTCCTCCTCAATTTGCCGGGCATGTTTATTTTGGGCAATTTTGCCGATGGCGCCGATTTATATCTGGAATATACACTCCACGCACGGCTCGTCGGTGACCAGTATGGGCTGATATTGTCTTGTGGGTGGTGGGTCATGAGCCTCTTCGATCTCTGTAGCATTGGAGGTAGATGCTAATATCGACTCAGAACTGGAGCCGGATTTGGACTGCAAACCTGGCTAGGAGCCACTGCCCCCTCTCAAAATCTATACTTCCTCCTCAGACTTTGAAGCACCGTCATGACTATCAGAGGTCGATCCATTCGTCACCGGGACAATGGCCAACTGCTTGGCCTGCTGACGAGTCCTTTGGGGTGACTTTGGTGAGCCATTCCTCAAAGGATGGTCATACTAAGACCCACTGCGCTCGTCATCTGAAGATTCATCAATAAGCCTCCGCTGAGCTGAAGGTGCGCTAGATTTACCCCTACGATTGTACTTCGGAGTGACCTTTGGTGGCATGGTACCTATGAAGCCATGTTAGTACCTAAACATCGAAAGAAAAAAACAAGAAAAGAAAAGAAGTAGACTATAGAACAAAAAGAGAAAGAAAGAAATTTTTTTCAGACTGTTACTATTTTTGGTATCTTTGGTTAGTACTAAAGGGCCATGGAAGCATCTACGAACTGTAGGTCCTAACCATAAGTGAGGAAGTCAACTTTTGAGTTTCTGAAGTTTAATTGACGATTCAATTGGATTGTCCGTACATCAATCAGTCAAAACTAACTTAGGCTACTGGTGTGCACTTCAGACTGACGGATCCTGACCTACGGTCTGTAGGTTGCCCTACGAACCGTAGGTCGTGGTCTTCGACGACCGCTGTGTTCGACCACAAAACAATTTTTATCCAACATCACAAATACATCATCTATTTCACCAAAATACTTCTAGAACATGCATTTCAACATATTTTCATGTTATTCTTTCATTCCTAGGGTTTCAATCATGCAATTAGGTATCTTGTCAATAATAAAAATTGAAACCCTAAGTCAAGAACACAACTAGAAGGTACTAATCATATAAGAACTTAACAACACCCACCATACGATCGTTCCAAGGGTAATTTTCAACTTCTTAGAATCAATTTTGCATATAATTACTACCCGAGGTCAAGTAACAACTTTCTATTTCAACTACAAATTGAATTTTAAGCCAGAAATTAGTACCTTTTAGAGAAGTACAAAGTTGTGTGAGTGTGCTATATGCCTTAATCAACCACTAAGTAGACTCCAGACTTGCGACTTGGTATTTGAGCGGAAAGACAGTGCTTTTTGGGAAAGAATTCAGAAAAAGTAAGATGAAAGAGGGAATTTGGGGAAGAAGAAGATTATATAGGGGATGGGGGATGATTGAAAGGGTGGATTGGAAGTGAAAGGGGGATGTATTAACTCTATTTGGGATTAGGGGGAAGTTTCTAACGGTTGGGGAAAAGCAGGAAATGGGGATGATTTACAAATGAAAGGTTTTTATATTTAATTGTTGCGGGTCGGCTCAATTTAAAGACTATGTTTGAATCTACGATTTCCCGTCTATGGTTCGTACATGGTCGTACGGGCCGTAGGTGTATTCCATCATTTCTCCAACACTTAGTTAAATTTTGAAAATATACATGGGATCTACGGTTGCAGAATACGGACCATCAATTGATGTATGATTCGTATTGTGCAACCGTAGACTTAAAGCTGTAGCTTCTTTTTGACATCAAGTTCTACGGATGTCATTCACGGTCCGTCGAACAAATGATGACTCGTAGATGGGAACCGTATAACCTTCTGTACTTAAAATCTTTCAGATTTTTCTCACTTTCCTACACATGTAGCTAGCATTAAGACTTCCTTTTATATTTTTATTGACTCATTTTGGACACGGACCCTATACTACTCTAATCTAACCAATACTAAGACTCAATAAAACATAAAACTCAATAAAAAAGTCTAAAAATTCATAAAAACCACTAAAAATCCTAAAATTTGCCATATTTTACATCTTGGGTTGCCTCCCAAGTAACGCTTGATTTAACGTCGCGGCACGAAGCAGAGCTCTTAACTACTCAGACTTCATCAAGACTCCATTATTCAATCAACTCGTTGACCTTTTTCGTTTCCACATATAGAGTTTGATCCTTTGGCCATTGACCATGAATTTTTTCCTTCCTTGTTCCCAATTTCAACGGCTCCATGTGAAAATACTTGGATGACTCTGAATCATCGAGCTTTCTCGACCAATCAATTTTGTTTGTATTCACTGTCTTTGCAGGGATTGCTTGATTTCTCTATTGGACACTTCGACTTACCCACTTGACTGTGGATGATAAGGAGTTGCTATGCTGTGATGAACACCATACTTCTTGAGAAATGACTTGAACAGTTTGTTGCAAAAGTGGGAACCTCCATCGCTAATAAGCTCCCTTGTTGTACCAAACCTGGAGAAGATATTCTTTTTGAGGAATGTGGTAACACTTTTACCTTCATTATTTGGACGCGCAATAGCTTCCACCTATTTGGACACATAGTCAACCTCAACAAGTATGTACTTCATCCCATTTGAACTCACAAACAGACCCAAAAAATCAAGGCCCCAAACATCAAAGAGTTCAATCACCAGTATAGGGTTCATTGGGAGTTCTTGCTTTCTTGAAACACCTCGTTCTCTTTGGCATCGATCATAAGTCTTGGAGAAATCATGAGCATCTTGTTGAATGGTGGGCCAATAGTACCCACATTGCAAGATTTTATGAGGAGTCCAGATACCACTAAGATGACCACCAACAGGAGACGAATGGCAAGCGTCCAATATACTCATCATCTCTACCTCAGGCACACAGTAACAAATAATCCCATTAGCGCAGACACGAAACAAGTAAGGCTCTTCCCAGAAAATTTTCTTCACATCAGACATGAATTTTCTTCTTTGGTGGAATGATAAATCTGAAGATACCACATCGCTTGCCAAGTAATTGGTGAAATCTACAAACCGAGGGATAAGATCAAAAGAAGCAGCTTAAACCTGTTCGTCTGGAATGTATCATAAATCTCGATTCCATCCTCTAGCTTCAACATAGCCTCTTCCTCTAATCTGAACAAGTGATCAACCACTTGGTTTTCTGTCCCCTTTCTATCTCTCACCTCAAAATCGATTTCTTACAGCAATAGTACCGATCAAATCTCCCTCGGTTTTGCGTCCTTATTTTCCATGAGATACCTCAATGTAGAATGACCATTGTGCATAATTTCTTTAGTGCCCAACAAATAGGATCTGAGCTTCTCAAACGCAAAGACTACAACAATCAATTCTTGTTCGGTGACTGTGTAATTCTTTTGAGCAACATTTAACGCTTTACTCGCATAATATAGGGTATGAAGAATCTTCTCTCATCTTTGCCTCAATACTAGGGCCGAGTGCCACCCCGCTCACATCAAACATGACTTCAAACGGTTGTCTCCAATCTGGTGAAATAATGATAGGTGTATAAATCAACTTCTTTTTCAGCTCCTCAAATGCTTTCAGACAAGCATCATCAAATACAAACTTCATCTCCTTTCCAAGTAGTTTGCACAAAGGGTGTGCAATTTTTGAGAAATCTTTAATAAACCTCCTATAGAAACCTGCATACCCTAGAAAACTTCAAACACCTTTCTCGGAGATGGTTGGTGGTAACTTTTCAATCACCTCGACCTTTGCTCTATAAACCTCAATTCATTTTTGTGAGATTCTATGGCCTAGAACTATACCTTTTTTCACCATAAAGTGACATTTCTCCCAGTTTAGCACAAGATTGCACTTTTCACACCATTTCAGCACATCACCTAAATATACCGAGAAATCATCAAACGAGTCACCAACTACAGAAAAATCACCCATAAATACCTCGATAGTGTCTTCCACCATATCAAAAAATATAGACATCATGCAACGCTGAAAATTCACTGGTGCATTACACAACTCGAATGCCATTTTTTTTTAAAGCGAACGTCCCCTAACGACAAGTGAAAGTGGTCTTCTCTTGATATTCTGGGGCTATAGAGATCTGGTTGTAGCCTGAAGACCTATCTAGAAAACAATAATAACCATTTCCAGAAAGATGATCTTACATTTGGTCCATGAATGGCATTAGAAAATGATCTTTCTCAGTCCATGCATTCAACTTACGATAGTCCATACAGACCCTCCATCCAGTGATAGGCTTCATTGGGACGAGCTCATTCTTCGCATTGGGAACCACAGTGATTCCACCCTTCTTTGGCACATATTAAACCGAGTACACCTAGTTATGATCAGCAATCGGATACACCACTCTAGTATCTAACCACTTGATGATTTCTTTCTTCACAACCTCTTGCATTGGTGGATTTAATCTTCTCCGGTGTTCAATACTTGGTTTACTGTCTGGCATGAGTTAGATTTTTGTGCGAGCATATCCCTGGTGGAATACCAATAATATTAGCAATCGTCCATCCGATCGCCCTTTTATACCGCTTCAGCACCGATATCAAAATTTCTACTTGAAGTTTATTCAAATTAACAGATAAGATGACAAGCAAAGTATTGTTTTGTCCCAAGAACACATACCGCAAGTGAGATGGAAGAGCTTTTAGCTCCAACTTTGAAGGCTCATCAATAGATGGTTTTACAGGCGGAGTGTCTCGAATCTTCAGATCCAAATCCAGCTTCTTTGGTTGGCGATGAGGAAAACCACCCTCATCAAGTGTAGCAACTAACTCATCATATTCATCAATAATATCACCATCAATGTTCATGATCACTGTAGCTAGTGCTTCAAGACCTAGTCTTTCCTCAATGGGCACCTTCGATTTCTCCTGATCGGCATAGTTCACTACCGATACTAATTTAAGTTCACTTTGATGCTTTATTGATCTGCAGATGTTAAATGTCACCTCTTTATTATTCAAACGAAACTTCATCTGCCATTTTTCCATATCTATTAGTGTGTGCCCCGTGGCAAGGAATGGTCTCCCTAGTATTATAGGCACTTCAAAATCAACCCCGCAGTCTAGTGTCACAAAATCTGTCGGTAAGATAAATTCCTCCTATTTGACAAAAACATCTTGGAGCACCCCTATTGGTTTTTTCACAGTATGGTCTGCCATAAGTAGCCGTATCGCAATCAGTTTGGGGGCTCCCAAGCCCAATTTCTTGGACACAAACAACAACATAAGATTTATACTAGCATCCAAGTCACATGGGGCCTTCGCAAAGTGCATCATGCCAATCATGCATGGGATAGTATATGCTCTGGGATCTTCCTTCTTCTGGACTAACGATCGAGTAGCAATGGTGCTACAATGTTGTATCTTATCATCATCTTCAAAACTGACAGCTCTCTTTTTGGACACAAGATCCTTCATGAACTTCGCATAACCGGGCATATGTTCTAATGCGTCAATCAAAGAACATTTATAGACAATTGCTTGAACATAGAGATAAACTTCTGATACTTCCCTTCTGCTGTCTACTTAACCAACCTTTCTTGAAAGGGAGGTGGAGGTCTTGGCATAGGGATGACCTTTTGTGTGACTTTAGCCTTTTTTCGTTCTGATCTTTAGGCAGTTCTACTACCTCAACTTCATCTTCATCCGGTTCTTTTGCACTTTCCTCTTTAGTCGGCATAGGATGGTCAGTAGTCTGTTTTCTACCCCTAGTAGTAACTACCATGCAATGCCCATCATTCTTTGGATTTTGAATAGTATTGCTGGGAAGTACTCCTTGTTAGCGCGAATTTGCATTCGAAGATAGTTGGCTCAATTGCTGCTCAATCTGTCTAATCGACACTGCATGTGACTCTACCTTTTGCCCAATGCCCGATAGGTCATTACGCATCTCTTTCACATTTTCATCCGTAGAGTCAAATCATTTCATCATATTACTCATCATATCCTTGATGCGATTTAGAGTAGATCCTCTATCTTTGTTTCTTGGTGGTATGTACGAGCCACTTCTATCATTCCTGTTGTTATATCCATTTTTGTTGTAGTTATTATCTCAGTTGTAGTTCTGTTCACGTTTATAATGTCTTTCCCAATTGTAGTTACTATAGTTCCGACCTTGATTACCTTGACCTTGGCGCCAATTATCATTATTGGATCCTTTGGTGTTAGTCCAGAAACCCCCCGGTTGCTCAATCACAAGATTCACATCCTCCTCATATGTATACCATTCAGTTGGTGGAAAATTATGCTGATACTGGACTGCATTAACTTTTTATGCATTTCCACTCACATGCTTGAACATCAAGCATACCTCTGTCCTCAACTGCGCCATTTCTTCACGAATATCATCATTTGATTAATTTGGTATAGCTTGAATTGAGAAAGTGCTCTTTGCAATCGCTGATGTTCTAGTGCTCCATGCCTTCTTATTCTTAGAGATCTTTTCAAGTTTCTCTGCAATCTCCTGAAATGTGTTTGCTCCGTAAAATCCTCCCGCAATAGCATCTAGCACAACTTTGCCATTGTAATCTAGTCATCTATAGAATACTTCTTGAGCAATCATCATCAATGCTGTGGTTTGACAAACTCCTCATGAAACCTCTAAACCTGTCCCAAGAATAACTGACTGACTCTCCATGTAAAGCCATAAAATTATTAAGTTTATCTTTGAGTTAAAACTTTTTTGATAATGGAAAGTATTTTTTGAGGAACGCTTGGTGCAACTTATTCAAGGTGAAAATAGAGTTGCATAGAAGCTCAGACAACCATACGGTAGCATCACCTATCAAAGATAATAGAAACACACGCAAACAAATTGCATCCATATCTAAGTCCGGTCTCCCCACACTCCTCTTACACACGCTGACAACTTTACTCAATTGAGCATATGAGTCCTCCGATGGTAACCCACCAAACAGTCCTGGGATGTCAGTATCTGCATAAGACTGTTGGTACCCACAAACGTGTGTCCGGCTGGTAGTAGGGGAACAACTATGGCACCAGTCGATCCTACAACATTATGGTCAACCTTATAATTTTGGCAAACATTGGGTGATGGTTGGTTTTTCTCTCTAGCCGCATTCTCATAAAGAGGATTTTCCTGCAAGTTTCTTGGAACATCCACCACTCTTGGAGGTTGACCTCCAGGTGCCTCTTGACGACCCTCTCCATTTGGATCATCTTCAGGTCTGACTTGTTGACCTTTCCCGGCCATTCTATGTAGAGATCTTCTAAATTCTAGGTTGTAAGTTGTCAGGGGAATGCCTTGACTTTGTGTATTTGGCACACTAGAACTAAGACCTGTAGAAAACAGAAACAAAATAAAATGTAAATTGAGAAATAATTGACTAAAGTGCAATAACGAAATTAGTCGAATCTAAAAGCCTTTTCCCCCGGCAATGGTGCCAAAATTGGATACGCCCAAATTACACCTCCCTTAAGAAGTGTAAGTGATCGTTGTCAAATAAAGAATCTAACAAAGGTTAGGATCGATCCCACGAGGAATATGGTTTAGACTTAGTCTAATTTATTGTTATTTGTACGTTTAGCCAAGTTAACTCTGTAAAGGGGGGATTCTTAAAACTAAATTAAAATTGATCGATATGTATAACAAGTAAACAAGTAACAAGATTTGCAGTTTGTAATAAAATATGAGAATGAAACTAGGGCACATTTGTTCCCCACAAGTTCTTAAGTCAGTAATCCTAATAATAGTAACTTTTTTCTAGTGTTTAACATGCATAGTCGGTAAGTTAGGTATCACCTAAGTGATTGGTCCTCCAAATAGGGAATTTCACCACGCAACTTGGTCCGTCTATGGGTGTATGCTTTACTAACCCTTACCTTTGACCTAGATCAGACCTTAGCGTATTTGGTTCAGACTATTAGATAGAGGATTATCACGTTAAATCTCCGTTGTTTAATCTCTTTCTAATTCATTACTTCCTTGGTCTAACAAGTAGGAACGAGGCATGTTCTAACGTTGTACACCATTAAAAAGCATTCAATATGAAGAGGTTAACAAATACATGCATAAACACTTTATCAAGAATTTCTTAAGTATTAGTTTCACGTTGCTAATTACTCATAGTTCCCACAACCCTAGTTGTGGATTTAGCTATTCATGCTTGAGTATTCACAATTCATATTAGGGTTTGAATGATAAATCATGAACTTACAATGAGAATAGATGGAATTCAAAATCTCAAATTGAAGAACAAAAACCAATTGGATAAACGACACTTCAAGAATTAAATACCAAAAGTTTTTGCATAAACAATTCCCAAAGCCAAAATAATGTATCACAAAACGTCTAATTCCAAAAACTTTTGAAAAATGAAAATTACAACTTATATTTATAGAAAACAAAACCTAAACTTAGTACGAAAAGGAAAGCTAAGGAAATTCGGCTTGGGCAGTGTTATCTACGGTTGGTGACCTACGACTCATAGTAAGACCTACGGCTCGTAGGTATCTTCAGTCATTTAGAAGTTAGTCAATAATTTGAGGGTCATTTTCTATGGGCATGATCTACGACTCGTAGATCTTAGTACGACCCATCCTGTTCTTCTGTCAATCAAGTATTGAAGTTCACCCTCTCTAAAGGCTTCTACAATTCCTCATCTATGGTTTGTAGCAGGAACTAAGGCTCGTCATCCTCAAATGTCGTTCCATACTTAGCTCAATTCTCAAGCACCTGAACCCATGATTTCAACCTACAGCTCATCAAGGGAATGACGACTCGTAAGTCAACTCATACATCAACAAAATTCTACTGCTACAACACTTTAATCATCAACTGCTCCAAAAACCTATTTCCTATAAAATTAAACACAAATACCATCATATCTACTAACAAAATGCCTAAGTAGTATACAAAACTCTAATTTTAATGCATCAAAAGTACAGTAAGTTTACAGTACATCAGTGCCATAGACAGGTCTCGTCAAAATTGGTCAAAATTTAGGGCTTCTGAAATTTTCTACGAATGACCAATACGGTCCGTAGGAAATCCTATGAATCGTAGGTCCAAACAATAGAAAGGTCCGGCAATTAATTTTTAAGGGTTTTTGGGTTTTTTTCTTATCTGTTTAATACCTAAGCTATGTTGTTTTGACCCCTATTCTAAGCCCTATATAAGTATTTTAACTCCTAAAACTACACATTCTAAAATCATTCTTCTAAATCAAAAATTCCTTCCAAGTCCTTTCCCCAAATTTATCTCTCACGCTAAGGAAGAAGAACTTAGGGTTTCAAGGTCAAGTCTCAATTTCACCATAGCTTTTGGGCTTTGATCATCAAGGTATGTTAGTATTCACCAATGGAGTTCTTTCCTCCATTGGGTCCCCAAGATCCAAATTCTCCAAGTTAAAATCAATTGATCAAAGTTTGGATTTTCTCTAATCTTTATGGGTTCTTCACAATTATGATTCAATTGCCTATTTTCTATCTTCTAATGCATGAGTTGAAGTATTTACAAGATTTTGAGTTGAATTCATATGAACCCATGCATGGTCCATGATTTTTGACTATGAACAAATGATGAGGCTTATGAACTACGAATTGTGAATTTATGAAGATGTGCATGCGTTTTATGAGATCGATGTTTATGACTTAAGGATTCTTTTAGATGAAAGTATCAAAGTAATTGTGAAAGGATTTCTCACATAAGGATTCATAAGGTTGAATCAAGACTGAAGGAGCTATTCTAAATGACTTTAGCTTGGATTGGTAACTTAATGGTGCCTTTCCACAGATGAAAAAATGAATATGATTAATAACTATTCCGTGGGATTTTAATTAGCATTGAGAGGATATTGAGATGGAGGCTCTCCCGTTAGTAGAGGTTGGGTCTCGAGTAGTAACCTCCTTATCTCGAACTACGTTCCCCCAGAAGCTGTCTTAGCTAGTAGATCCACGTAAGCTAGAAGTTTATGGTTCTTACATTGGAGAGTAGGACATCTCTTTCTAGTGTGGGATACACACCAGATTCCATGTTTTAGCTCACATGGTCTATGTAGATTAATGGTAAGCATCCCACAATAATGAACTAGGGTAGTTCTGAGTATCTTACAAAGTGTTTTAAATATGTTAAACTTGCATTGATCATGATTATGACTTGTGTTTTCTAACCCTTTTATCTTATGATTTGGCTTAGTCATTGCATGTCGTATAAAGTCCTTTTAGCATGATTTCATACCTTTTATTCATTGCTATCATACTTAGTACATTCCATGTACTAATGCATACTTATGCCTACATTGTTTCACTAATGTAGGGTCTGACGCTCCTACCTCACATACTTTTGGCTAGTTAATCTCATTGACGATTCAAAGATCAACAGTTGGTGAGTCCTCATGTTTCGAGGACCATGAAACTTTTATTGCTTTTCTTACTTTCAATTTTAAGATATTTGTACGTGGTGCATGGGTTATGTTCCAACCACTTCTTTTGATGTATTAGATGGCTTTTTGAAATTATATTAGTCTTTCGCTTTGTCAAACTCTTTTATGATATGAGAATTCTCTTTTCAACTCTCTATATTTCTATTATCTTGTGTGATGTATGCTAAGTGGCTTGTGTAGGACCTCTCGGGGTTCTATACGCCATGTTACACTTAGGGTACACTTTGGGTCATGAAATACTTGGTATTCAAAGCACAAGGTTTAGAAAGGTCCTAAGATGTCTCACAAGTCACATCAAGTAGAGTCTTGTTCATGAGTGTGAAGTGCAACATTTATGAATAAGAGGCTATAAAATGTTAAGAAAATTCCACTTCTTTCATCATTCTAAAATCGTACGATAGAGTGTAACTCTATATGTCTCTCTTCTAACCTGTGTCCGATGCTTTACAGGATATGGCTCTCAGAGAAGCTTACGTGAGAAGGAATATGTATGTGACTTTGGAACAAGAAGCTCCACATGTTTCGGTCAACCCTTTGGCCTAGGAAGTGACTCATGTCAAATTTTGAGCTACTTTTCAAGTGTTAGCTCAAGCTATGATGGTTAAAGCCAATGGAGAGGCTAATATTTCCATGAACCCAAATATGGGTACGGCGGTGACAAGGATAAGGAACTTCACTAGGATGAATCCTCCAGAATTTCATGGTTCTATGGTTGTGAGGATTCTCAAGAGTTCATTGATGTGGTTTACATGATAGTAGGAATTATGGAAGTGGCTATGGTTAAGAAGGAGAAGCTAGCTGCTTATCAACGAAATGGTGTTGCTCAAGTTTTGTGCAACCAATGGAAGGAAGAGTGGCCGATTGATGCGGGTCCTCTTGATAGGGAGAAGCTTAAGGTTGCTTTTCTTGATAGGTTCTTTCCCCTTAAGAAGAGGGAGGCAAAGGTACTTGATTTCATTAACCTTGGTCAAGGGAATATGAGTGTGAAGGAGTATGTCATGAAATTAACACAATTATCCAAATATGCTCCTTTTATGGTTATTGATTCTAGGGCAAAGATGAGTAAGTTTGTTTCGGGTGTGTCCAAAATGGTGGTTGAGGAATGTCATACCTCTATGCTCATTAATGAAGTGGACATTTCTCATTTGATGTTACATGCCCGACAAATTGAAGAGGAGAACCTTAAAGAAAGGTGTATGGAGTTCAAGAGGGAAAAGACTGGTGATGGTGACTTTTCACATTTGAGGTCTGATGGACATGGTCTATCTAGATTATGACAAAGGTTTTGGGGTCAAGGGTCCTCTAATGCTCTAACTCCTAAATTCAACAAAGATAGGGTACCTAACCCTAAGCCTCAATGAGGAAATGGTGGTGGATCTTCTTTGACTACTTGTGCTTGGTGTGGAAGGAAGCATGATGGTAAATGTGTAGCCGGTACGGATGGTTGCTTTAGTTGTGGTAAGAGTGGTCACAAGAATAGGGATTGTCCATCAGTTGCTTCTAAGGGAAGAGATGGTAGGCAAGCTAATCCTAGTGGTTCAGGTTCAAGTGCTCCAAAGCAAAACTAATTCTATGCACTTCAAACTCGACAGGATCAAGAGGGTTATCCCGATGTGGTTACCAGCATGTTGAAAGTCTTTCATCTTGATGTTTATGCTTTGCTTGATCACAGTTCTACTTTGTCTTTTGTGATGCAATATGCGGCTCTGAGACTTGATGTTTCTCTAGATGTACTTTTAGACCCTTTTTCTATCTCTACTCCTATTGTTGAATCTATTATGGCTAAGAGAGTCTATAGAAATTGTCCCGTCTCCTCACCCCATAGAGTCAGTTTTGTTGATCTTGTGGAGCTTGATATATTAGATTTCGATGTCATTCTTGGTATGGATTAGCTCCGTTCTTGTTATGCTTCTGTTGATTGAAGAACCCGAGTGGTTAAGCTTCAGTTTTCTAATGAGTCCGTCCTAGAGTGGAAAGGGGGAAATTCTATGCCTAAGGGTCTTTTTGTTTCTTGTTTAAAATCTAGGAAAATGATTTCTAAGAGTATATCATCTTATTCGAGTTAGAGATATAGATTCTGAAACCCCTACTCTTGATTCAGTTCCTATTGTAAATGAGTTTCCGGAAGTGTTTCCTGATGATCTACCTGGTGTTTCTCCTGAAAGGGAAATAGACTTCGGTATTGACCTTCTCCCTGATTTGAAACCTATCTCTATTCCTCCCTACCCTATGGCTCCATCAAAACTTAAGAAATTAAAGGAGCAATAAAAAGATTTGTTGAATAAGGATTTCATCCGACTTAGTATCTCTTCATAGGGTGCTCTAGTTTTGTTTCTTCGCAAGAAGGATGGTTCACTTCACATGTGTATTGATTACCGGAAATTGAACAAGGTTAACATTATGAATAAGTATCCTCTTCCAATGACAGGTTTTTTATCAACTCCAAGGAGCGAGTTACTTCTCTAAGATTGACGTCCGATTGGATTATCACCAATTGAGGGTGAAAGAAAGTGACATTCCAAAAATGGCTTTTCGACCATGGTATGGTGATTATTAGATTTTTGTGATGGTGTTTGGGTTGACTAATGCTCAGGCCGCTTTCATGGATTTGATGAATAGAGTATTTAGAAAATATCTTGATCTGTTTGTGATAGTGTTTATCGATTATTTCTTAATTTATTCTTGGAGTAAGGACAAGCAAGCCGATCATTTGATGATTATGTTACAAAATTTTAAGGATTGTGTGTTATATGCTAAGTTCAATAAGTGTGAGTTTTGATTGAGATCCATGGCTTTTCTTAGTCACATTGTTTTCGGTAAGGGGATTGAGGTTGATCCCGAGAAGACGGAAGAAGTTAGGAATTGGCTTAGACTTCTATATCCTTAAGATATTCAATGTTTCTTGGGCTTAGTCAGATATTATAGAAGGTTTGTGAAGGGTTCTCTTTGGTTGCCTCTCTATTCACCTCGTTGATCCAAAAAGGTTAAGTTTCTATGGTCGAAAACCTGTGAAAAGAACTTTAAAGAATTAAAGATATGCTTATCTTCCCTCCGATGTTGACTTTACCGGAAGGCTCCGATGGATTTGTTGTTTATTGTGATGCTCCAAAAATTTGATTAGGATGTGTTCTTATGAAAAATGGGAAAGTTATTACCTATGCCTCAAAGCAACTTAAGATCCACGAAAACCACTATCCTACCCATGATTGGGAATTACCGACGGTTGTTTTTTCCTTAAAGATTTGGAGGTAGTATTTGTATGGTGTCCATGTTGATGTCTTTACTGACCATAAAATGTTGCAATATGTGTTCATACAAAAGGACCTAATTCTTCACCAAAGGAAGTGGCTTGAGTTGTTTATGGATTACGAAATGAGTGTCCTCAATAACCCCATTAAGGCGAATGAAGTGGGAGATGCTCTTAGTCGATTATCAATGGGTAGTGTTGCTCATGTTGAGGATGATAACAAGGAGTTGGTTCGTGATGTTCATAGATTGGCCCGATTGGGTGTTCGCTTGGTTGATTCTATTAAAGGTGGTGTAGTTGTTCATAATGGTTCAGAATCATCTTTTGTATCAGACGTAAAGGCTATGCAAGATCTTGATCCGATATTGGTTGACTTGAAGAAGTCAGTCTTTGAAAAAGCCATTGAGGCTTTCTCCTAAGTGGGGAGATGGTGTTCTTTGATATCAAGGTCGGTTATGTGTTCCAAATTTTGATGATTTGAGGGAACAAGTTTTATCGGAAGCCCGTAGCTCTCGGCATTCCATTCACTCGGGAGCCACAAAGATGTATCATGACTTGCGCAAGGTCTATTGGTGGAATGGGATGAAGAAGGATATTGTTAAATTTGTGGCTAAGTGTCCTAATTATCAATAGTGAAAGTTGAAAATCAAAAGCAAAAGGTTTGTCTCAAGTTATTAGTATTCCTACTTGGAAGTTAGAGGGTTTGAATATGGAATTTATTATTGATTTACCTCGTACCAGGTGGTAACATGACTCGATGTGGGTTATTGTGGATCGTATGACGAAGTCGGCTCATTTCATTCCCATCAAGGTTTCTTATTCGGCGGAAGATTATGCTATGTTGTATCCAAAGGTAATTGTTACGTTGCATGGGGTGCCCCTATCCATTATCTCCGATCGTGGTACCTAATTTACTTCTCAATTTTGAAAGTCTTTCGAGAAAGGTCATGGTACCCGTGTCAAACTTAGTGCAATCTTTCATCTTCAAACCAAGAGGCAAGAAGAGCATATTATTCAAACCTTGGAAGATATGTTGAGAGCTTGTGTGATTGACTTCAAGGGTAATTTGGATAATTATTTGCCTTTGATTGAGTTTGCGTATAATAATAGCTATCATTCAAGTATTAGTAAGGCTCCATTTGAGGCTCTTTATGGTAGGTGGTGGAGATCTCCTATAGGTTGGTTTGAATTTTGTGAAGTTTCTTTGATATGGAAAAGGTTCATCTTATTAGAGAAAGGTTGAAAATGACTCAAAGTCTACAAAAGTCCTATGGCGATGTTAGAAGCAGCAATCTTTAGTTTAATGTTGATGATTGGATCTACTTGAAAATTTCACCTGCGAAGGGTGTCATGAGGTTTGGTAAGAAAGGGAAACTTAGTCCCCGTTATGTTGGTCTTTATAAATTTTTGAGGCGGATAGGCATTGTGGTTTATGAATTAATCTTGCCCTCCGATCTATCATCGGTGCATCCGGTATTCCATGTATCCTTATTGAGGAAGTGTATAGGAGATCCAACATCTATTGTACCATTAGAGAGTCTTGGTGTACAGGAAAACGTTTCTTATGAAGAGGTTTCGGTTAAGATTTTAGACTGGCAAGCCCGGAAGTTGAGAAACAAAGAAGTTGCATCCATAGAGGTGTTTTGGAGGAACCAAATGGTTGAGGGTGCTCCTTGAGAGGCCGAGGATGATATGATATCCCGATATCCTCATCTCTTTTCCTTCGATCATACTTTAGCTTGAGGTATTTAGTTCCGCATGGTTCATTTTTTGGATTCATGTCTTTTAGTCATCCTCATGTTTCTTTAAGCATGTATAAATGTTTTATGAAATGATGTTTTTAGTATGTTTTAGCTTTGAGTCGATTTTCTTCCTGGGTTATGTGCATTTATATAATTGCATTCATGTTGGGTTGGTAGATTTCTTTCCCCTACCCTTTTCATGCTTGCTTGAGTCTCATTCGAGGAAGAATCTTCACAAGGGGGAGATATTGTATAACCTCGGACTTTGGAAAAAAGGAAAAAACATTTTTAGCCACTGTTGTGTTCTATGGGTCCAGTCTATGGGCCGTAGAATCTTCTACAAACCGTAGAAGGCATCTATAGAAAGTGGGGTTGAGTTTTGGGAAAATCAAGTTTCTGATGTTGAGTCTACGATTGACTAGGACGGTCCATCAAATTTTCTACGAGTCGTAGATAGGTCTCGTAGGAAGGTCCCAGACTTGGTGAAATTTTAAGATCAAAGTTGAGTTCTATGGTTGAAGTCTACGAGCCGTAGACCGGTCTCGTCAAACTTGATCAAAATTTAGGGCTTCTGAACTTTTCTACAGAAGACCAATACGGTCCGTATGAAATTCTACAAACCGTAGGTCTGAACCATATAAAAGGTCCGGTAGTTAATTTTTAAGGGTTTTTGGGTCATTTCCCTATGTGTTTAATACCTAAGCTAAATCATTTCGACCCCTATCCTAAGCCCTATATAAGTATTTTACATCCTAAAACTTCCCATTCTACAATCATTCTCCTAAATCCAAATTCCCTCCAAGTCCTTCCCCTAAATTTCTCTCTCAAGCTAAGGAAGAAGAACGTAGGGCAAGGTCAAGTCTCAATTTCACCGTAGTTTTTGGACATTGATCATCAAGGTGTGTTAGTATTCACCAATGGAGTCCTTTCCTCCATTGGGTCCCCAAAGATCAAAATTCTCCATGTTAAATTCAATTGATCAAAGTTAGGGTGTTCTCCAATCTTCAAGGGTTCTTTTCAATTATGATTCAATTGCCTATTTTCTATCTTCTAATGTATTTATTAAAGTATTCACAAGATTTTTAGTTGAATTCATATGAACCTATGCATGATCCATGATTTTTTGACTATGAACAAATGATGAAGCTTATGAACTATAAACTATGAATTTATGACGATGTGCATGCTTTTTATGAGATTTATGTTTATGACTTAAGAATGCTTTTAGATGAAAGTATCAAATTAATTTTGAAAGGATTTCTCACATAAGGATTCATAAAGTTTAAAGGTTTTCTCATCTAAGTTGAATCAAGACTTAAGGAGCTATTCTAAATGAGTTTAGCTTGGATTGGTAGCTTAATGGAGCCTTTCCATGGATGAAAAAATGAATAAGATTATTAACTATTTTGTGGAATTTTAATTAGCACAAAGAGGATATTGAGATGGAGGCTCTCCCTTTAGTAGAGGACGAGTCTCTAGTAGCAATCTCCTTGTCCCTAACTATATGCCCGCATAGGATGTCTTAGCTAGTGGATCCACGTAAGCTAGAAGTATATGGTCCTTACCTTGGAAAGTAGGACATCTCTTTTCTGTGTGGGATATACACCAGATTCCATGTTTTAGCTCACATGATCTATCTCAGTTAATGGTAAACATCCCACAATAATGAACTAGGTTACTTCCGAATATCTCACAAAGTGTTTTAAATATATTAAGCATGCATTAACCATGAATAGGACTTGTTTTTTAACCCTTTTATATTATGATTTAGCTTGGTCATTGAATGTCATGTAAAGTCCTTTTAGCATGATTTCATACCTTTTATGCATTTCTATCACACTTAGTATATTCCATGTACTAATGCATACTTGTGCTGACATTGTTTCCCTAATGTAGGGTCCGACGCTCCTACCACACATACTTGTGGCTAGTTGATATCATTGACGATTCAAAGATCAAGAGTTGGTGAGTCCTCATGTTTCGAGGACCATGACACTTTTATTTCTTCTCTTACTTTCAGTTTTCAGAAAATTATATGTGGTGCATGGGTTACATCCCAACCATTTCTTTTGATGTATTAGATGGCTTGTTGAGACTATGTTAAGCTTCCTTTTTGTCAAACTCTTTTATGATATGAGAATGCTCTTTTAAACTCTTTTTATTTCTATTATCTTGTATGATGTATGCTAAGTGGCTTGTGTAGCACCTCTCGGGGTTCTATATGCCATGTTACACCTAGGGTGTACTTTGGGTCGTGACACATCCCCAACTACAAACCAACCTTTGGGTGATATGCATCCCCTCCCATAGAGTTCCACAAATAGTGCCATATCAATGTTGGATTGATAACTATTATTGTAGGAAAACTCATATAAGGGTAAGAACTGATCCCAATAGCCTCCAAAATCAATTACATATGCTTTCAACATATCTTCCAATACCTGAATAGTCCTCTCATTGATTGCCAGTCTGTGGGTTGAAGGCTCTACTGAAAGTGAGTTGAGTGCCCAATGACTCTTGCCACTTACCCTAAAACATCAAATTAAACTGAGTGCCACAGTTTGAAATGATAGAAAGGGGTACCCCATTCAACCTTACTATATCCCAACATAAATATGTGCCAACTATTGAGAGTTGTAATCCACCCTGACTTGAATGAAGTGGACTTATTTAGTCAGTCTGTCAACAATGACCAAAATCGAATCATATTTCCCCAAGGTGTTAGGTAGTCCCACTACGAAATCCATGGCTTTTCATTCCCACGTCCTTTCAAGAATGGGCATCCTCCAAAGCAATCATGTAGGCGTTTGGTGTTCATACTTTACCTATTGGAAATTCTGACACTTAGAAACATACTCAGCAATGTCTTTCATTATCCCAGTCTATCAATAAAGTAGCCTCAAATCTCTATACATTTTGGTCAAACCCAGATGAATAGAATACAACGAACTATGAGACTCTGCCAACACATTCTTGATCAAGTAAATAACCTAAAGAACACAATCTTTCCTCTAAAATTGAGCACACCATCTGCAACAAGAGTGGCATCTTGGGTTTCCCCAAACACCACCTTACATTTGAGCTTAACCAATTCTTTATCCTAAAACTTGTTAGCCTTTATTTCCTCTATAAAGATCGGCTTAACCTCAATACTAGCTAATACCACCCTTCTAAGAGATACCCAACTTCCCTAAATTAGACTCCAAAGTATGAATCACTCTGGCCAAGGATCTCTTAGACACCCCAAAGCAAGCCAAACTACCCATGCTAATTGTCTTGCGGCTTAATGGGTCTGCCACTGCATTAGCCTTACTCAGATGGTAATGAATTTTCATATCATAATCATTAAGACACTCCATCCATCTTCTATCCCTAAAATTCAGAACCTTCTAAGTGAACACATGCTGAAAACTGTGATGATTAGTGAATACCTCACACTTAACCCCATATAGATAAAGCCGCCAAATTTTTAGTGAAAACACCACCACTGCCAACTCCAAATTTTGGATGGGGTAGTTTCTCTTATGAACCTTCAACTGCCAGAAGCATAATCTATAACATTCTTTTCTTGCATCAACACATAACCCAAACCTGAATGTGAAACATCACAATAAATAATGAAATCCTTACCTTTCACCGGCAAGGTCAAGATATGCGTTGTAATCAAAAGATCCTTTAGCTTTTAGAAACTCTGTTCACATTTATCTGACCACTTTAATGATACCTCCTTTTGAGTCAACCTTATAAAATGTGTGCAATAGAAGAAAAGATTTTCATAAACCTACGATAGTACCTAGCAAGCACCAAAAAACTTCTAACCTCTGTCACAGAGCTAGGCCGAAACCAATTCTTAACTACCATTATCTTCTGGGGATCTACCATCACCACTTCATTCAAAACAACATACCCGAGAAAGGTAACCAAGGGCAGCCCTAATTAACACTTAGAAAATTTAGCATACAATTTTTGTTTCCCTATGATATCCAGAACAATGCGGAGATGGTTTTCATGACCCTCAAGGTCATTTCTGTATTGATGCCTTCTTTCTATCATTAAGAGCATTCCTGTAGTGACCCTAAGTCATTTATGACTTGCTGGCACTGACTGTTCGGTCGCCTGGCCGTTCGTTTGATTTTTATGCCTGCTTTTCTATTTTGGAGCTTTTGAACCTTGAAAAGTTGATTTCAGTCATAACTTTAGGTAAACGACCTAAGATGATAATTCTGACGGTTCCATCAGCTCCGTAGCGGCCAAATTAGGCTAGGAGCATGGTTTGCCAGAGTCCCAGGGTTTCTGGTGTGATTTTGGGGCAGTTAGCTCTTTTGCCTTCAGTATTTGGCTTAAGGTTGACTTCAGTCAACATTCTTGGTGTACGCGCTGGGATGGAAATTCCGTCAGCGCTGTTAGTTCTGGAATTCCAAAGTTTTGTCTAGAATGACCCTTCGAAAAATTCCGATCAAAGTCCGAGGCCCCCAGTAGAAATTGGCTAAAATGGCCTAATGGGTGTGGGACCCACTTTTTATCGAAACGACCTCGTATGGAAATTCCAACTACTGCATTGAGTTAGGAACATTGAATTCGAGGGGGTAGCATATATCCTTTGCGTGCACGGGGTTCCGAATGAATTCTGGGCACCCCATCGGAGTTTTGGAGATGCCAAAACTCAGCTGTTGCAGCTGCTGGTTACTGCAAAACCATTTCCCTCTGCGTTCACCGGATAGGCTCATCGGTCACTGAGGTGTAGGAGGGTCTACTACGCGTACGTGGACCAGTGGTCGCGTTCGCGGAGGATAGGGAGCCAATGCTCCGCGTTCACGGAAGGCTCTTTGCGTTCGCGGAGTACTGTTTGTGTGGGGTGTTGTTGTTCTCCGCGTTCGCGGGCCTGGGGCCTCATTCGCGGAGGTCTACGAGGGGGTGGAGACTTTGCTCTCCGCGTTCGTGGGCCTGAGGCCATGTTCGCGGAGCTCTGGAAGATTTCTCTCTGCGTTAGCGGAGCTTTTGCTGCGTTCGCAGAGCTTTTGCTGCGTTCGCGGAGAGAAGCGAGGATCAGTGGTTTATAAATATAAATCAAAGCTCTTTTGGAAGAAACCTTTGAAATATCATATCTTCTTCATCTCAAGTCGGTTTTCGTTATTTCGAAGTCCCAGGCATTCAAAATTTCGTTGGGCTCATGGGTTTTTGGTTGGTTAGCATTGGGTAACCCATGATTGTCATGACTTTGAGGTGTAAGTTGCTTCTTGGCCTTATTTTAATGAAAAGTTTTGAATTTCTTGTTGTTGGTTGTTGGAGCTGATCCGAGCCTCGATTAGCGTCCCATTTTTTACTGTAAGTTCGAGGGAGGATTTAGGACCTTTTTACGGAGTCAATTCTTGAAAATCCAATGCGGGTCCCGAAATCCTTATTTTGACTCTGAAAATTGGTCTTTCTTTGATTTAGTTGATTTTAGTGTCTAAATGATCGTATTGACACTGAGACTCTATTTTTGTCAGCGTGGCAGTAGTCTGAGGCCGTTCGAAAAGGGAAATCTCTGGTTGAGTGACTTGGAGCACGCGTGACCGGCTTTTTGGTAGGTTGCGATTTCCCTTTCTTTCTAGATTGAGTTGGATTGTGTAAATACTTGTGGATTCATGCGAATCTTGGGCTGGGTAGTTAGTATGATTTCTTCCTTTTCTCTGATTTCTTAGTTTTGATGTGGTTGTTGGGCTGTTTGGGTTAGTATCATTTTGTAGGTTGGGTTGTTGGCTTGGATTGTTGATAGTTGTGTTGTAAATTACCTGTTGGGGTGGTTACCTGTTGTTGCATGTGTGGGTTCAGGATATTGGTTATTGTTGTGTTGATTGCTTATGTTTTCAGCCTTAGATTAGGGCAGGGTAGTATTGCCTTAGTCCTATGTACCTGATTGGCCTGAGTATGTATTTGACGTCGATTCAGATGGACTAGATCTTTGTAGACTGGCGTAGCAGACTTGGGTCTGATAGTTGAGCCTTAGTTTAGGCGTTTCCATGGCTTCTGATGCATTGCTTCTTCTCTCCCTCTATTTATGTGTAGTCGGGCTATTTGTTTGGAGATCTCATTGTTGCGCCGTTGTCAGTTGTATTGTGCCAGGCTGGGAGCCTTCGGTTGTGATTCCTAGAGGGCGGTGGCCCATGGAGTTAGCTTTCATGTAGTGATTGGTGGCGACGGTTATTCGATTCGTGCTCTTGGGTCCTTTACTTTGATTTAGGATTATAGGCTACAGTACGCATCTGACGTCTTTCGGTTAGCTTCCGGTGTTTCCAGCGCTAGGCCGACGGGGGTAGTCTATTAGTTTTGGGCCTGCAACTGACGTTACACGATTGCAGCTAGCTATTTCAAGTGCAAGGCAGTGCTCATTGGCTACTAGTCCCAGCTACGCAGTTGACATCACTCGATAGGAGCCGGTATTTCCAACGCTGACCTGTCGAGTGTAGGATGTTATTTGGCAATCGTTGGATGCTCGATTGTTTAAGACATATTACTTTTATCGGTTCTCGAGATTCCTTGATATTGTTATGGTTGAGTTAGGATCTGATATTGTTATTACTGAGTAGGGCTGTGATATTGTTATGACTGAGCTGGGCTTTGATATTGTAATAAATGAGCTAGGCTCTGATATTGTTATGACTAAGCTGGGCTCTCATATTGTTATGATTGAGCAGGGCCCTAATATTGTTATGACTGAGCTGGGCTTTGATATTGTTAGGACTGAGCTGCGCTATGATATTGTTATGATTGGGCTGGGCTCGGGTGATGTCTTTCGGATCCGGGACCCTGGGTTTGAAGCTTTTGGAGGTTGTGATCCGTTCATTTCTCTAGATTAAGATATTCTGTGTACCTGCAGGTCTTATGGGGGTCCGTTCAGATTTTATTTAAACTTGCGCACGAGTGTGCCCATCGGGTCTTATGGGGGCTCAGCTGGGTTTAGTTTAGATGTGTGTATTCTTAGCTTTGTTATCCGTTCTCTACTTCCGTATTAGTAGACCTCTGTTGTAGTTGATTCTATCTTGTCTGCTTGTTTTTACCTTTCTTTCTCAGTCGGCCTATGATGCCTACTCGGTACCTGCTATTTGGTACTCATGCTACACTCTTCATATGTTTTCGTGATTCATGTCCGAGCACCAGTTTCCAGCATTGAGTTCGAGCCTATAGTTGTATGTCCAGGAGATGAGGGTGAGCACATGGCGTTCTGGGATTACATGTCTTCTTCGATATTTATATTATGACTTTTCTTTTGTTTTTGAGACAGTTGTTTCTGTGGTCAACTTTTTTGACTTGTAGTCTTATTAGTGGTTCTGTACATGTGACTTTCAGTTCTTGGGAGGTATTCTGTATATATTTAGTTATTCACTTCAACTTTCGTGTATTTGTATTCTTGTGTTACTTCCGCTAAGTTAGGTGTAGTTTTCACCCTTAGTCTTGTTGTTTTCTAGCTCTGGGATAGGTTCTTGGCTGGCCTACTGGTGGGTTGGTATGCGCCATCATGACTCAGAGATTGGGTCGTGACAAGTTGGTATCAGAGCCTAGGTTCATTGGTCTCACGTGTAAAGGACT
Organism: Solanum appendiculatum; assembly: GCA_018342035.1. Lineage (NCBI taxonomy): Eukaryota > Viridiplantae > Streptophyta > Magnoliopsida > Solanales > Solanaceae > Solanum > Solanum appendiculatum. The sequence continues at coordinate 424,007 of JAGDQO010000064.1, read as the reverse complement.
AACATCTAGTAGAGTCCTGAGGATAGGCGCGGAGACGTCGGTGGCTTACTTGGAGAGGCTACAGGGTTTCCTTAAGATGTTGTCTTATTTGTATCCTTTCGTGCGTCGTTGTCCTATTGGTTTCGTGAAATCTCATTAGTTTCATTCTGTTGCAAGATGGCTCGCCTCGCAGTAGAGGTCGGCCCCAAGGTCGAGGTAGAGCAGTGGCGGCAGACCGCAACAGAGAGTGGACTCCAGAGCTGGAGCCGGAGCCTCGGGGAGAGCAGATACCTCCCCAGCCGGTGGGGCCGGCACCAGCCCAGCCACCGCGCGCACCAGCGGTCTCTCCAAATAATCAGGGCATGCTAGCCCAGATTCTCACTGTTATTAGGAGTATGCAGTAGTAGCAGCAGCAGCCGGCCCCAGCACCAGTTCCAGAGCCGGTTCCAGCATAGCAGGACCAGCCTACCGTAGCGGCTCCTGAGTTTCTCCAGCCACCGACACCGGCCGCAGTTCAGTTGGACCCTTTGGATGGGGTGATGCCATTGAGGGAGCGAAAGATGCTCAGGGTGTTCCTTAGACTATCACCACCGAGGTTTTCGGGGGCTACTGGGGAGGACGCCCATGAGTTTCTTACCACCTGCCGGGAGGTTTTTGAGACATTGGATTTAGTGGAGTCCAGAGGAGCAGATTTCACGGCTTACCAGCATGACGAACCAGCGAGGTAGTGGTGGCGTTCTTTCATTGAGTCCAGGCCAGCTGGATCCCCACCTGTGTCATGGGCTGAGTTTTCTGAGGCTTTTTTGGCCCTATTCATTATGAGGAATGTTAGGGATCGACTCTGTTATGAGTTCTCGAGATTAGAGTAGGGTTCCATGACAGTATCAGAGTACGAGGTGAGATTTTCAGAGCTATCCCGCCATACCACCATGACTCTGCCGACAAAGGAGGAGCGGGTCAGATGCTTTGTAAGGGGGTTGAGGCTGCAGCTGAGGGTTGAGTCGCAGGGTATGTTGTTATCGGGCCAATATTTCTAGATGTGGTGGATCACACCTATACCATTGAGCAGCTTCGTCGCGAGGCCCACGGGGGCAGCAATAAGAGGGTTAGGTCGGAGAATAGTCACAGTGGGGCCCGTCATAGGCTGAGGGACACCCAGGATTGGGGTTTTCAGAGATTTCAGTCACGCAGTCCAGCCGCCCGTATCAGACTTCTTTACAAATCTCTGAGGGTGATCAGTACCGCTTGAGTGGTCACAGTGCTGGCCTGAGTCAGGGTCGAGGTGGGTCTGAAGCGGGTTCTTCATGTAGGGGTGGTCGGTCGTCAGAAGGGAGCAGATCATCACAGGGTTACTTCACTTGTAAGGAGCTCGGTCATTGGGCAAGGGAGTGGCCTTTGTCCAGGTTAGCTTTATTGGCTCTGCAGCCAGCGAGACCTATGTCAGCGGTAGCACCTCCAACCAGAGGAGAAGGTTAGCAGCAGGGTGCTCGGGGAGGTCCTCAGGGTGGCAAGTCAGGTGGTAGAGGAGCCCAGGGCCATTTATTTGCAATTCCAACTAGAGCGGAGGCCTAGGCGTCAAATGCGCTGATCATAGGTACGGTTCTTTAATGCCACCAGCCCGTTTCTGCATTATATGATCCTGGATCCACCTATTCTTATGTTTTTTATTATTGTGTGCCTCGTTTGAGAGTGAGTCCTAAGCCCTTATCTGTGCCTTTGCGTGTTTCAACTCCAGTAGGGGATTCTTTAGTAGTGGATCGGGTGTGTCGATGTTGTTTGGTGACTATTCAGGGGCAGGACACTCTAGTTGACCTTATTGTGCTTTGTATGGTGGATTTCGATGTGATTCTGTGCATGGATTAGCTATCTTCTCACCAGGCTGTGTTGGACAGTTATGCCAAGATCGTAACTTTAGCCATGCCAGGTATCCCGCTGGTGGTGTGGCAGGCATCTTGTAGTCGCACACCGGTTAGGGTGATTTCGTATGTTCGAGCTAGGAGGCTTGTAGCTGGTGGCTGTTTGGCATACTTGCCCTATATAAGAGATGTCAGTAGGGAGGTCCCTACAGTTGATTCAGTACCTGTTGTCTGGGAGTTCGCAGATGTGTTTCGTATCGACCTTCCTGGCCTACCCCCAGAGCATGACATTGATTTTGCCATAGACTTGGAGCCGGGTACTCGACCCATTTCTATCCCTCTATATCATATGGCACATGCAGAGATTAGAGAGCTTAGTGATCAGCTTTAGGATCTTTTGGGTAAGGGCTTCATCAGTCCTAGTGTGTCACCTTGTGGTGCCCCAGTGTTGTGTGTGAAGAAGAAGGATGGCACCATACGGATGTGTATTGGTTACAGGCAATTGAATAAGGTGACGGTGAAAAATCGTTATCCTATGCCTCGTTTTGATGATCTATTCGACCAGCTTAGGGGTGCCGCCGTGTTTTCAAAGATTGACTTGAGATGTAGATACCATCAGCTGAGGATTAGAGCAGGGGATATCCCTAAGACAACATTTAGGACTCATTACGGCTATTATGAGTTCTTAGTGATGTCTTTTGGGTTGACTAATGCCCCTGCCACCTTTATGGATTTGATGACTTGAGTGTTCAGGCAGTATTTTGACTCCTTTGTCATAGTCTTCATCGATGACATCTTTGTATACTCGCGGAGCCATAGTGATCATGAGCAGCATTTGAGGATAGTGCTCCAGACTTTGAGAGATCATCGGATCATAATCGATATGATGCCCTCATATCAGATCATAATCGATCCTTTCTATCACATAGAAATTTCCCAAAACAAGGTCACTACTAACTCATTTAACGAACCTACTACTCTCCTTCATGTTCTCATGCCCCTAGACCTTTTTAGCCAGTACATGAGCATGGCACCTTAGATCAACTTAGCCGTCTTGACTCAAATCCCCCATATCAGATACATCCTAAACATTGAACAACCATAGCAAGTCCCAACATTCAAACTATGCACCAAACCCCCGATCATTGGCCTGACCTAGTAACCACAAGCTAGAAAAACAGATAACATACAATTATAATCACAATAGTATAATATAGCTCGGACTCCCAGTCTTCATCCTGAGTTGATATGTACAATAAATATGAAAAACCTCAAAACAAGAAGTGATACATGATTCATCACACCTTTTAAGTAACCCGGACCATTAAAGATCCCTAAAACATCATCCACAATGTTTAACATGCAAGCACAATCCATACAAGAACCATCCTAACAGTTCAACAGAAATTTCGACAACTCATGGACCAACATGCGTTAATCACATTATGAAAAACTAAACCTGGTTCAGTTATGTAACAAACATGTAAAATTGATTCCCTCATGAAACCCACACAAAACTGTTAGGTGACAGGCATGTTACCTGAACCAACCATTGTTAGTACATACTAGGCGTGGTTTCCAAGCAAACCATAAATGATTCATACCAGGCGTGGTACTTGAGTCAACTATTAGTATCCTATACTAGTGTGGTACCCAAGCCAACCAGCAATCACAAACAATCATGCATAATCACAAGCACAATAAACAATAACACTTGAAACCACAAATCATATATACGGGTTCATTCCATGATATTATCAACATGATGCTATTTCATATGCTTCCATATGTTTTGTGAACATGCATTACACCAATGATACTATAAATTAGTAGACATGCATATATACATAAACCAGAAACATTCAACAATCCCCTATATATCAATAGCCCATTACTGAACCCTATTATGTGTACAAATTCCTTGCTCAAGAAATACGTCCCTAGTCCCATGAATTAATACTCTTCCAATTTATTTAGTTCCTCTTGATTACCATAAGTCCTAGAACATGCTATAATCTAGAAATTTTGTAACACTTAACCTTACAACTACCACCAAACCACCTCAACAAGAAAACTCAAGGTTAACAATCAAGAACTAGAGAACCACCCCTTAGTCATTATCTTTTTCGACCTTAAAAGCAATAAACAACAACTTTTAACCGTACAAACTCCATACCCAAGGGCCGAGGCATGAAACCTCTCATCAATCTACAAAATATAGTGCAATTGGAAATATGTCTAAATATGCAGTTAAGAAAACCTAGATGTAATGCCCCGAAAGGTCATTTTTGGAAATTCTAAGAAAATTACCATTTTCCCCTCTCAATAGCAACCCCAGTCATGTTAGATCAATTTGTGAATTTAGTTCTGAAATTTAATTAAAAAGTTGAGATACATTGAAGTTGTTTGTTTCAAAGTTTTAAGGATGCTAAAAGTGGTTTTTTGGAAACAACAAGAGTTTTGAATTTCGAAATGGGATTCCTCAATCCAAGAGCTACAAAATATGGATTTTGGTCTATGAGTGTTGTCATTTTCTATTTCGGAGTTATTTTGTGGGTTTGAGCCTTTGAGTTGGAACTTTAATTGAATTTACTCAATGAGTTGACTTTGGTCAAAATTTAGAGTTCAGATGCTCATATCATATTTCCTACAATTTCATTGGATTCAGAGGATGATCTTAGGCCTAGATTAGGTCTTATTTAATTTTCAGAGGTTCTGAGGGTAGCTTGGTATTTTTAAGTGTTAATTAGTTTATTGTGACTTTCATAAGTTTCAAGTCAAGGAGACCTCGGATCTGTATTTTGATGGTTCTATTGAGTCTGAAACATTGAGTTTAGTTGGGTAGCGTATCTTGTTTCTGACTCAGGGTTTTAAATGAATCCCGAGGGTCTATTCAGTGATTTTTGTGTATAATAGAAGTTGTTGGTTTGCTGAATTATGGTTCCTAGTATTTTGTTCATCGCGGTCGTGAGACCCCCATATCTGGATCGCGTAGGGATATTTTTCTTTCATGTCTCAATCACTTGAAGTCTATCGCGATTGCATGGAGTAAAATATCCACTAATCGCGATCGCGTGACGCCCATTTGTGATTGTGATGTTCAACTTAAGTAAGTCGTTTAGATTACTCAACGCAAACGCGTGGCCTTGGAGTTGTGATCAAGATGAGCAATTGTGACTTGAAAAATGTTCTATTTAAAAAATCAGGTTTTCAATCGCATTTTACCATTTTTGAGTATTGAGAGCTTAGTAGAAGCAATTTACAGTGACGTTTCAAGATTCTTCAATTGGGTAATGACTGTCAACTCCACATCTCTTTTACCCACTAATTATTTCAAGATTTTGATGATTTATCATAGATTTTGACTCCAAACTTTGAGGGTTTTTGTAAGGATTTATGGTTAATGTAAAATGATGATGTAAGATTTGTTTTAACTCATTTTTTGATTTGGTTTTCACTTATGGGTTCCAAAATCTTTGAGTAACATGATTTTATACAATTTTCCAGATTTAAGCCTGGTTTTTGGAAATGGGTTTTTGGGTCAACTTGGTCCCAGTTTTCAAAATCATTGATATGGGTGTTGTTGATTTCGAATTCTTATTGTGATTCCATATTTGTTTAAATTGTGGTGATTTGGAGACCCATCGGAAAGGGAAGACCCAAATGCCAGAGTGATTATTTAATATCATAAAGCAAGTGGATCTCTTGAATCTTTGTTAAGTGTATTGAACCTTTTATGCCGTTGTATGATTGGGAGTAACGTGAATTGGTGAAGGGTTCTACAAGCTTTTGTGTATTGTTAAATGATGAAACTGACCTAGTAAATGATAATGTGGGTTAAAAGAAGAATCTCGTTTGAATTGTGGAATATTGAAAAGTCTTATTGGAATTATGATAGTAGATGTTCCTTGAATTTTTGATTTACTGTGCTGACTCACCCTTGATATTCTACCAAGATTATTTGTATTGGCTTGTTGTTGGGTGGCCTGTTAAATCATTTCTCATCAAGCATTTGCTTATATATATATATATATTTGTGGTTCTATGATATTGTGAGATGGTGCCTTGTGGAAATGATAAGAAACTAGGGGTAGGTCACAAGCTCCATGGTAGATATTATAAAGAGGGGTAGAACCAGATGCTTCATGGTAAGTTCTGATATGAGGGGTCGGGCCACACATTTTGTGGCAGATGCATGGACTGATAAAATCCCTCATGGGTTCTGAGCTGAGATACAATAAGTGTGTATCGTGAGGACAAGCATGCATCACTCTATATTACATTGTATTGCACTTTATTTGATTCTCATTAGTCATTATTGTTGATATGTTATTCTGATTTTGAAAATGTTAAATACGTTGATGATTGATTATGTGTATTAAAGTGCAAGTTGTTATGTTCTATTCGTACTTCATTGTATTTGAGATATAACTGCTAGGTTGGGCTGATTATTTATTGTAGGTTGTAGTTCTAATGTTTGGTTGGAGAAATAGGAGTACTTGTGTTCAATATTGCTTTACTTAGGGTTGTTTGATTTGCTTGCTGAGTATCGTTGTTGTTTGGTACTCACTTTTTTTCTTCTATAATTCTGTAGGTTACGAGCCTAGATCATTGTGATTACTCCTTCTTCTCTTCTATGTCAAAGGTTTATTAAGGAGAGTTGTGAGGTAGCCGCTTGTTATGTCGATGGACACCTCTTAATACTTTAGTATCTTCTAGTTCTGTTCTAGAAACAATGAAATTGAGACTCGTATTTCTTTTGAATCTATTATATTACATTAGAGGCTTATACACGTGAAAACCTGGTTTTGGGGTTATATTTGAGTTATGATATATTATCCGCGTTATTGTAATTGTATTAGTCTTTAATTCTTTTTTACTTTCGCATTTTCCAATTTTCTTTGATTTTAGGCTAACTTGTGTTTGTGGAATAAGATATGTGCCATCGCATGCTTACATTCGAGAAGTTATGAAGACTATTAGGAAACTTCCTTTTTGTTCATTCATTTTTATTGTGCGTGATTACCTTCTCTAATACTGAGTTGTTGTGTGTTCTTTTGACAAATGGCGAGGATAAGATCTACTATTGTTGGTAGAGGAGGGGAGGCAGTCCCCAATCTAGTTGTTGAGAACCCAGTTAGTGGTAGGGTTAGAGCCCAAGCTAGGGTGAGAGGTCATGGCAGAGGTGTCTCTCCCGAGCTAGATATTGATGTTAAAGAGGACTAGGTTTCTCTAGAGTACGCTACCTCACCATTGCTTCAAGATACTTTATTGAGGTTATTGGGTCCACTTGAATGTTTTACTTAGGGTAGTGGTGCGACAAGCAAACCATAGGGTCTAACACCAAAATGGGGGGTCAAACACCAAAGAAGCAACATGCTCCAATAGTTCAGGGTCAAGTGGGAAAGCCACCAGTAGGTCCTGTGGTTGAAGGTGATGGTGCAGTTGGGGTTCAGGATTCACCATTAATTGTGTTGACTGAGGATGAGCAACTCAGGTACGAGAAATTTATAAAGATGGAACTACCTAATTTCAAAGGGGAAAGAGCCATGATGCTCATGAGTTTCTGACCACATCTAGAGAGCTACTAGAGACCGTTGGTTTAGCTGAGTCTCATGAAGTTCGTAATGCTACACTCCAGTTGTGTAGTACATGAAATGAGTATTGGAGAGTCTATTTAGGGTATTTGACAGATGGATCAATGCTAGTGACTTGGAAGGTGTTTGTTAGTGCAATTTATGACTACTTCATCCCCTGGAGCGTGAGAGAAAAGAGCCTCTTGAATTTCGAGTACTTGAGGAAGGATGGCCTATCTATTATAGAGTATGAGACCCATTTTGATCAGTTGTCCAGACATGCTTTGGCTAATCTTCCTAATAAGGTTTAGAGGACTCACAGATTTGTGAGAGGGTTGACCTATTCTATCCGTATGGTTGTGCTTAGATCTACCTATGAGAGGGCTTTCTTCTAGTCCATTGTGGGTGCCACTAAGGAAGTGGAGTTAATGGAGCAAGTGGAGTATAGGGACCTTAAGATCCTGCATGCCAGGTCAGTTTTATGGAGGCAAAAGATCATTCTGAGGTAGTGGTTCCTTTTAGCTCAAGGATCTGTTCATGCGGCTAAACCAACATCACTGGATGGTAAGACATCTGAGGGGTCCTATAGTTCTGTCATGACCCAAGGTACCCCCTAGACGTGACATGGCATACAAGACCCTGAAAAGCCTCATACAAGCCACCTAGCATGTATCGTAAAAGATAATAGCAATTTAAGAGTACAAAAAACAAATTCCATATCAAAAGAGTGTACAAAGCATAGCGGTAGTCTAAACATATAGTGTCAAAGCCATCTAAAACTCATAAGAATAGAAAGAACATTGGGATGAAACCCACACAAAGTGTTTGAAAGAAAGTAAATGACATGAAAGTAAATGTGGCTACGTCCTCGAACATATGAGGACTCACCATATCCTTCAATTTCTCTAATATCAAGAACTAGCCACGAGAAGATGGGGATGAGATGGATCCTACACTTATAAGAAAACGTAGGCAAGAGTATGTGTTAGTACAAAAATGTACCAAGTATGGTAACCATGCATAAAAACATTTAAACATACAAAAAGGGACATTTTCATAACATGCAATGATCAAGCTAAACCATGAGAAAAGGGTTAGAAATCATCAGTTATAAATCATGATCAATGCAAGCTAAACATCTTTAAAACATTTGAGAGATACCTTGAAAGTCACTTTAGTTCATTATTTGTGGAAATTTAGCCTTAACCGACATGTAAGACCATGTGAGCTATAAACATGGAATTCGGTGTCCTCCCTACACCAATAGGGCCATTCTACATGCCAAGATAGGACCCTTAAACTTCTAGCTTACGTGGATCCACTAGCTAATGTATATCTAAGACAATCATCCTATGGTGGCACATAGTTAAGGGATAGGGAGATTGGGACTAGAAACATGGCCTCTACATACGGGAGAGGTTCCATCTCGGTATCCACTCGGTGCTAAGCTTAAATCCCACGGAATAGTCATAATTTTTTTTCAACTTGTTATCCATGGAAAGGTACAACTAGAGTTACCAATCAAAGCTAAAGTTCATTAGTATTAACGTTTCATCTTCCATGGACTACTCCAAGCTCACGCCATTTACAATAGCTCCTTAAATCTTTGATTCAACTTTAGTTGAGAAAACCTTTCAACATGTTATGAATCCTTTATGTGAGAAAAATCCTTTCACATTCATGGTTTGAATATTATGTGAAAAACCATCTCACAACTTAACAACAACATCATTCATGCTTCAATCTCAAAGCAATTCATAAATCATCATAAATTTCATAATTGGACATGCATACTTTCATAAAATCCATCTTTTAATCATTCACAATTCATCATGAAATCATAGCTTTTAGAAAAATAAGTCATGTATGGGTTCATATAGATTTCGTAAAATTCATCTCTTCATAATTCAACCCATCAACAAATCCTAATTTTGAAATTGGGGGAAATCACGTAGGGTCATGGGAATTCATCTTAATTCATGAAATTCAACTCAATTCATGCTGCATAGTTCATAAAACAATTAATTAAATTACAAATGAAAAGAACCCATGGCATAGAAGAAAACTCTAACTTCAATGGAGAATTTCTAACTTGTAAAATAAAGAAATTTAGAGACTCTATGGAGGAAAGGGCTCCATAGATGAAGATTGTCATACCTTGGGGTTCAAAGCCCTTAAGCAATTTGAGGAATGGAAGCCTGATTCTTGAACCCTAACTTGACCTCTTCTTCTTCTTCTTCAAGCTTTTCAACAGAGAGAATTATTTGGGAGAGGAGAGTTTTGGGAATGATTTGGAAAAGTAGATTTTAGGCTTAAAAGGTTTATATAGGGCCTAGGTTAAGGGTCAAACGACTTAAATTAGGAATTAAACATCTAGGAAAAAGACCAAAAAGCCCTTTAAAATAACTACCGGACCCCACTTACGGTTGGACTTACGGTCCGTAAGTCAACCTATGGAACGTCCTATTCAATCGTAGATAGCTTTAGAGATTTTAAAACTTTTGGACCCCCAACGACGAGACACCATGTACGGTCTATGGGTCTACTTACGGTATGTACATGGCGAACCGTATAAAAGTACTAAATTTTAACTTTTTAGGGCATTTGTACTTTCAAACCAGGGCCTCACCTACGGTTCATATGTGAGACCACAAGCCGTAGGTGGCTCTGTAGGTACTGGCACAAGAATTCCAGGAAACTTCAAATTTCTCTCCTTTTCGAATCCGAGGTGTTACAATATCTCCCCCTTGGGAACATTCATCCTCAAATGAGAATTAAGAAATCATAAGGAGGATAAGGACTAAACCTAACAACCCATCATGTATGCAATCAGTTAAATGCACATACCCGAGGAGGAAACATCAACTCCAAGCTAAAGCAATGTTCAAAACATCATTTCATTAAAGCTTTATGCAACTCATACTTAATGCACATAATCATAGAGAAATTAATCAATCTAGCTCATTTTCTCAAAATTAGACTCTTCATGAACATGCATAATCAAGGAATCATTGAAATAACAGACACTTGAAACCAAAAGAATGAACCGTGAGGACAAAATACCTCAAGCTAGAGTAGGGGTGGAGTGAAAGAGATGAGGATATCAGGACATCATATCGGCCTCAGCCTCCCAAGTAGGACCCTCAACTAATTGATTCCTCCAAGGAACCTTCACGGAAGCAATTTCTTTATTTCTTTACTTCAGGTCTTGCAGGTCTAAAATCTTAACCGAAACTTCTTCATAAGAAAGGTTGTCCTTTATACCAAGATTCTCTAATGATACTACGGATGTCGGATCACCAACGCATTTCTTCAACAAGGAGACATGGAAAATTGGATACACCGATGCCAAGTCATTTGGTAAGTCAAGTTCATGAGCGACCTTACCAATACGCCTCAAAATCTGATATGGGCCCACATAACAGGGACTAAGATACCCTTTCTTTCCAAACCTCATTACATCCTTAATGGGTGAAATTTTCATGTAGACCCAATATTTAACATCAAATTCTAAATCTCTCCTAATATCGGCATAGGACTTTAGTTGACTTTGATCTGTTTTCAACCTCTCTCTCTAATAAGTGGAACTTTCTCCATAGCCTCATGTACCAACTCGAGACATATCAAAGCAACTTCACGAATTTCGAACCAACCTATAGGAGATCTACACCTCCTACCATAGAGAGCCTTAAATTGAGCCATACCAATACTAGAATGGTAGCTATTATTGTAAGCAAATTCATTCAAAGGCAACTGATCATCCCAATTACCCCTGAAATCTATCACACAAGCTTTCAACATATCCTCCAAATTTTTGATAGTATGTTCTTCTTGCCCATCGGTTTTGATGATGAAAGTTCGTACTAAGCTTAACATGAATACCAAGGCCCTTTTGGAAAGATTTCCGAAATTGAGAAGTGAATTGAATACCACGATCGGAGATATTGGATAGAGGCACTCCATGCAACCTCGCCATTTCTTTCAAGTACAACTTAGCATAATCATCTGCCGAATAAGAAACCTTGACGGGAATGAAATGGGCTGATTTCGTCATTTGATCCACAATAACCCAAATCGAATCATATTGCCACCGGGTGCATGGTGAACCAACAATAAAGTCCATATTCAAATCTTCCACTTCCAAGTAGGAATACCACCATCTTGGGACAAACCTCCCAGCTTTTGGTGCTCAACTTTCACTTGTTGACAATTAGGACACCAAACCACGAATTCCGCAATAACTTTCTTCATCCCATTCCACCAATAGACCTCCCACAAATCACGGTACATCTTGGTAGCTCTCGGATGAATGGAATATTGAGAACTACGGGCTTTCGACAATATTTGTCCTATTAGGTCATCTACATCGGGATCACATAAACGACCTTGATATCGAAGCACTCTATCTCCCCTTTGGAAGAAGGCCTCAATGGACTTATTAAGCACCGCTTCCTTCAACTCAACCAAATTGGGATCAAGATCTTGCTTGGTCTTCCTATCGGACACATAGGACAATTCTGAACCATTGTGAATCATAACACCACCCTCACTAGAATCAATCAACCGAACACCCAATTGAGCCAATTTATGAACATCTCGAACCAATTCTTTCTTACGATCCTCAACATGAGCAACACTACCCATAGACAACCGACTAAGAGCATCCATCATCACGTTTGCCTTGCCGGGGTGATAGAGGACACTCATGATATAGTCCTTTAACAACTCAAGCAATCTGCTTTGGCGAAGATTCAGATCTTTTTGTTTGAACACATATTGAAAACTCATATGGTCGGTAAAGACATCAACATGCACACAATACAAATAATGCCTCTAAATCTTTTAAGTAAACACAACCGCTGCTAACTCTAAGACATGGGTAATATAGTTCTTTTCATGAATATTGAGTTGCCTTGAAGCATAAGCAATGACTTTTCCATTTTGCATAAGAACAAACCCTTACCCAATCCTTGAAGCATCACGATAAACAACAAACCCATTGGACCCTTCCGGTAAAGTCAATATTGGAGCCGAGGTAAGTCTATCTTTCAATTCTTGAAAACTCTTCTCACACACTTCGGAGCATGTGAACTTAACCTTGTTTTGAGTCAAAGCCGTCAATGTGAAGCAATCAAAGAAAACCCATCAAAAAACCTCCAATAGTAACCGGCCAAACCCAAGAAACTTCAAATATCCGAAGGTGATAGAGGTCTAGGCCAAGTCTTACCCGCATCCGTCTTCTTAGGAACTACCTCAATACCTTTACCGGAGACAATATGACCAAGAAAATCCACGGACCTTAGCCAAAACTCACATTTACTAAAATTCGCAAAGAGTTGTTGTTCCTTGAGGACATGCAACACAATCCTCAAATGATCGGCATGCTCATCCTTACTCCTTGAGTAAATCAAAATATCATCGATGAACACAATCACAAACATATCAAGATATTGTCTAAACACCTTATTCATCAAATCCATAAACGCGGCCGGATCATTCGTCAAGCCAAACGATATCACAAGGAATTCATAATGGCCATATCTAGTCCAAAAAATCATCTTCTTTCACCCTCAATTGGTCATAACCCGAATGAAGATCGATCTTAGAGAAGTAACTGGCCCTTGGAGTAGATCAAACAAGCCATCTATCCTTGGAAGAGGATACTTATTCTTAATGGTAACCTTGTTCAATTGACGGTAGTCAATGCACATATGAAGTGAACAATCTTCCTTTCTAACAAACAACACTGGAGCAACCCATGGAAAGACACTCGGTCCAGTGAAACCTTTATCCAACAAATCCTTCAATTGCTCCTTTAACTCCTTATGTTCTGCCAGAGCCATTCTATAAGGAGGAATAGAGATAGGTTGCGTATCGAGGAGAAGATCAATACCAAAGTTTATTTCCCTTTCGGGAGGAACACTGGGTCGATCATGGAGAAACACTTCCAGAAACTCATTAACAACGGGGACCAACTCAAGAGTAGGTGTTTCGGAATCCATATCCCTCACCCTAATAAGATGGTATATGCAACCCTTAAAAATCATCTTTCTAGCTTTAAGACAAGATACAAATTGACCTTTCCCCGCTTCATCTCTAGGATAGGCTCATTAGGGAATTGAAACTTGACCACTCGGGTCCTACAATCAATAGAAGCATAAAAAGAATGAAACCAATCCATCCCAAGAATAATATCAAAATCTAACATATCAAGCTCTACAAGATCAACATGAGTGACTCTATAGGATAAGGAGACGGGACAATTTTTATAGACTCTCTTAGCCACAATAGATTCACCAATAGGAGTAGAGACAGAAAAGGGATATCTAACAAAAAATCCGGAAGTATACCAAACCTCTTGGCCACATATGGCGTTACAAAAGACAATGTAGCATCGTGATCAGGCAAAGCACAAAGATCAAAGTGAAATACTTTAAACATACCTGTAACCATATCGGGAGAACCTTCCTGCTCATGGCGAGCTTGAAGTGCATTGAATCGGTTTTGCTTGGGAGCATTTGAACCCGAACCACTAGGTGGAACTTGCTTACCTTCTCTTCCCTTAGGCGTGAGAGATGGACAATTGATTATCTTATGACCACTCTTACCAAAACCGAAGCAGCCATCCGTACTGGCTAAGCATTTGCCCTCATGCTTCTTCCCACACCTAGCACAAGTAGCCGATGAGAATCCACCATGATTTCTGCCTTGAGGCTTAGGGTTAGGCACCCTATCTTCGTTAAATTTAGGAGGAGCATTGAAGGAACCTTGACCAGAGAACTTTTGTCGAAATCTACAACGACCATGTCCATTGGACCTTGAGTGTGAGAAACTACCATCACCGGTCTTAGCCCTCTTTGTCTCCCTAGACCTTTCCTTAAGTTTCTCCTTTTCTATTTTTTGAGCATGAACCATTAGGCGAGAAATGTCCATATCATGGATAAGCATAGCGGTATGACACTCCTTGACCACTAATTCGGACACGAACTTACTCATTCTTTCCCTAGGAGCATATCGAGACAATTGTGTGAACTTCAAAGCATACTTTTTCACACTCATGCTTCCATGACGAAGATTGATAAACTCAAGAACCCTTCCTTCCCTCATCTCAAGGGGAAAGAACCTATCAAAGAAAGCAACCTCGAACTTTTTCCAATCAAGAGGACCCGTATCAACCGCCCTTTCACTCTTCCATTGCTTAAACCACACTTAAGCCACACCTTTAAGTTGATAAGTGGCCAACTCTGCATTTTCCTCCGGCATCATACCTATCATCATTAGCACCTTGTACACCTCATCAATGAACTCTTGAGGATCTTCCTCAACCTTAGAGCCATGAAACTCTGGAGGATTCTTTCTAGTGAAGTCCCTCACTCTAGATGCTGCCATACCCATATTTAGGTTCACGGGAACCACAACCTCCCTATTGGCTTGAGCCGTCATGGCTTGAGCCAACACTTGAAAAGTAGCCCTAAACTCTGCATTAGTCACTTGTTCAGCCAAAGGGTCGGCCGGAACTTAACGAGCTTGAGGAGGAGCTTCTTGTTCCACATTCTTTATCACATTTCTTCTAGCATAAGCTCTTCGAGTGGCCATATCCCGAAACGCATAGGATAGGGATTAGGACAGAGACTTATAGAGTTACACTCTATCGCATGACTTAAGAGTAATGAAAGAAGTGGAATTTTCTAATCATCTCGTAGCCTCCTATTCATAAATGGGGCGCGCTTCACACTCATGAACTAGACTCTACTCGACATGGCTTATGAGAATTCGTAGGACTTTTCTAAAACCTGGCTCTGATACAAAGTTTGTCACAACCCAAGGTACCCCCTAGACATAGCATGGCGTACAAGACCCCAAAAGGCCTCATACAAGACACTTAGCATGTATCATACAAGATAATAATAATTTAAGAGTTCAAAAGACAAATTCCATATCAAAAGAGTTTACAAAGCATAGTGGAAGTCTAAACATATAGTCTCAAAGCCATCTGAAACGCATAAGAATAGAAAGAACATTGGGATGTAACCCACACAAATTCTGTGAAAGAATGTAAATGACATGAAAGTAAATGTGGCTACGTCCTCCAACATATGAGGAATCGCCAAATCCTTAAATTTCGCTAATATCACGGACTAGCCACGAGAAGATGGGGATAAGATGGATCCTACACTTATAAGAAAATGTAGGCAAGAGTATGTGTTAGTAAAAAAATGTGCCAAGTATGATACCATGCATAAAAACATTTAAACATGCAAAAAGCAACATTTTCGTAACATGCAATGATCATGCTAAAGAATGTGAAAAGGGTTAGAAATCATGATCAATGCAGGCTAAACGTCTTTAAAACATTTGAGAGATACCTTGAAAGTCACTTTAGTTCATTATTTGGGGGAAGTTAGCCTTAACGGACATGTAAGACCATGTGAGCTATCAACATGGAATTCGGCGTCGTCCTTACACCGATAGGACCATCCTACTTGGCAAGGTAGGACCCTTAAACTTCTAGCTTACGTGGATCCACTAGCTAATGTCTATCTAATACAATCATCCTATGGTGGCACATAGCTAAGAAATAGGGAGATTGCTACTAGAAACCCGCCCTCTACGTACGAGAGAGCTTCCATCTCGGTATCCACTCGGTGCAAAGCTTAAATCCCACAGAATAGTCATAATTCTTATTCATCTTATTATCCATGGAAAGTTACAACTAGAGTTACCAATCTAAGCTAAAGTTCATTAGTATTGATGTTTCATCTTACATGGACTAGTCAAAGCTTACGTCATTTAGAATAGCTCCTTAAATCTTTGATTCAACTTTAGTTGAGAAAACCTTTCAACATGTTATGAATCCTTTAAGTGAGAAAAATCCTTTCACATTCATGGTTTGAGTATTGCGTAAGAAACCCTTTCACAACTCAACAACAACATTATTAATGCTCCAATCTCAAAGCAATTCATAAATCATCGTAAATTTCATAATTGAACATGCATACTTTCATAAAACCCTCTTTTGATCATTCATAATTCATCATGAAATCATAGCTTTTTGAAACATAAGTCATGCATGGATTCATAGTGATTTCATAAAATTCATCTCTTCATAATTCAACCCATCAACAAATCCTAATTTCGAAATTGGGGGAAATCACATGGGTTCATGGAAATTCATCTTAACTCATGAAATTCAAATCAATTCATGCTTCAATGGAGAATTTCTAACTTGTAAAATATAGAATTTTAGGGACTCTATGGAGGAAAGGGCTGCATAGATGAAGATTGTCATACCTTGGTGTTCAAAGCCCTTAAGCAATTTGAGGAATGGAAGGCTGATTCTTGAACCCTAACTTGAACTTTTCTTCTTCTTCTTCAAGCTCTTCTAGAGAGAGAATTATTTGGGAGAGGAGAGTTTTGGGAATGATTTGGAAAAATATATTTTAGGCTTAAAAGGTTAATATAGGGCCTAGGTTAAAGGCCAAATCGACTTAAATTAGGAATTAAACATCTAGGAAAAAGAACAAAAAGCCCTTTAAAATAACTGTCAGACACCCACCTACGATTGGACCTACGGTCCGTAAGTCAACCTATGGACAGTCCTGTTCAACCATAGATAGCTTCAGAGATTTTTCAAATTTTAGACCCCCAACTACGGGACACCATGTACGGTCCTTGGGTCTACCTACGGTCCGTACATGGCCACAGTAGGTCTGACTTTTGGCCCTAAAAATTTCACTAAGTATGGGTCTCACCTATGAGACCTACCTACGGCTCGTACATGGAGTAGGGGCCGTCCTGGTGAACCGTATAAAAGTACTGAAGCTTAACTTTTTAGGGAATTAGAACTTTCCAACCATGGACTTCACCTACAGTACGTATGTCAAGCCATGAGTCGTAGGTGGTTCCGTAGGTACTGGCACAAGAATTCCAGAAAACTATAAATTTCTCTCCTTTTCGAATACGAGGTGTTACAAGTTCAGGTCAGGGTACTCACAGTTCACAACAGTGTTTTACGGGATGAGGCAGTTATATCGGCTCCACCGATTCATCGAATTGATTTTTGCACTTAAGGGTTTGTTACACCTATGGAAGCCTTGATCATCTCTCATGATAGTGTCCTACTCAGGGCTAGGGAGGACCCCAGTGCAGTTCTTCCACCCAGATTAGATCACTGGCGCCACAGGCAAGAGGTTGAGGTAGAGCTCAGATCGATAGGAGTGGACATACTCCTGGTAGGGGTGCTAGAGGTCGTACGGTTCTCCAGATTGGGGGTAGAGGTATCACCTTGGCTAGAGGTGGCAGAGAAGGCCAGTGTTAGGCATTCTCGGGGAGGCCCGAGATTGAGGCCTCTGACGTGGTTATCATAGGTATCATCAGGTTTGCCATCAATTTGTGTATATATTATTGAATCTAGGGTCTACATGATCTTATGTGTCTGCCTACTTTGTTGCTGGATTTTATTTTATGTGTGATTGCATGTCTGTGCCTATTCATGTTTCTACACCCACGGGTGAGCCCTTAGTAGTGGATCGAGTGTTTCTATCTTGTCATGTTTCTTTGGTGGGATATGACACTTAGGTAGACCTGACTATTATGGGGATTGTGGACTTCAACATTATATTGGGTATGGATTGGCTTTCTCCTAATAATCCAATTTTGGATTGAAATACTAAGACTGTGACCTAAATGATATATGTTGTTCCAAGGGTTGAGCAGAAGGTTTCTAGTCATTCATATCCTTGTAAGGTTATTTCCTTCCTCCAAGCTCAAAGGTTGGTGAATAGAGGATGTTTGTCCTACTTAGCTTTTATCCTGGACACTAGTATTGAGCCACCTCCTATGGAGTCCGTTCCCGGGGTTCATGAGTTTCTAGATTTATTCCCTAATGATCTTCTCCCTAATGATCTTCCAAGTGTTCCTCGTGATAAAGATATTGATTTTGCTATTAAATTGGAGTCACGCACTATGCCCATTTCTGTTCCGCCTTATCACATGGGCCTAACAAAATTAAAGGAGTTGAAAGAGAAGTTTTAGGATTTATTGAGTATGGGGTTTATTTTCCCTAGTGTGTAACTTTGGGGTGGAAGAATTTTGTTTGTGAAGAAGAAGGATGAGACTATGAGGATGTGTATCGAATATAGGCATATGAACAAAGTGACTGTGAAAAACATGTATCCTCTTTTGCGCATTTATGATTTGTTTAATTAGCTTCAAAAGGAATCATTGTTTTCTAATATAAACTTAATGTTTTGTTATCATCAGTTGAGGATTAGGACATCAAATTTCCCTAAGACAACTTTTCAGACCCGCTATGGCCATTATGAGTTCTTTGTGATGTCCTTTGGGTTGACTAACGCCCCAATACCATTCATGGATTTGATGAATGGGGTGTTTCTACCACGCTTGGGTTTATTTGTGATTATCTTCATTGATGACCTTTTGGTGTACTCCATGACTTAGAAGGATCATGTTCGACACTTAAGGATAGTTCTTTAGAGGTTAAGGGAAGAGAAATTTTATGCAAAATTCAAGAAGTTAGAATTTTCTTGCTTGATTCAATGGCATTCATAGGACACGTGGTGTCCAAGGAGGGTATTAGGGTGGATTCGATCAATATTGAGGAACTTAGAGGTTCGACAAGGCCTACTTCTCCTATATAAATTTGAAGTTTTGTGGGTTTCTCCACTATCGTAGCCCCATTGACTAGATTGACTAGATAGAGTGTGGATTTTTAATTGTCAGATTAGTGTGAGGACAACTTCTTAAAACTCAAAACTTTGCTGACTTTGGCTTCTATTTTGACTCTACCCGAGGAGGGTATGGGCTTTACTCTGTGTTGTGATGCTTTCGGGGTCGACTTATGTGGTGTTCAGATGAAAAAGGGAAAGGTAATTGCTTATGCATCTAAACAGTTGAAAACCCATGAGAAGAACCGCCTTGCTCATGACTTGGAGTTGGCGGTCATGGTCTTTATGCTTAAGTTGTGGTGTCACTACTTGTATGGGAAGCATTGCGAGGTCTTCACTGATCATAGGAGTCTTCAATATATTTTTAGTAAAGGGGAAATGAATTTGAGGAAGCATAGATGGATTGAGTTATTGAAGGACTAAGACATGACCCTTTTGTACATCCTAAAAGGCGAATCTGATGGAGACTGGAGGATCGGGGTAGGATTTGTGTGCCCAAGGTGATTGAGTTGGTCAGACTGAACTTGGAGGAGGCTCATTTTTCTAGGTACTCTATTCATTCAGGAGCGGCCAAGTTGTACCACGATTAAAGCCAACATTATTGGTGGTGCGATATTAAGAGGGACATTACTAAGTTTTTGCCTAGGTGTTTCGCTTGCCAACAGGTCAAATGTAAGCATCAACAGCCTGGTGGTGTGTCCTAGAGGATGCTCATTCCTATTTGGAAGTGAGAGCGTATCACCATGGACTTTGTAGTGGGTTTCCCTACCACCATGGGTGGTTATGATTCGATCTGATTATTTTTGATAGGTTTACCAAGTCTAATGATTTCATACCAGTTCAGGTAAAGTACACCGCAGAGAAGTTATCTCCGCTCTACATCATTCAATAGTTTGACTACATGGAGTGCCCGTCTCTATTGTCTCCGATCAAGGTTCACTTTTCACTTCACACTTTTAGAGGGCCTTACAATATGGTTTGGGTACTCAGTTAGACATAAGTATATATTTTAATCCCAAGACAGATGGACAGTTTGAGTGGACGATTCAGGTGTTGGAGGACATGCATCGGGCATGTGTGAGTGACTTTGGTACTCGTTGGGATTAAAGTTATCCCTTAGTGGGGTTTGCGTACAATAACAACTATCGTTCTAATATTCAGATGGCCCCATTGAGATGTTGTATGGTAAGAGGTGTAGATCTACGATTGGTTGGTTTAATATAGTTGAAATAGACTCATTAGATATAGACTTGTTTAGAGATGTCATGGAGCACATTCATTCGATCAAAAGTAGGTTGTTGACAACCCAAAGTCCATAAAAGAGTTATGCGGATAGGAGGGTTCAAGCCTTAGAGTTTATGGAGGGTGATCATTTTGGGCTCAAGGTATCACCCATTAAGGGTGTAATAAGATTTGGGAAGAAGGGAAAGCTTGAACCTAGGTTCATAGGCCCTTTTGAGATTCTAGAGTGGATTGGATAGGTGACCTATAAGTTTGCCTTGCCGCCTAGCTTGTCAGTTGTGCCCATGATTTTCCACCTTTCCATGCTTCAGAAGTATGTTTTGGATGAGTGCGATGTGATTTCACTCGATTCAGTAGTTTTAGGTCCAGAATTTTCATTTCAGAAGGAGCCTATTGCCATCTTGGATAGGCATGTTCGAAATCTTAGAACAAAGGAGTTTCTTCAGTGAAGATGCAGTGGAAGCATCGTTCAGTTTGAGAGGTTACTTGGGCGACAGAGTCCGATATGTATGCCACATATCCTCAGTTTTTTATGCGTCAAGTACATTATTTTATTTATGTTCGAGGATGAACATGATTTTTAGTGGTAGATAATGTAATGACCCGGAAGGTCATTTTTGGAAATTCTTGGAAAATTACCATTTTACTCTTTCTGATAGCTACCCTAAGTCATGTTTGATCAGTTTGCAAAGTTAGTTTTGAAATTAGATTTAAAATTTGTGATTTTTGAAAGTTTTGTGTTTGAAAGGTTTAAAGTTGTTAAAAGTGTTTTTTGGTAACAATCGAAGTTGCGAGTCTTGGAATGGAATTCCATCAGTTCCATTAGCTTCGAAATGTGGATTTTTGTCTGAGAGTGTTGTCGTTTTGTGTTTCTGAGTTATTTCGTGGGTTTGAGCCATTGAGTTGGTTTAAGTTAATTTAGACTATGAGTTGACCTTGGTAAACATTTGGAGTTCAGATGCTCGGACTAGATTTCCTTGATTCCATTAGATTCAGGAGATGAATTTAGGCCTAGATGAGGTCTTGGTTTATATTTCAAAGGTTCTGATGGCAGCTTTGTATTTTTGAGCATTAAGTTAGTTTATTGTGACTTTCATGGGGTTTCAGGTTAAGGAGACCTCGGATCTGTATTTTGATTGTTCCATTGAGTCTGGAACGTCGAGTCTATTGGGTACGAATCTAGCTTGTGTACTCGAGGTTTTGAACGAACAAGAGGGTCTATATGGTGATTTTTGTGTCTTGTGTGGGTTGTTGGTTTTCTAAATTCTGGTGCGCAATATTTTTTTCATTGCGATCACGAGACACCCCACTCACGTTCATGGGGGGTCATTTTTATTATGCATCGTGATCATGTGAAGCTTGTCACGATCATGTGAAGCCTATCACTCTCACTTTGAGTTAAATCTCCCGAAATCGCCATCGCGTGAGGACTAGTTGCAATCCCAATGTTTAACTAAAGAGAATTGACTTGCTTACTAATCGCATCCGCTTGGGCTTTAGGATTACACTTGCGATGGGCAATTAAACCTGTAACACCTTAGATTTTAAAAGAAAGAAAAATTCCAAAATTTCATAATACAGTCCCCTTCGGTGAGGCTAGTCATTATCGCCGAACGACTCGGCAATCCGCCGAAAGGTGCTTTCTTGCCATTTTAGACTTGAAATATTCATCTAGTGTTCTGTGCATTTAGGTGAGCTGGGTCGAGCTTGCCGTTCCATTTGGCGTGTCGCCAAAATGCCCATTTTATCGCCGGGTTGAATTAGTCCAGGAGCCAACTCGCAGGAACTTTCGACTAGTCACCGAGTTGCTTTTGCGAGCTACAGCATTTTCAATTTTCACTTGGCAGTTATTTTTTTAAAAGGGCCTTTTGGTCTTTTCTCTAAGGTTTTAATGCCTAATCTAGGTCGGTTACCCTTTTATTTTAGACCCTATATAAACCTTTATAAGCCTAAATTTAAATCTTTTAATCACTCTTCAAAGCTCTCCCTCCAATAATTCTTTCTCTTAGGAGGAAGAAGAAGAAGAAGAATCTAGGGTTTGAAGATTCAAGTCTCCAAATTCTCCATTGATTTCAAGGTTTTAGCATTGAGGTATGATAGCTCTCACCTATGGAGTCCTTTTCTCCATAGGTTCCCTAAATTCCCAAATTTTGAAAGTAAGAATTCTCCTATTGAAATTAGGGTTTTCTCCAACCTTATAGGTTCTTTCAAATTATTATTTAATTGATTGAATTATGTTTAATTATACATGAATTGAGTTAAATTGCATGTTTTAAGATGAATCCCCATGAACCCATGTGAAATCCATGATTTCTAGATTATGATTTACGATGAGGTTTTGAATTATGAAAAAAAGGGAATTTATGAAATTATGCATGTTCTTCATGAATTGAAATAAATGCTTGAGGATGCTTTGAGAATGAAACACCAATGTTGTTGATTTTTATTGTTGGGTTGTGAAAGGATTTCTCACACATTACTCATGATATGAATGGACAAAGGAGTTTTTCTCATATAAAGGATTCATAAGGGTTGAAAGGTCTTTTCAACTAAACTTGAATCAAGAATTAATGAGCTATTCTAATGATAGACAAGAGGTGATTACCCATGTCTACTAATGATGAAATAAAGTATGAATTATGATTAAATGGCTATTCCGTGGGATTTAAGCTTAGCACCGAGAGGATATCGAGATGGAAGCTCTCCCGTTAGTAGAGGTCGAGTTTCTAGTAGCAATCTCCTTATCCCTTAACTATGTTCCACCATAGAAAGATTGTCTTAGATAGACATTAGCTAGTGGATCCACATAAGCTAGAAGATATGGTTCTTACCTTGGCAAGTAAGGACACCTCTTTTCGGTGTGGTGTAGACACCGGATTCCATGTTATAGCTTACATGGTCTATGTCGGTTAAGGCTCACTTCCCACATAATGAACTAAGGTTGTTTCCCAAAAAGAAGGTATTTCAAGTACATTTCCTTAAAGATGAATTAATTACATTGACAATGATCCCTTTTAACTCATGTTTTCGTCATGTTACTTTATGAATTGAATTGGTCATTTCAACTCGTGATTATATACTTTTGGCATGATTTTATATCTCTATGCATAGATATCATACATGGTACATGTTTGTACTAACTAATACTCTTGCCTACATTGTTTCCCAAATGTAGGGCGTGACGACTCCTTCACGATCATTTGTGACTAAAGCTTGTATTAGAAGAACTTTGAAGACTTGGTGAGTCCTCACACTTTGAGGACAAGGACTCATTTATCTTTCTTGTCTTTTACTATTTAACTTGTATGGGTTACGTCCCAACTTTCATTTTATTCTTATATTAGATGGCTTTGAGACTAGGTTAGACTTCTGCTATGTTTTTATCAACTCATGAAATGAATGGACTTTTAAACTCTTTTATACTATGATCTTGTATGATGTATGCTAAGTGGCTTGTATAGGGCCTTTCGGGGTCTTGTACGCCATGTCACATCTAGGGGGTACTTTAGGTCATGACAAACTTGGTATCAGAGCCAGGTTTAAAAGGGTCCTAGGATGTCTCATAAGTCATATCGAGTAAAGTCTTGTTCATGAGTGTGAAGCGCGCCACATTTATGAATGAGAGGCTACAAGATGATTAGGAAATTTCACTTCTTCCATTACTCTTAAGTTGTGCGATATAGTTTAACTCTATATATCTTTCTCCTAATCCCTATCCTATGCTTTTCAGGATATGGACCCTAGAAGAGCATACATTAGGAGGAATGCGAACGCGAATGTGGAACAAGAAGCTCCTCCTCAAGCTCCCCAAGTTCTGGCCGACCCTTTGGCCGAGCAAGTGACTAATGCAGTGTTTAGGGATGCTTTTCAAGTGTTGGCTCAAGCCATGACGGCTCAAGCCAATAGGGAGGTTGTGGCTCCCGTGAACCCAAATGTGGGTATGGTGGCATCTAGAGTGAGAGACTTCACTAGAATGAATCCTCCGGAGCTTCATGGGTCTAAAGGTGAGGAAGATCCTCAAGAGTTCATTGATGAGGTGTATAAGATGTTGATGATCATAGGTGTGACACCGGTGGAAAAGGCAGAATTGGCTGCTTATCAACTTAAGAGTGTCACTCAAGTTTTGTTTAACCAATGGAAGGAAGAGAGGGCGGGAGATGTGAGCCCTCTTGATTAGGAAAAGTTTATGGTTGCTTCCCTTGATAGGTTCTTTTCCATTGAGATGAAGGAGGCCAAGGTACTTGAATTTATCAAACTTTGTCAAGAAACATGAGTGTGAAGAGTATGTCTTGAAGTTCACGCAATAGTCTAGATATGCTCCTACTATGGTTGCCGATCCTAGGGCAAGAATGAGTAAGTTTGTCTCGGGGGTTTCCGAAATGGTGGCCAAAGAATGTCGTACCATTATTCTTATCAAGGATATGGACATTTCTCGTCTCATGGTGCATGCTAAAAAAATTGAAGAGGAAAAGCTCAAGGAAAAGTCTAGAGAGGCACAGAGGGCTAAGACCAGTGATGGTAACTTTTCACATTCAAGGTCCAATGGACATGGTCGTTCTAGATTTCGACAAAGGTTTTCTGATAAAGGCTCCTCCAATGCTAATCCTATGTTCAACAAGGATAGGGTGTTTAACCCTAGGCCTCAAGGAGGAAATGGTGGTGGATTCTTATCGGCTACTCGTGCTAAGTGCAGAAAGAAGCATGAGGGTAAATGCTTAGCCAGTACGGATGGTTGTTTTGGTTGTGGGAATAGCGGTCATAAGATAAGGGATTGTCCATCACTTGCGGCTAAGGGGAGAAAAGGTAGACAAGCTCCACCTCGTGGTTCGGGTTCAAGTACCCTAAAGCAAAACCAATTCTATGCACTCCAAACTCGTCTTGAGCAAGTGGGTTATGCCGATGTGGTTACCGGTATGTTGAAAGTCTTTCACTTCGACGTTTATGCTTTGTTTGATCCCGGTGCTACCTTGTCTTTTTTGATGCCCTATGTAGCTATGAGGTTTGATGTTCTTCTGGATATGTGGCTAGACCACTTTTGTGTATCTACTCCTATTGGTGAATCCATTGTGGCTAAGAGAGTCTATAGAAATTGTCCCGTCTCCTTATCCTATAAAGGCACTCATGTTGATCTTGTAGAGCTTGATATGTTAAATTTTTATGATATCTTTGGGATGGATTGGTTGCATTCTTGTTATGCTTCTATTGATTTTAGGACCAGAGTGGTCAAGTTTCAATTTCCAAGTGAGCCTACCCTAGAGTGGAAAGGGGAAAATTCTATGCCTAAGTGTCAATTTGTTTCTTGTCTTAAAGCTAGAAAGATGATTTCTAAGGGTAACATATACCATCTTATTAGGGTGAGGAATACGGATTCCGAAACCTCTACTCTTGAGTTGATCTCCGCTGTTAATGAGTTTTCAGAAGTGTTTCCCGATTATCTACCCAGTGTTCCTCTCAATAGGGAATTAGACTTTGGTATTGAACTTCTCCCCGATACGCAGCCTATCTCTATTCCTCCTTACCGAATGGCTCCGTCAGAACTTAGGGAAATGAAGTTTCAATTAAAAGACTTGTTGGACAAGGGTTTTCATCCGTCCGAGTATCACTCCCTATGGTGCTCCAGTTTTGTTTGTTCGAAAGAAAGATGGTTCACTCCGTATGTGTATTGACTACTACCAATTGAACAAGGTTACCATTAAGAATAAGTATCCTCTTCAAAGGATAGATGATTTGTTTGATCAACTTCAAGGGTCAAGCTACTTCTCTAAAATTGACCTGCGGTCGAGTTATCACCAATTGAGGGTGAAGGAAGATGACATTCCAAAGATGGTCTTTCGGACTAGGTATGGGCACTATGAGTTTTTAGTGATATCTTTTGGATTAATGAATGCTCCGGCTGCATTTATGGATTTAATGAATAGGGTGTTTAGACAGTACCTTGATACGTTTATGATTGTATTTATTGATGATATTTTGATTTACTCAAGGAGTGAGGGTGAGCATACCGATCATTTGAGGATTGTGTTGCAAGTCCTCAAGGACCAACTAGTCTTTGCAAAATTTGATAAATGTGAGTTTTGGCTAAGGTCCTGGGATTTTCTTGGTCACATTGTCTTTGGCAAAGGTATTGAGGTAGATCCTAAGAAGACGGATGCGGTTAAGAATTTTCCTAGACCCCTATCACCATGGATATTCAAAGTTTCTTGAGTTTGGCTGGTTATTATAGGATTTTTGTTGAAGGGTTTTCTTCTATTGCTTCTCTATTGACGGCTTTCACTCAAAAGAAAGTTAAGTTCATATGGTCTGAAGCGTGTGAGAAGAGTTTTTGAAAGATGGACATACCTCGGCTCCGGTGTTGACCTTACCGGAAGGATCTGACGGATTTGTGGTTTATTATGATACTTCAAGAATTGTATTAAGGTGTGTCACTATGCAAAATGGGAAAGTCATTGCTTATGCTTCAAGGTAACTTAAGATTCATGATAAAAACTATCCTACCCATGACTTAGAACTAGAGGCAGTGGTGTTTGCTCTAATGATTTGGAGGAATTATTTATATGGTGTGCATGTTGACACCTTCATAAGAGTTTATAATATGTGTTCAAACAGAAAGATCTAAATCTTCACCAAATGAGGTGGCTTGGGTTGCTAAAGGTCTATGACATGAGTGTTCTCTATCACCCCGGCACGGCGAATGTAGTGGTGGATGCTCTTAGTCGATTATCTATGGGTATTGTTGCTCATATTGAGAATGATAAGAAGGAATTGGTTCGAGATGTTCATAGATTGGCCCGATTGGGAGTTCGATTGGTTGACTCCACCAAAGGTGGTGTTATGGTTCATAATGGTTTAGAATCATCTTTTGTGTCTGATGTGAAAGCCAAGCAAGGGCTTGATCTGAATTTTGTGGAATTAAAGGAAGCAGTGCTCAAGAAGTCCGTTGAGGCTTTCTCCCAAGGGGGAGATGGAGTGCTTCGATATCAAGGTCACTTGTGTGTTCCCAATATTGATAATCTGAGGGAACAGATTCTATCAGAAACCCATAGTTCTCGATATTCCATTCACCCGGGAGCCACCAAGATGTACCGTGATTTGCGGGAGGTCTATTGGTTGAATGGAATGAAGAAGGATATTGCAGAATTTGTGGCTAAGTGTCCTAATTGTCAACAAGTGAAAGTTGAGCATCAAAAGCCAGGAGGTTTGTCCCAAGATATTATCATTCCTAGTTGGAAGTAGGAAGATTTGAATATGGACTTCATTGTTGGTTTACCACGCACCAGATCGCAACTCGACTCTAGTTTTGTCATTGTGGAACATATGACGAAATCAGCCCATTTCATTCTCGTGAAGGTTTCTTATTCGGCAGAAGACTATGCCAAGTTGTACTTAAGGAAAATGATTAGGCTACATGGAGTGCCTCTATCCATTATATTCGATCGTGGTACCCAATTCACCTCTCAGTTTTGGAAATCTTTCCAAAAAGGCCTTGGTACTCATGTTAAGCTTAGCATGACCTTTCATCCTCAAATCGATGGGCAAGAAGAACGTACTATCCAAACTTTGGAAGACATATTGAGAGCTTGTGTTATTGATTTCAAGGGTAATTGGGATGATCATTTGCCTTTGACTGAGTTTGCCTATAATAATAGCTATCATTCGACTATTGGTATGGCTCCGTTTGAAGCTCTTTATGGTAGGAGGTGTAAATCTCCTATAGGTTGGTTTGAAGTTGGCGAAGTTGCTTTGATAGGTCCTGAGTTGGTACATGAGGCAATGAGAAAGTTCAGCTTATTAGAGAAAGGTTGAAAATTGCTCAAAGTCGACAAAAGTCCTATGCCGATGTTAGAAGGAGAGATCTAGAATTTGATGTTGATGATTGGGTCTGCTTGAAGATTTCACCCATGAAGGGTGTAATAGGGTGTAATGAGGTTTGGAAAGAAAGGGAGGCTTAGTCCCCGTTATGTGGGCCCATATCACATTTTGAGGCGTATTGGTAAGGTTGCTTATGAACTTGACTTACCTAATGATTTGGCATCGGTGCATACGGTCTTCCATGTCTAGTTGTTGAAGAAAATGTTGGTGATCTGACAGCCACAGTGCCATTGGAGAGTCTTAGTATAAAGGATAGTCTTTTTTATGAAGAAGTTTCAGTTGAGATTTTAGACCGGCAAGTTCGGAAGTTGAGGAATAAAGAAGTAACTTTCATGAAGGTTCTTTGGAGGAATTCTTTGGAGGAATCAGTTAGTTGAGGGTGCTACTTGGGAGGCCGAGGCCGATATGATGTCCCGTTATCCTCATCTCTTTCCCTTCATTCCTACTCTAGCTTGAGGTGTTTAGTTCCTCATTGTTTACTCTTTAGGTTTCACGTGTCTTAGATATTTCCATGATTCCTCATTTATGCATGTTTATGAAAAGATTAAATTTAAGAAAATGAGTCAAATTGATTCATTTATTCATGATCATGTGAATTTGAGTATGAGCTGCATGTAGACTTCATGAAATGATGTTTTGAACATGCTTTAGCTTGGAGTTGATGTTTCCTCCTCAGATATGTACATTATGTGACTGCATTCTTGTAGGGCTTTTAGATCCTGTATCTACCCTCCTTATGATGTCTTGAGTTCCATTCGAGAATGAATGTCCCCAAGGGGGAGATAATGTAACACCTCAGATTTTAAAAGAAGAAAAAATTCCCAAATTTCATAATACATTCCCTTTCGGCGAGGCTATTCATGATCGCCGAATGACTAGGCGATCCACCGAAAGGCGCCTTCTCACCATTTTTTACTTGAAATGTTCATCCAGTGTTCTGTGCATTTAGGCGACCTAGGTCGAGCTCGCCGTTCCATTCATTGTGTTGTCAAAATGCCCATTTTATCACCGAGTTGACATAGTCCAGGAGCTCGCTGGAACTTTCGATGAGCTGGAAGCTCACTCAGCGAGTCACCAAGTGGATTTTGCGAGCTACAGCGTTTTTAGTTTTCGCTTGGCAGTTATTTTTATTAAAAGGTCTTTTTGAACTTTTCCCTAAGGGTTTAATGCCTAATCTAGGTCGGTTACCCTTTTATTTTAGACCCTATATAAACCTTTCTAAGTTAAATCTAAATCTTTTAATCACTCTTCAAAGCTCTCCCTCCAATAATTCTCTCTCTAAGGAAGAAGAAGAAGAAGAAGAATCTAGGGTTTGACGATTCAAGTCTCCTAATTCTCCATTGATTTCAAGGTTTTAGAATTGAGGTATGATGGCTTTCACCTATGGAGTCCTTTCCTCCATAGGGTCCCTAAATTCCCCAATTTTTAAAGTAAGAATTCTCCAATTGAAATTAGTGTTTTCTCCAACCTTATAGGTTCTTTCAAATTATGATCTAATTGATTGAATTATGTTTAATTATGCATGAATTAAGTTAAATTGCATGTTTTAAGATAAATCTCCATAACCCTTGTGAAATCCATGATTTATAGATTATGATTTATGATGAGGTTTTGAATTATGAAAAAAGGGAATTTATGAAATTATGCATATTCTTCATGAATTGAAATAAATGCTTGAGGATATTTTGAGAAAGGATTGTGATGAGGTTGTTGATTGTTATTGTTGGGTTGTGAAAGGATTTCTCACACATTACTCATGATATGAATGGAAAAAAGAGTTTTTCTCATATAAAGGATTCATAAAGGTTGAAAGGTTTTCTCAACTAAACTTAAATCAAGAATTAAGGAGCTATTTGAATGATAGACAAGAGGCGATTACCCATGTCTACTAATAATGAGATAAACTATGAATTATGATTAAATGGATATTTCGTGGGATTTAAGCTTAGCACCGAGAAGATATCAAGATGGAATGTCACGATCTGATTTCTCAAGTCATGATGGCGCCTACAACCCACTGGTAGGCAAGCCAAACTCTGTCCCAGAACTTAACAGTAATGGGACTCAAAGTGGAAACTAATCCTCAAACAAGCAAAAGCATAAACAAGGATACAAATATAAAATCTGGAACGATACCAAAATAATATATACAACACCTCCCAAGATCTGGAAGTCACAAGTAAAGAACTACTAACAAGAGTACAAGTCCCAAAAGTTGACCAACGAAAGAACTATCTCGAAACTAAAAGACAAGCCATAATATATAAACAGAAGGAGAGAGGTAATCCCAGAACGCTATGTGCTCACCCTAGTCTCATGAAAGGATAGCTCTAGGCCCGATCTCAACGCTGATAAGTGGTGCTCGGACCTGCATCACAAAAATAGATGCAGAGTGTAGCATGAGTACCAAAACAATAGGTACCCAGTAGGCATCATAGGCCGACTGAGCAAGAATTGTAAAAACAGGAGGACAAGATAGAATCAGCAACAACAACAGCAGAGGTCAACAGAAAGGGAATAGAATAAGCGGAAAGTAAATTGAGGATAGCTAACTAAACCCAACTGGGCCACTCATAAGACCCGCTGGGCACACTTGTGCTCGAACGGAGATCCATCACTAGAAGTCGTAACACCTATGGGTCCCGGACACAAGAATATAATACATGGGCCCCACCCAATCATCAGTCATGAACTGGAAATATCAGACTCTAACCGGGTAACGTCAGTCTCGAGCTGGAACAATATCTAGGCCCCGCCCAATCATCGGTCACGAGCTGGAAATACCGGACTCTAATCGGAAATGTCAGCCTCGAGCTGGAACAATATCTGGGCCCCGCCCAATCATCAGTCACGAGCTGGAAATACCGGACTCTAACAGAAAACGTCAGCCTCGAGCTGGAACAATATCTGGACCCCGCCCAATCATCAGTCACGAGCTGGAAATACCGGACTCTAACCGAAAATGTCAGCCTTGAGCTGGAACAATATATGGGCCCCACCCAATCATCAGTCACGAGCTGGAAATACTAGACTCTAACTGGGTAAAGTCAGTTTTGAGCTGGAACAATATCTGGGCCCCGCCCAATCATCAGTCACGAGCTGGAAATATCAGATTCTAATCGAAAATGTAAGCCTCGAGCAGGAACAATTTATGGGCCCCGCCCATTCATCAGTCACGAGCTGGAAATACCGGATTCTAACCGAAAACATCAGCCTCGAATTGGAAAAATATCCGGGCCCCGCACAATCATCAGTCATGAGTTAGAAATACCGAACTCTAACGGGGTAACGTCAGTCTCGGACCGGATAAAATATCTCTCGCTCTACGGTCTCAAGCTGGAAATAAGGGACTCTAATCGTGTAACGTCAACCTCGGACTGGAGCTAATCAGTCTATGCTCAACAGTTTAGCACTGGAAATACCGGTTCCAACCGAGTAATGTCAACTGTGGGCTGGGACTAGTAGCCTACACCCCACGGACTTGCACTGGGAAAAACGGGCTGCAATCCCATAACATCAGCTACAGACCAAAGCTGCTAGCCTACCCCCGACACTCTAGCGCCGGAAATATCGGATGGGAACCGTGTAAAATTAGTCTTGTAGTGGAGCTAACAACCTCAAACCAGATAAAGCCCCACGAACAATACAATGCAAGACAAAACATCACAGGCGGCCGCCCCACAAGGATATCAACCGAAGGCTCCTAGCCTAGCATAACCCAGGCGTCATTCGACGCAAACACAACATCTTTCGGCAGCATCCCACCATCGCAAAAATAGAGGGGAAAGAATAGGAAGGTCCGAAAGCCACGAAATCGCCTAAACTAAGGCTCAAACTATCACACCCATGTCTGCTATACCAGTCTACGAAATCCAAGTCAACAACCCATTCTACAGCATGATACTAGCCCATAACAGCCCAACAGTCAACTATAAAATAGAAAATCGGATAAACAGGGAATCAATATTAGCTAGCCACCCCGGATTAACAAATATCAACCAGCATTTACACAATCAAGTTCAATCTAGAAGGAAGGGAAGCCGTAACCTACCAAAAAGCCGATCACAAGTGCTCCAAGTCACTCAACCAGAGATTTCCCCTCTCGAACAGCCTCAGACTGCTGCCACGCTGTTAAAAATAGAATCACAACGTCAATACGGTCGTTTAGACACTAAGAACAACAAATTTGAAGACAGACCAATTTTTGGGTCAAATCGGGCAAAGTGGGACCCGCTCTGGATTTTTTGGAACTAACTTCGTGAAAAGGTCCCAAATCCTTCCCCAAACACGAATCCCAAAATGGATCGCCCATTAGGGGTCGAATCCGCTCCTAACAACCCACAACTACAAATCACAAAACTAAACAAAATAGGCCAACAAAGAACTTACTCTCGATTTCATGGAAAACGAGGAACACCCAATGAACCCCAACCTAAAACCCACAAAGCCAACGAGAATCTGAGCGCCTGGGACTTCGAATCGCTAAAAACTGACCACCGAGAAGAATTTTATGAAGGTTTGAAGCTCTCCAAAATGGGATCTTCTATCTCATTAAATAGACACTGCCATGTCCTTCCTCTCCGCGAGCGTGGCCAAGCCTCCGCGAACGCGGAGAGTAATCTCCCAAATACTCCACGAACGCGGAGCACAAGCTACTACACCATCGTACAGACCTCCGCGAACACAGTACCAGGCCCGCGAATGCGGAGAGCAAGGATCACCCTCACCCAGCAGACCTCCGCGAACACGGAGTACAAGAAGCCTCTCACCCAACAGGCTTCCGCGAGCGCAGAGAGCCTTCCGCGAACGCGGAGAGCCTTTCACGAACGCGGAGATGGGAACCACCCAGCCTCATAGACCTCCGCGAATGCGGCCACTGGCCCCCGAATGCGCAGTAAACTCTCCCACACCTCCGTGAACGCGGAGATTATCCCGCGAACGCGGAAAGTAAACCAGTCTGCAGTTTTGATAGCTGCACCAGCTGAGTTTTAGACAATTCAAAAACTCCGACAGGGTGCTCGGGATTCATTCAAAACCCTGTGAACGCAAATGAAATATGCTACCCCCTCGAATTCGACATTCTGGACTCAATGGCACAGTCGAAATTTCCATATGAGGTCATTTCAATAAAAAGTAGGTCCCACATCCATTTAGCCATTTTATCCAATTTTTACCGAAGGCATCAAAATCATATCAGAAGCTCTCGGTAATACTCAAAAGGTCGATCTAGACCAAACTTGGCATTCCAGAATTAACCACGCAGTCAGAATATTTATTCGAGTGCATTTTCCAAGAATGTTGACCGAAGTCAACCTTAAACCAAATTTCAAAGAATAAAGAGCTAACTGGCCCTAAAATCACACCGAAAATCTCGGGACTAAGGCGAACCATGCTTCTAACCTACTTTGGCCGCTCTGAAGCTGATGGAACCGTCAGAATTCTCATCTGAGGTTGTGTACCTGAAGTTATGACCGAAATCAACTTTTCAAGGTTCAAAAGCTCCAAAACTGAAAAACAGGCATAAAACCGAAACGAGCAACCAGGCGACTGAACATTCAGTTCCAGCAAGTCATAAATGACTTGGGGTTGCTACAAGAACGCTCTAAATGACAGAATGAAGGCATTAACACAGAAATGACCTGGAGGGTCATTACAATATCCACTACTAAAAGGACTTTCGTCTGCGAAAGTAAGGATCAAGAAGTACCTGAGGGCTTAAATAATTTGGGGAACTACTCTCGCATCTCTCGCTCGATATCCCAGGTAGCCTCCTCAACTGGACGATGCCTCCAACGGACCTTAACCACAGGAATGACTCACGATCTCAGCTCCCTCACATCTCTGGCAAACATAGCAACTGGCTCCTCTGTATAGTTCAAGCGATCATCCAACTCAACAGCCTCGTACTGGAGCACATGAGACTTATCTGGAACATATCGACGCAACATCGAAACATGGAATACTTGATTAACGGCTGAGAATGCTGGAGGTAAAGCTAACTCATAAGCCACCTCACTAACTGCCCTCAAAATCTCAAAAGGCCCGATATACTTGAGGCTAAGCTTGCCCCGCCTCCCAAATCTCATCACGCCCTTCATGGGTGATACTCGGAGGAATACTCTGTCACCCATGGCAAAACTCGATGGTCGACGCCTACGGTTTGCATAGTTCCCCTGTCTACTCTGAGCCATCCCGAGCCTATCCTGGATCAACCTCACGTGCTCCAAGGTCTCCTGAAACAGCTCTGTACCCCTCGGCCTAGGCTCCAGAGACTCAAACCAACCAACTGGAGTGCGACAACGCCTACCATATAGGGCCTCAAATGGGGCCATCTGGATGCTCGAATGGTAGTTGTTATTGTACGCAAACTCTGCCAAGGGCAAGAAATGGTCCCACTGAACCCCCAAAGTCTTTAACACAGGCCTACAACATATCCTCAAGGACCTGAATAGTGCGCTCTGACTGGCAATCAATCTGCGGGTAAAATGTTATGCTAAGATCCACACGAATGCCCAACTCCTCCTGAAATGCTCTCCAAAATTTGGAACTAAATTGTGGTCCCCGGTCTGAGATGATAGAAACACGCACACCATGAAGACGGATTACCTTGCGAATGTAGATACTGGCTAACCTCTCAGCATGGTAGGATGCATGAACAGGGATGATGTGTGCTGACTTGGTCAATCAATCCACGATGACCCAGACACTGTCAACACCCCTAAGAGTCCGACGCAAGCCCACAACAAAGTCGATGGTGATATGCTCCCAGTTCCACTCAGGAATGGGTAACCTCTGCACCTCTCCACCATGCCTCATATGCTCGGCCTTCACCTGCTGGCAACACAAATGACGGGACACATTGTCTGAGATGTCCCTCCTCATACCACTCCATTAGTAATGATGCCTCAACTCATGATACATCTTAGCTGTGCCCGGATGAGTAGAGTATATGGAATCATGGGTCTCTCTAAGGATCAGCTGGATCGAATCACCAACTCTGGGAACGCACAATCGGCCAGCAAACCTCAAATCCCCATTTGAATCTAAAGAAGCCTGACCGGCATCACCTGTGAACACTCTATCTCATAGTGCTACCAAAGACTCATCCTCAAACTGACGGCTACAGATCTGATCAAACAGAGATGACTGAACCACAATATATGCTAACGCCTTACTGGAATCTGAAACATCAAGTCTGATCATCTGATTGACTAAGGACTGAATGTCAAAAGGCAAGGGTCGCTCCAAATCAGAAAGGAAGGCTAGACTACCCATACTCACTGTCTTCCGACTCAAGGCGTCCGCTACTACGTTCACCTTGCCCAAATGGTAAAGAACAGAGAGATCATAGTCGTTCAGGAGCTCAATCCACCGATGCTACCTCGAATTAAGGTCCCTCTAAGTCATGATGTATTGAAGGCTCCTGTGATCAGTGTAGATCTCACAATGAACTCCATACAGGTAATGCCTCAAAATCTTAGGCGCAAAAAATACCGCCGTCAACTCCAAGTCATATGTGGGGTGGTTGCGCTCGTGCAGTTTAAGCTGCATCGATGCATAAGCAATAGCCCGGCCCTACTGCATCACGACACAACCAAAACCAACGCCGGATGTGTCACAATAGACCGTGAAGCCCTCACCCTTTACAGGGAGAGTCAATATAGGAGCGGTGGTAAGCAACTCTTTGAGCCTAAGGAAGCTCCACTCACACTCCTTCGACCACTCAAAAGGAACATCATGGCAATTCAACCTAGTCAAAGGCATAGCTAAAGTGGAGAAACCCTCAACAAAGCGTCTGTAGTACCCTACCAATCTGACGAAGCTCCGAATCTTAGTCACAAAAGTGGGCCTAGCCCAACTAGGGATAGCCTCAATCTTCGCTGGATCCAGCATAAAGCCATCCTTGAACACCACGTGCCCCAAGAATGCTACACACTCTAGCCAAAACTCACACTTTGAGAACTTGGCATAAAGCTGATGATCTCTCAAAGTCTGGAGCACTATCCTCAAATGTTGCTCATGCTCACGATGGCTCCGCGAGTATACAAAGGTGTCATCAATAAATGTTATGGCAAAGGAGCCCAAAATCACATCAAGGTCTACCATACACTGCACACTAAGATCGACTAGAGTATCCTACCCCCGAATGGTCACCACCCAAGACCTGCAAACCCGATCCACTTCTAAAGAATCCCCTACAGGGGTCGAAACACACAAGGGAATAGATAAGGGCTCAGGACTCACTCCCAATCGAGGCACATAGTAATCCGACACATATGAATAGGTATAACCAGGGTCAAACAAGGCTGAAGAAGGCTGATGGCATAAGAAAACTGTACCTGAAATCACATCATCTGATGCCTCGACCTCTGCCCTAGCTGAAGCTGCATCAAAGTGGCCCTGGGCGCCTGTACCCCATGCATCCGCTCTACCGCTTGACCTGCCTCCCCGGGGGCCTCCGTGAGAACCCTGCTACTGATCCCTTCCTCTAGCTGGAGGTGCTACTGCCGAAACCGATCTAGCTGCTTGAGTGGCTAGTAAATCTGATCTAGAGACAGGGCACTCTCTGGCCCAATGGTCAGGTGCCCCGCAGGTATTGTAACCCTGTGACAATCTGCTCCCAGATGTAGGTCGGCCACCTCAACCTGATGCTCCTGACTGAAACCCACCTCGACCATGACTCGGACCGGCACTTAAACCGTTCTGACGATGCTGATCTCCTTCCGATGTCTGCAACGCTGCCGAGCCTATCCTAGATCAACCTCACATGCTCCAAGGTCTCCTCAAACAGGTCTGTACCCCTTGGCTTAGGCTCCGGAGACTCAAACCAACCAATTGGAGTGCGACAACGCCTACAATATAGGGCCTCAAACGGGGCCATCTGGATGCTGGAATGGTAGTTCTTATTGTACGCAAACTCTGCCAAGGAAAGGAAATGGTCCCACTGAACCCCCAAAGTCTTTAACGCAGGCCTGCAACATATCCTCAAGGACCTGAATAGTGCGCTCTGACTCGCAATCAATCTGCGGGTAAAATTTTATGCTAAGATCCACACGGATGCCCAACTCCTCCTGAAATGCTCTCCAAAATTTGGAACTAAATTGTGGTCCCCGGTCTGAGATGGTAGAAACACGCACACCATGAAGACGGACTACCTCGCGAATGTAGATACTGGCTAACCTCTCAGCATGGTAGGATGCATGAACAGGGATGATATGTGCTGACTTGGTCAATCAATCCACGATGACCCAGACACTGTCAACACCCCTAGGAGTCCGATGCAAGCCCACAACAAAGTCGATGGTGATATGCTCCCAGTTCAACTCAGGAATGGCTGCACCTCTCCACCATGCCTCAATGCTCGGCCTTCACCTGCTGGCAACACAAATGAAGGGACACATAGTCTGAGATGTCCCTCCTCATACCACCCCACCAGTAATGTTGCCTCAACTCATGATACATCTTAGTTGTGCCCGGATGAGTAGAGTATCTGGAATCATGGGCCACTCTAAGGATCATCTGGATCGAATCACCAACTCTGGGAACGCACAATCGGCCAGCAAACCTCAAATCCCCATTTGAATCTAAAGAAGCCTGACTGGCATCACCTGTGAACACTATATCTCATAGTGCTACCAAAGACTCATCCTCAAACTGACGGCTACAGATCTGATCAAACAGAGATGACTGAACCACAATTTATGCTAATGCCTTGCTAGAATCTGAAACATCAAGTCTGATCCTCTGATTGACTAAGGACTGAATGTCAAAAGGCAAGGGTCGCTCTAAATCAGAAAGGAAGGCTAGACTACCCATACTCACTTTCTTCCGACTCAAGGCGTCCGCTACTACGTTCGCCTTGCCCAGATGGTGAAGAATAGAGAGATCATAGTCGTTCAGGAGCTCAATCCACCGACGCTGCCTCGAATTAAGGTCCCTGTAAGTCATGATGTATTGAAGGCTCATGTGATCAGTGTAGATCTCACAATGAACTCCATACAGGTAATGCCTCAAAATTTTAAGTGCAAAATATACCGCCGTCAACTCCAAGTCATGGGTGGGGTGGTTGCGCTCGTGCAGCTTAAGCTGCATCGATGCATAAACAATAGCCCGGCCCTGCTGCATCAGGACACAACCAAAACCAACGCCGGATGTGTCACAATAGACCGTGAAGCCCTCACCCTTTATTGGGAGAATCAATATAGGAGCGGT
Organism: Solanum appendiculatum; assembly: GCA_018342035.1. NCBI lineage: Eukaryota > Viridiplantae > Streptophyta > Magnoliopsida > Solanales > Solanaceae > Solanum > Solanum appendiculatum. Next base: position 385,586 of record JAGDQO010000064.1, on the reverse strand, counting down.
GGTAAGCAACTCCTTGAGCCTAAGGAAGCTCCTCTCACACTCCTTCGACCACACAAAAGGAACCTCATGGCGATTCAACCTAGTCAAAGGCATCGCTAAAGTGGAGAAACCCTCAACAAAGCATCTGTAGTACCCTACCAATCTGACGAAGCTCCGAATCTTAGTCACAAAAGTGGGCCTAGCCCAACTAGGGATAGCCTCAATCTTCGCTGGATCCAGCATAATGCCATCCTTGAACACCACGTGCCCCAAGAATGCTACACACTCTAGCCAAAACTCATACTTTGAGAACTTGGCATAAAGCTGATGATCTCTCAAAGTCTAGAGCACTATCCTCAAATGTTGCTCATGCTCACGATGGCTCCGCGAGTATACAAAAGTGTCATCAATAAATGTTATGGCGAAGGAGCCAAAAATCACATCAAGGTCTACCATACACAGCACACTAAGATCGACTAGAGTATCCTACCCCCGAATGGTAACCACCCAAAGCCTGCAAACCCGATCCACTTCTAAAGAATCCCCTACAGGGGTCGAAACACACAAGGGAATAGATAAGGGCTCAGGACTAACTCCCAATCGAGGCACATAGTAATCCGACACATATGAACAGGTATAACCAGGGTCAAACAAGGCTGAAGCAGGCTGATGGCATAAGAAAACAGTACCTGAGATCACATCATCTGATGCCTCGACCTCTGCCCTAGCTGAAGCTGCATCAAAGTGGCCCTGGGCGCCTGTACCCCATGCATCCGCTTGACCTGCCTCCCCGGGGGCCTCCGTGAGAACCCTGCTACTGATCCCTTCCTCTAGCTGGAGGTGCTACTGCCGAAACCGGTCTCGCTGCTTGAGTGGCTAGTAAATCTGATCTGGAGACAGGGCACTCTCTGGCCCAATGGTCAGGTGCCCCGCAGGTAAAGCAACCCTGTGAAAATCTGCTCCCAGATGTAGGTCGGCCACCTCAACCTGATGCTCCTGACTGAAATCCACATTGGCCATGACTCGGACCGGCACTTAAACCGTTCTGACGATGCTGATCTCCCTCCGATGTCAGCAACGCTGCCGAGCCTAGCCTAGATCAACCTCACATGCTCCAAGTTCTCCTGAAACAGCTCTGTACCCCTCGGCCTAGGCTCCGGAGACTCAAACCAACCAATTGGAGTGCGACAACGCCTACATTATAGGGCCTCAAATGGGGCCATCTGGATGCTGGAATGGTAGTACTTATTGTACGCAAACTCTGCCAAAGAAAGGAAATGGTCCCACTGACCCCCAAAATCTTTAACACCGGCCCACAACATATCCTCAAGGACCTGAATAGTGCGCTCTGACTGGCCATCAATCTGCGGGTAAAATGTTATGCTAAGATCCACACGGGTGCCCAACTCCTCCTGAAATGCTCTCCAAGAATTGGAAGTGAATTGTGGTCCCCGGTCTGAGATGATAGAAACACGCACACCATGAAGACGGACAACCTCGCGAATGTAGATACGGGCTAACCTCTCAGCATGGTAGGATGCATGAACAGGGATGATATGTGCTGACTTGGTCAATCGATCCACGATGACCCAGACACTATCAACACCCCTAGGAGTCCAAGGCAAGCCCACAACAAAGTCGATGGTGATATGCTCCCAGTTCCACTCAGGAATGGCTGCACCTCTCCCCCATGCCTCATATGCTCGGCCTTCACCTGCTGGCAACACAAATGACGGGACACATAGTCTGAGATGTCCCTCCTCATACCACTCCACCAGTAATGCTGCCTCAACTCATGATACATCTTAGCTGTGCCCGAATGAGTAGAGTATCTGGAATCATGGGCCACTCTAAGGATCAGCTGGATTGAATCACCAACTCTGGGAACGCACAATTGGCCAGCAAACCTCAAATCCCCATTTGAATCTAAAGAAGCCTAACCGGCATCACCTGCGAACAATCTATCTCATAGTGCTACCAAAGACTCATCCTCAAACTGACGGCTACAGATATGATGAAACAGAGATGACTGAAACCCAATATATGCTAATGTCATGCTGGAATCTGAAACATCAAGTCTGATCATCTCATTGACTAAGGACTGAATGTCAAAAGGCAAGGGTCGCTCCAAAACAGAAAGGAATGCTAGACTACCCATACTTACTGTCTTCCGACTCAAGGAGTTCGCTATTACATTCGCCTTGCCCGTATGGTATAGAACAGAGAGATCATAGTACTTCAGGAGATTAATCCACCAACGCTGCCTCGAATTAAGGTCCCTCTAAGTCATGATGTATTGAAGGCTCCTGTGATCAGTGTAGATCTCACAATGAACTCCATACAAGTAATGCCTCAAAATCTTAAGCGCAAAAAATATCTCTGCCAACTCCAAGTCATGGGTGGGGTGGTTGCGCTCGTGCAGCTTAAGCTGCCTCGATGCATAAGCAATAGCCCGGCCCTGAAGCATCAGGAAACAACAAAAACCAACGACGGATGCGTCACAATAGACCGTGAAGCCTTCACCCTTTACTGGGAGAGTTTATATAGGAGCGGTGGTAAGCAACTCCTTGAGCCTCAGAAAGCTCCGCTCACACTCCTTCGACCACACAAATGGAACATCATGGTTATTCAACCTAGTCAAAGGCATCGCTAAAGTGGAGAAACCCTCAACAAAGCATCTGTAGTACCCTACCAATCGGACGAAGCTCCGAATCTTAGTCACAGAAGTGGGCCTAGCCCAACTAGGGATAGCCTCAATCTTCGCTGGATCAACCATAATGCCATCCTTGGACACCACGTGCCCCAAGAATGATACAGACTCTACCCAAAATTCACACTTTGAGAACATGGTGTAAAGCTGATGATCTCTCAAAGTCTGGAGCACTATCCTTAAATGTTGCTTATGCTCACGATGGCTCCGTGAGTATACAAAGGTGTCATCAATAAATGTTATGACGAAGGAGCCCAAAATCACATCAAAGTCTACCAAACACAGCACACTAAGATCGACCAGAGTGTCCTACCCCCGAATGGTCACCACCCAAGACTTGCAAACCCGATCCACTACTAAAGAATCCCCTACTGGGGTCGAAACACGCAAGGGAATAGATAAGGGCTCAGGACTCACTCCCAATCGAGGCACATAGTAATCCGACACATATGAACAGGTATAACCAGGGTCAAACAAGGCTGAAGCAGGCTGATGGCATAAGAAAACAGTACCTGAGATCACATCATCTGATGCCTCGACCTCTGCCCTAGCTGAAGCTGCATCAAAGTGGCCCTGGGCGCCTGTACCCCATGCATCCGCTTGACCTGCCTCCCCGGGGGCCTCCGTGAGAACCCTGCTACTGATCCCTTCCTCTAGCTGGAGGTGCTACTGCCAAAACCGATCTCGCTGCTTGAGTGGCTAGTAAATCTGATCTGGAGACAGGGCACTCTCTGGCCCAATGGTCAGGTGCCCCGCAGGTATTGTAACCCTATGACAATCTGCTCCCAGATGTAGGTTGGCCACCTCAACCTGATGCTCCTGACTGAAACCCACCTCGGCCATGACTCGGACCGGCACTTAAACCGTTCTGACGGTGCTGATCTCCCTCCGATATCTGCAACTCTGCCGAGCCTATCCTAGATCAACCTCACATGCTCCAAGGTCTCCTCAAACAGCTCTGTACCCCTCGGCCTAGGCTCCGGAGACTCAAACCAACCAATTGGAGTGCAACAACGCCTACCATATAGGGCCTCAAACGGGGCCATCTTGATGCTTGAATGGTAGTTGTTATTGTACGCAAACTCTGCCAAGGGAAGGAAATTGTCCCACTGACCCCCAAAATCTTCAACACAGGCCCACAACATATCCTCAAGGACCTGAATAGTGTACTCTGACTGGCCATCAATCTGCGGGTAAAATGTTATGCTAAGATCCATACGGGTGCTCAACTCCTCCTGAAATGCTCTCCAAAAATTGGAAGTGAATTGTGGTCCCCGGTCTGAGATGATAGAAACATGCAAACCATGCAGACGGACTACCTCACGAATGTAGATACGGGCTAACCTCTCAGCATGGTAGGATGCATGAACAGGGATGATGTGTGATGACTTGGTCAATCGATCCACGATGACCCAGGCACTGTCAACACCCCTAGGAGTCCAAGGCAAACCCACAACAAAGTCTATGGTGATATGCTCCCAGTTACACTCAGGAATGGGTAACCTCTACACCTCTCCACCATGCCTCATATGCTCGGCCTTCACCTGCTGGCAACACAAATGACGGGACACATAGTCTAAGATGTCCCTCCTCATACCACTCCACCAGTAATGCTGCCTCAACTAATGACACATCGTAGTTGTGCCCGAATGAGTAGAGTATCTGGAATCGTGGGCCTCTCTAAGGATCAGCTGGATCGAATCACCAACTCTGGGAACGCACAATCGGCCAGCAAACCTCAAATCCCCATTTGAATCTAAAAAAGCTTGACCGGCATCACCTGCAAACACTCTATCTCATAGTGCTACCGAAGACTCATCCTCAAACTGACGGCTACAGATCTGATCAAACAGAGATGACTGAACCCCAATATATGCTAATGCTATGCTGGAATCTGAAACATCAAATCTGATCATCTGATTGACTAAGGACTGAATGTCAAAAGCCAAGGGTCGCTCCAAAATAGAAAGGAAGGCTAGACTACCCATACTCACTGTCTTCCGACTCAAGGCGTTCGCTACTACATTTGCCTTGCCCGTATGGTAGAGAACAGAGAGATCATAGACCTTCAGGAGCTCAATCCACCAACGTTGCCTCGAATTAAGGTCCCTGTAAGTCATGATGTATTGAAGACTCCTGTGATCAGTGTAGATCTCACAATGAACTCCATACAAGTAATGCGTCAAAATCTTAAGCGCAAAAAATACCGCCGCCAACTCCAAGTCATGGATGGGGTGGTTGCGCTAGTGCAGCTTACGCTGCCTCGATGCATAAGCAATAGCCCAGCCCTGGTGCATCAGGACAAAACCAAAACCAACACCGGATGCGTCACAATAGACCGTGAAGCCTTCGCCCTTTACTGGGAGAGTCAATATAGGAGCAGTGGTAAGCAACTCCTTGAGCCTTAGAAAGCTCCGCTCATACTCCTTCGACCACACAAATGGAACATCATGGCGATTCAACCTAGTCAAAGGCATCGCTAAAGTGGAGAAACCCTCAACAAAGCGTCTGTAGTACCCTACCAATCTGACGAAGCTCCGAATCTTAGTCACAGAAGTGGGCCTAGCCCAACTAGGGATAGCCTCAGTCTTCGCTGGATCCACCATAATGCCATCCTTGGACACCACGTGCCCCAAGAATGCTACAGACTCTACGCAAAACTCACACTTTGAGAACTTGGCGTAAAGCTGATGGTCTCTCAAAGTCTGGAGCACTATCCTCAAATGTTGCTCATGCTCACGATGGCTCCGCGAGTATACAAAGGTGTCATCAATAAATGTTATGACGAAGGAGCCCAAAATCACATCAAGGTCTACCATACACAGCACACTAAGATCGACCAGAGTGTCGTACCCCCGAATGGTCACCACCCAACACCTACAAACCCGATCCACTACTAAAGAATCCCCTACTGGGGTCGAAACACGCAAGGGAATAGATAAGGGCTCAGGACTCACTCCCAATCGAGGCACACAGTAATCCGACACATATGAACAGGTATAACCAGGGTCAAACAAGGCTGAAGCAGGCTGATGGCATAAGAAAACAGTACCTGAGATCACATCATCCGATGCCTCGACCTCTACTCTTGCTGAAGCTGCATCAAAGTGGACCTGGGGGCCTGTACCCCATGCATCCGCTCTACCGCCTGACCTGCCTCCCCAGGGGCATCCCTGAGAACCCTGCTACTGATCCCATTCTCTAGTTGGAGGTGCTACTGCCGAGACCGGTCTCGCTGCCTGAGTGGCTAGTAAAGCTGATCTGGAGACAGGGTACTCTCTGACCCAATGGCCAGGTGCTCCGCAGGTAAAGCAACCCTGTGACAATCTGCTCCCAGATGTAGGTCGGCCACCTCAACCTGATGCTCCTGACTGAAACCCACCTCGGCCATGACTCGGACCGGCACTTAAACCGTTCTGACAGTGTTGATCGCCCTCCGAGGTCTGCAACGCTGCCTGAAATGAGCGACTGGACTGCCCTGGCTGGAAACCCTGGTGAAATTGGTCCCGAGTAACTCTAGGGCCGGAACGGGGCCCACTAGCCCTACCATCATGTCTGACCCTCTTGTCGCTGCCCCCTTGGGCCTCGCGACGTACTAGCTGATGCACATCCCTGATAGCAGCTAAGATCTAGGCAAGCATGCCCTGCAGATCAGGAGCCACAGCTTGTGTTGGCTGTGGCTGGGCAGGTCCCAGCCCCACTGGCTGAGGAGGAATATGCTCTGCACGAGGCTCTGGATTCCTCTTTCTAACTCGACCTGATGCCGTAGCACCTCTTTGACCTCGGGGTTGACCTCTACTATGCGAGTGAGCCATCCTGTAACAGAGTGGAACAATTGAGCTTTCAAGAAACCAACTGGACAGCAACGCACGAAAAAGATATAAGGTAAGAAACATCCTAAGGACATCATGTAGCCTCCTGAAGATAAGTCACAGACGTCTCCGCACCGATCCTTAAGACTCTACTAGATTTTAGTTCTATACAAGTGAGACCAACGAACCTAGACTCTGATACCAATTTGTCACGACCCGATTTCTCAAGTCATGATGGCGCCTACAACCCACCGATAGGAAAGCCAAACTCTGTCCCAAAACTTAACAGTAATGGGACTCAGAGTGGAAACTAATCCTCAAACTAGCGGAAGCATAAACAAGGATACAAATATGAAGGCTGGAACGAGACAATAATAATATATACAACACCTCCCAAGATCTAGAAGTCACAAGTACAGAACTACTAACAAGAGTACAAGTCCCAAAAGTAGACCCTTGAAACAACTGTCTTGAAACCAAAACACAAGAAAAAATAAATAAACAGAAGGAGACAGGTAATCCCAGAACGCCATGTGCTCACCCTAGTCCCCTGAAAGGACAGCTCCAAGCCCGATCTCAATGCTGATAACTGGTGCTCGGACCTGGATCACGAAAATAGATGCAGAGTGTAGCATGAGTACCATGACAACAGGTACCCAGTAGTTATCATAGGCCGACTAAGCAAGAACGATAAAAACAGGCGGACAAGATAGAATCAGCAACAACAACAGCAGAGGTCAATAGAAAAGGAATAAAATAAGTGGAAAGTAAACTGAGGATAGCTAACTAAACCTAGCTGGGCCCCCCATAAGACCCGCTGGGCACACTCGTGCGCAAGTTTAAATAAAATTCGAATGGACCCCCATAAGCCCGACAGGTACACAGAAGAGCTATACTACAGAACGAAAGGAGATCCATCACCAGAAGTCGTAACACGTATGGGTCCCGAACCCAACAATATAATACCTAGGCCTCACCCAATCATCAGTCACGAACTGGAAATCTCGGACTCTAACCGGGTAACGTCAGTCTCGAGCTAGAACAATATTTGGGCCCCGCCCAATCATCACTCACGAGCTGGAAATATCGGAATCTAACCGGAAACGTTAGCCTCGAGCTGAAACAATATCTGGGCCTCACCAAATCAACAGTCACGAGCTGGAAATGCCACACTCTAACCGAAAAAGTCAGCCTAGAGCTGGAATGATATCTGGGCCCCACCCAATCATCAATCATGAGCTAGAAATATCGGACTCTTACTGGGTAACATTAATGTCTAGCTGGAACAATATCTGGGCCCTGCCCAATCATCAGTCACGAGCAGGAAAAACCGAACTCTAACCGAAAGCGTCAGCCTCGAGCTGGAATAATATCTGGGCCCTGCCCAATCATGAGTCACGAGCTAGAAATACCGAACTCTAACCGGAAACATCAACGTCAAGCTGGAACAATATCTGGGCCCCACCCAATCATGAGTCACAAGCTGGAAATATTGAACTCTAATCGGGTAACGTCAGTCTCAAACCAGAAATAATATCTCTCGCTCTACGGTCTTGAGCTAGAAATATCGGACTCTAACCGTGTAACGTCAGCCTCAGACTGGAGCTAATTAGTCTACGCTCAACAGTCTTGCACTGGAAATATCGGTTCCAACCGAGTAACGTAAACTGCGGGCTCGGACTAGTAGCCTACGCTCCATGGACTCGCACTGGGAATAACAGGCTGTAATCATATAACGTCAGCTATGGATCGGAGCTGGTAGCCTACCCCTACAGCCTAGCACCGAAAATACCGAATGTGAACAACGTAACATCAGTCTCATACTGGAGCTATTAACCTCAAACAAGATAAAGCCACCACGAACAATACAACGCAAGACTAAACATCACGGGATGTCTCCCCGCAGGGATATCAATCGAAGGCTCCCAGCCTAGCACAACCCAATCGTTATTTGACGCAAACACAAGATCTTCCGGCAGCATCCCACCATCGCAAAAATAGAGGGAAAAGAATCGAAAGGTCTGAAAGCCACAAAATCGCCTAAACTAAGGCTCATACTATCAGAGCCATGTCTGCTATACCAGTCTACAGGGATCTAGTCCATCCGAATCGTCGTCAAATGCATACTCAAGTCAACAGGTGCATAGGACTAAGGCAATACTACCTTAACCTGTTCTAAGTCTGAAATCACAATAATCAACCAACCACAGAATCCAAAAACCCAAACCCACTCATGCATCAACAGATAACCACCCAACAGATAGTCCCCAACACAAATACCAACAATCCAAGTCAACGACCCATTCTACAGCATGATACTAGCCCATAACAGCCCAACCGTCAACTATAAAATAGGAAATCGGATAAATAGGGAATCAATATTAGCTAGCCACCCCAGATTCACAAATATCAACAAGCATTTACACAATCAAGCTCAATCTACAAGAAAGGAAAGTCGTAACCTACCAAAAGCCGATCACAAGTGCTCCAAATCCCTCAACGAGGGATTTCCCTTTCGAACGGCCTCAGACTGCTGCCACGCTGTCAAAAATAGAATCACAGCGTCAATACGAACGTTTAAACACTAAGAAAAACAAATTCGGAGACAGACCACTTTTTGGGTCAAATCGAGCAAAGTGGGACCCGCTCCGAATTTTCCAGAACTGACTCCGTGAAAAGGTCCCAAATCCTTCCCCAAAATGGATCGCCCATTAGGGGTCGGATCCGCTCCTAACAGCCCATAACAACAAATCACAAAACTAAACAAAATAGGCCAACAAAGAACTTACCCTCGATTTCATGGAAAACGAGGAACACCCAATGAACCCAAACCTAAAACCCACGAAGCCAACGAGAATCCAAGCGCCTGGGACTTTCAATCTTTGAAAACCAACCACTGAGGAGATTTTTATGAAGGTTTGAATATCTCCAAAATGGGAGCTTCGACCTCGTTAAATAGACACTGCCAGGTCCTTCCTCTCCGCGAACGTGGCCAAGGCTCTGCGAACGCGGAGAGTAATCTCCCCAAAGCTCGGCGAACGCGGAGCACCAGCTGCTCCACTATCGGACAGACCTCCGCGAATGCGGCCCCAGGCCCGCGAATGAGGAGAGCAAGGATCACCCTCACCCAGCGGACCTCCGCGAACGCAGAGAACCCTTCACGAATGCGTAGTACAAGAAGCCTCTCACCTAACAGGCTTCCGCGAACGCAGAGAGAGCCTTCTTCGAATGCGGAGCACTAGGAACCACCCAGCCTCACAAACCTCCGTGAATGCGGCCTCTGGCCTGCGAATGCGCAGCTGTCAAAACTACAGACTCATTTACTCTCCGCGTTCACGGAGGTGTGGGAAAGTCTACTAAACAGAGAGTAAATGAGTCTGTAGTTTTGACAGCTGCACCAGCTGAGTTTTTGACAATTCCAAAACTCCGATGGGGTGCTCGGGATTCGTTCGAAACCCCGTGCACGCAAACAAAATATGCTACCCCCTCGAATTTGACATTTCAAATCAATGGCGCAATCGAAATTTCCATACGAGGTCATTTCGACAAAAAGTGGGTCCCACACCCATTTAGCCATTTTAGCCAATTTCTACTGAAGGCTTCAAAATCATATCGGAAGCTCCCGATAGTTCTCGAAAGGTCAATCTAGACCAAACTCGGTCTTTCGGAACTAACCGCGCTGTCAGAATCTTCATCCTCGCATTTTCCAAGAATGTTGACCGAAGTCAACCTTAAACCAAATTTCAAAGACTAAAGAGCTAACTGGCCCAAATATCACACCAAAAACCCCGGGACTCAGGTAAACCATGCTTCTAGCCTAATTTGGCCGCTCCGGGGCTGATGGAACCGTCAGAATTCTCATCTGAGGTTGTTTACCTGAAGTTATGATTGAAATCAACTTTGCAAGGTTCAAAAGCTCCAAAACAAAAAAAAGGCATAAAACCTAAACGAGGGACCAGGCGACCGAACAGTCAGTGCCAGCAAGTCATAAATGACTTGGGGTTGCTACAGGAATGCTCTAAACGACAAAAAGAATTCATTAACACATAAATGACCTGGAGGGTCATTACATGGAAGCTCTCCCGTTAGTAGAGGTCGGGTTTCTAGTAGCAATCTTCTTATTCCTTAACTATGTGCCACCATAGGAATATTGTCTTAGATAGACATTAGCTATTGGATCAACTTAAGCTAGAAGATATGGTTCTTACCATGGCAAGTAAGGCCACCTCTTTTTGGTGTGGGGTACACTCCGGATTCCATGTTATAGCTCACATGGTCTATGCCGGTTAAGGCTAACTTCCCACATAATTAACTAAGGTTGTTTCCAAAAAAGAAGGTATTTCAAGTATGTTTCCTTAAAGATGAATTAATTACATTGACAATGACTCATTTTAACTCATGTTTTCGTCATGTTACTTTATGATTTGAATTGGTCATTTCATCTTGTGATTATATCCTTTTGGCATGATTTTATATCTCTATGCATAGTTATCTTACTTGGGACATGTTTGTACTAACGCATACTTTTGCCTACATTGTTTCCCAAATGTAGGGCGTAACGACTCCTCCACATCAATTCGTGACTAGAGCTTGTATTAGAAGAACTTTGAAGACTTGGTGAGTCCTCACTCTTCGAGGACAAGGCCACATTTATCTTTCTTGTCTTTTACTTTTGAACTTATATGGGTTATGTCGGAACTTTCATTTTATTCTAATATTAGATGGCTTTAAGACTAGGTTAAACTTCCACTATGTTTTTATCAACTCATGAAATGAAATGGACTTTTAAACTCTTTTATACTATGATCTTGTATGATGTATGCTAGGTGGCTTGTATAGGTCCTTTCGGGGTCTTGTATGCCATGTCACGTCTAGGGTGTACTTTAGGTCGTGACAAAACCTAAACAATGTTCTTTTTCCAATATCAGGGTTTCAACCTCATTTCACCATTTTGAGTTTTGAAATCTTGGTAGAGGCAATTTCAAAGTGACTTTTATTCTTCAATTAGGTAACAATTTTCAACTCCCCATCTCTTTTCCCCACTAATTATTTCATGATTTTGATGATTAATCGTTGATTCATACTCCAAACTTTGAGTGTCTTATTAAGGATATAATGTTTATGTAAAATGGTGATTTATGATTGATTTTAACTCCTTTTTCGATATGGTTTTCGCTAATGGATTCCAAAATATTTGGATAACATGATTTTATATAGATTTTTATATTTAACCCTAGTTTTTAGAAGTCATTTTTGGTTCAACTTAGCCCTGGTTATCAAAATCATTGATATGGTGTTGTTGGTTTCAAATTCTTATTGTGATTCCATATATGTTTAGACTATGATAATATGAAGACCTATCGGAAAGAGAAGATCCAAGTGCCAGAGTGATTGTTTGATTTCTTGAGGCAAGTGGATCTCTTGACTTTTTGTTAAATGTATTGAACCTTGTATGCCATTGTATGATTGGGAATAATGGGAATTAATGAAAGGTTTCACATGCTTTGTGTATTGTTAAATGATAAAAATTATCTAGTAATGATAATGTGGGGTAAAAGAAGAATCTTGTTAGAATTGTGGCATATTGAAAAGTCTTTTTGGAATTTTGATAATCGATGTACCATGAATGGTTGAATTGTTCTATTGACTCACCCTTCATTTTGTGCCAACATTATCTGTATTGGCTTGTTGTTGGGTAGGTTGTTATCATTTCTTATCAAGCATTTGCATATATATATATAGTCATACCACATGCTCCATGGTAAGTTCTAATATGAGGGGTCGCGCCACATGTTCCATGGCCGATGTATGGACTGATAAGTCCCCCATGGGTGTGTATCGTTAGGAGAGAAACACATCACTCTATAAGACATTGCATTGCACTTTATTTGATTCTCACCAGTTGTTATTGTTGATATGTTATTGTGATTCTGAAAATGTGAAATATGTTGATGATGATTAAGTGTGTTAAAGTGCAAGTTGTTATTTTCTATTCGTGCTCTGCTGTATTTAAGTGAGAACTGCTAGGTTTGGTTGATTGTCTATTGCAGGTTGTAGTTGTGGAGGTGCGGTTGGAGTGGTTGGAGTATTTATGTTCAGTATTTCTTTGCATGGGATTGTTAGGTTTTCTTGTTGAGTATCGTTGTTGTTTGGCACTCATTTCCTTGCTTCTGAGTTTGCGTAGGTTACGAACCTTGATAATCATGATAACTCCTTCTTCTCTTCTACGTTCGAGGCTTATTGTGGAGAGTTGTGAAGTAGTTGCTTGTCATCTTGGTGGACACCTCTTACTCTTTTATTATTTTCTTGCTCTGTTCTAGAAATAATGACATTGAGACTTATATATCTTTTGAATCTATTGTATTATATTAGAGGCTTCTACATGTGACAACCAGAATTTTGGGTTATATTTAAGTTATGATATGTTATTCGCATTATTGAAATTGTATTAGTCTTTCATTCTGTTTTACTTCTGCATTTTCCTATTTTGTTAGGTTTTAGGCTGATTTGTCTTAGTGGGGATAAGACTAGTGCCATCACATTCATTTTTGAGTCGTGACACTAGCCTACCTAGATGTCAAGTAATTGCTATAAAAGTCTAATCGCGACCTTTACTCCTTCAGTAAAACATAAGCTTGTTATTGGTCTGAAATAATAATATAATACAAAATCAATCATAAATGGCCTAAATATGTCAAGATCATATTCAAATCTCAAATCATAGGCCAACCTCATGATTTTTCTACCCAAACTAGGGTTTTTGCACCCTTAAATCCCTTAAAACTACCAATTCCATGGTTATATTAGTGAACGCCATAAATAAATCGAGAACAAATATTCTTAAGATTAGCCAAAGGTCTTACACTCTAAAATCCTCACAAAACCCGGATTTTCCCCACCTTAGATTGAATTCAAATTGTCCCTTAGGGCCACAATTAAATTTTCTAAGGCCAAGATATCGAAAAACAAAAGTAGGGGATCGAACTGCTCACCTTTAAGAAGATTCTTGATGAAAAACTATTGAAATTTGCCCTAGGTCACCATTTTTCTTCTCCAAAATGTTTTTGGGTGATAATGGATGATTTTTGGGGTTTTCCCTACATTTGCAACAATTTACAGTGCTATAGCGGCCCAATTGGACCCCACCGCTACAGTTGCGGCCCAAAGTAACTACTTTTTTCGCATGATTTCTTTTAGTTCACTCTTAACTACGGAATGGGTCATTATAGTATCCGATATCGGATGAAAAATTAAAAAAATTGACCTCCTGCAGAGAACCTAAAACTTTTATAAAATTATAGAAAAGTATATTTAAAACCGTATACGATTTTTAAATTGTACAAAATTTGATAAAATCGTCCACTTTAATAATATGTGTACATTATAAAATACACAGAGCCTGCTTGTCCACGTGATATAAAATCATATGAGATGAAGTTGAAGTTTTGTTTGAATATGCAATCTATATTTTTAAGTTCTATTTTTTTTCTCATAAACATAAAAAAATCATAAGTTGTGACAACTATCAAAATTGTCACAATTCTTTATACAATCTTACCAAATAATCAAAAGTTAATAACAAATGTGTAATATCCTATAACAAAGCTATTCTAAAAATAACACACGTTTATTGATCTAATTTAGTTCAATAAAAAATAAAATTGAACTTGTTATAAATATAGTGAATGTCTATCTTTAATAGAATATTTAGGAACCCTAACTTTGGGACCAAGTAATTTTCCCCTATAAATATAGGGGGTCCTCTTTATTGTTAAATCATCCCTCAGGAGAAAGAATAAGTCTGATCTCTTCTGCCTACTTTCTTCTTCTTATTTTATAGTTTCATAACATATTTTCAACACGAGACTCTATCGTCTCAAAGAGTGAAGGTTAAGTTTGAAGAATTAATAAGGTATTATTTATTCTTTTAATTTTAATGGCTAATCTTACGAAACTAGAGTTCGTTGTCCTTCATAGTTCCGAAAAGAACTACCTTTCATGAATTTTGGATACTGAAATCCACTTGATGCAATGAGTCTTGGATACACCATTAAAGATGAAAATAAAGCATCAAAGCAGAACTGTGCGCGGGCTATGATATTTTTGCGTCATCATCTTGACGATATTCTAAAAATTGAATATCTCACAGTTAAGGGTCCACTTGTTTTGTGGAGTGGCCTAAAAGAAAGATATGACCACTTGAAGATGGTCATACATCCAAAGGCATGATATGATTGGATGCATCTAAGACTACAAGACTTTAAGTCTATACATGAGTATAATTTTGCCATGTTTAGAATCACTTCTCAGTTGAAACTATGTGGAGAAATGGTTAGTTAGATTGATATGAGGGAAAAGATGTTCTCCACTTTGCATGCCTCGAATGTGTTCCTGCCGCAACATTATCGAGAGAAAGGTTTTTAAAAGTATTCTGAACAAATTTCTCATCTTCTCTTGGCTGCGCAAAATAATGATTTATTAATGAAAAATCATGAGAATCGGCCTACTAGATCTGAACCACTTCCTGAATTGAATGAGGCACATGCCTAGCATGTTAGGCATGGAAAAGGTCATAGCCCTAGTCGTAGTCATGGACGTGGATGTGGTCATGATTATGGTCAAGAGAGAAATTATGTTCCTAGTGTTAATCATTCATCAAATAAAAATCACCAACAAAAGGAAAAATAAAGATGAGAAGCGTGAAACAACTAGACCAGGTTGTTTTTGATGTGGTGGAAGAGGTCATTATGCACGTGATTTTTGTACTCCCAGACAATTGGTTGAGCTTTATCAAGAATCGCTAAAGAAGAAAGAGAAAAATCTTGAAGCCAATTTTTTCTCTGAAAATCAAGTTGACATCACAATCTTGGATGTAGCAGATTTCTTCGCACATCCTTAAGAAAAGATAGATCACTTGATTGGTGACGGTTCTATGGCCACGGAGGAGTGAAAGTTTTGTTTGTTTCTTTTTGTAGTAGTTATTAAAAAACATGTAAAGATAGTTGTTTGCATGAGTGCTAGTTTTTTTTAGTTAGTATTAATTAATTTTGTAATTCATTATTGAATTGAATTTGAATTTGATTTTGGCTTAGTTAAATAATATTTTTTATATTTTATTTGCTTGCCTAAAAGAAAAAAATAGCATCTTATTAATGTCATTGATTACATGTACATTTTATTTATATTTTAATCTCGGATATTTGAGCTAATTATTATATTTGGAAAAGTTTTGGAGGAATGTTTTTTTTAGTCAAACACTAAACCCTATTACATGTTTATATTAAACTAAGACTTAAATTGGTCTAGTGAATAAATAATAAAATTATTATTAGTTTGTATTCTAATAGGTTTTGTATACTTTTATTTTTCCTCTACTAATGATGTTGAATTTTTAATATATCAAAAATAGTGTACTGAAAAGTTGTTGAATATCTATTTAATTATTGTACACTAGTTAATGGGTTTTTCTTACTTACAAAAAATGCCATGTAAAACAACTTATTTGTATAAGCACAATATATATATATATATATATACACACACACACTATGTGCATGTGTTCATTACTTTATTAATTACATAGTAGAAGATAGTTAATAATTTATTATACTATCTAACTTTTACTTTGTAATAAAGGCTTAATAGATATTTATTTCGTTTTGTTTGAAGATATGAAAAATTGTCAAAACATGTTATCTAAAAAGTATGCACGACTCTACCCATAGGCTTGCCCGAATTTTCCACCTAACATTCACAAGGTTTGTGTGAGATGAAAAAGGGCTTTACAGGCTTGTAATGGGGTTGGGGTTCAATGTATGATCAATTTTGGGTTAGTGGCTCTGCCTTCGTGAAGCATGGTTTCCAATTCACTTCTCCTTCCCTTTCCTTCACACTTTTCAACTTCTCAACTGATCATTTGTCATCTTGCAGCACACAAAACATTTTTAGGAACACCCTTTCTTATTTTTACATCAATGCACAACTGCACTATCTTATTTGAATCTTTTTCTTTCTTTTCTTTTCTTCTCTTCCTCCATTTTCTTTTATATGGAGGGGTACCATCTTTTTCTCACACAATTGTTCTTTTACAGATCAAGCTCACGAACCTCTAGCTAAATTTCATCCTTCATTCTCACCACACCCCCAACTTAGGCTTTTGGCCTAAGTTGGCTATTCAAACTAACCAATACTTCACGAAGGTTATAGGGGGGAAAGAAATGGCATTTTCAAACAAACGGCTACGGTCTTTGTATTTGTGTTTTGATCAAAGAAGAAGATAGGCTCAAATGGTGCCAAGCTTGATTCACACACTCACAAGGTGGCCAACAAAGGTATAGCAATTAGGTTCACCCTCAAAAATTTATGTCTAAAATCATTTCCTACATTTTCCAATGCTTAGTCAAATGGACTACCATGGCAAGTTCTAGGCATCATCATACAAACCTTTGAAGTAAAGCTCACCACACATGGCATTCAAACACAATTGCGGATCACAACTCTACGAGTCAAGCTTGCGGGCAACGGTCATTGCAAGACTCACCATCAATAATTCGCTAGTCACAACAAGAGGCTAACAGTTTAAACAAGACTATACAACTCCAATTTACCTCGTTGGACACATTCAAACATATCGTTCCATCAAGTGCATTATTCAAGTTATCGATATTGATCACAATAGACACTCAAAAGTACAAGAGAACTGCATTCACTCATTCAACACACATCAACAAAGATAAGCAGAGAGATATACCACGAGAGACCAAAACCATTTCTTCCAATTAAAATAACTTCATAAATCTAAACGAACACCACAATCAAAAACATACAATTAAATTGGGTTGGGAAAGTCACCACCCCACCAAAAAGAAAAAGCAGTGTCCTCAATGCGGAATAAAAATAAAAGTAAAGACTAAGGATAAATGGAGTGCAAAGGAGAGTCCCCCTGTCCGGCTAGGTCGGTGGTGTGTCCTCAATCAGGGTATCAGTACCCGGTGCATCCTTCACAGTGGGCTAAATGCCACTCGACCCAATCATCGATGTCTCTCTGAGAGAATCAGCAGTGGCAGTTCAGACCATGTCACCCTCGAAGTCCTCGAGATCAGCATACACCTCGCTATCACGCACATCAAGGTCCTCCTCATCCGTCTCTGGTGTGTCAAAAACAACATCATTCTCAGCTATCAGAGCAATGCCGGTGGTGGTGGGTGGGGGTACATCAGCACTGGTACCCTCAAGTACATCTACACTACCCCACAACATGGTAATGTTGGTGCACTTCAGCTCGTCCATATCTATACGCTACCCAGCGATATCAGTATGGATGGTTGTCAACTCAGTAGACATACCCTCCCTTTTCTCACACTCTGTAACTCTAATGGTGAGGGCATCCAAAGCCAACCCGTGAGCCGTAATCAAGTGGTGCTGATCTGCCAACTCCACTCTAATAGGAGCAAGTGTCGCTGCGATGGAATGCTCAATCATCATCAGTATACCCTCCCTTTTAGTCTATTGCTGAAAGTTCAAACTCCAACCTACACAACCAATACACGTTATTCAAAACAACTAAAATAACACTTGGGTTGCCTCCCAAGAAGCACCTTATTTAACGTCGTGGAACGACGTGGACAAGCATTCAAGCATCATCCAAGTACACCACATCAATCAATCTCACAATGGGAGCCTCTCTAAAGTAGAGTTTCAGCCTTTGTCCATTCACTTTAAAGAACGACCGATTTTCACTATCAACTTCAATAGCACCGTTGTCAAACACACGATTTACCTTAAAAGGGTCTGACCACTTAGACTTGAGCTTACCCGAAAAGAGTCTCAAACTAGAATTATAGAGTAACACACGATCACCCACTCTAAACTCTCGATGAAGTATCTTGGCGTCATGCCACCTTTTCATTTTATCCTTATAAAAAGCTAAACTTTCAAATGCCAGAAGATGAAACTCCTCCAAAGCATGAAGTTTGTCAACCCGATTCTTGGATCCAGCATCCCAATTCAAATTCATGGTTTTCAAAGCCCACAAGGCTTTATGCTCAAGTTCCACTAGTAGATGGCACGATTTACTGAATACCAACTGATACAGCGACATACCAATTGGGGTCTTAAAAGCAGTTCTATATGCCCACAAAGATTCATCTAATCTTTGAGACCAATCAGATCGATTTGTGTTAACGATTTTGGCCAAAATCCCTTTAATTTCTCGGTTGGACACTTCAACTTGCCCACTTGTTTGAGGATGGTAGGGGGTAGCAACCTTGTACTTGACTCCATCTTTGGACAACATCGAAGCAAGAATTCGATTACAAAATGAGAACCCCCGTGCATAATAATAGCACGCGGAGTACCAAACCTTGTGAAGATGTATCTCTTAAGGAAATTAACTACACTCCGCCCTTCATTGTTAGTGAACGACACAGCTTCCACCCATTTGGACACATAGTCAACGGCCATCAAGATATATTTGTTCCCATAAGAACTCACGAAAGGGCTCATAAAGTCGATTCCCCACACATCAAACAATTCAACCTCAAGGATCGGAGTAAGAGGAAGGTCATGTCTACGTGACACTCTTCCTTGCTTTCTACATTGAATACACCTGCGGATAAAGGAGTTTGCATCTTGATACAACTTTGGCCAATAATAACCACTTTGCAACACTTTGGCGGCTGTACGCACTCCACTATAGTGTCCACCAATAGGAGATGCATGGCATGCACTAAGAATAACATCTACTTCGACTTCCGATACACATCTTCTAATTATATGATCAGCATAATCTTGAAAAAGATACGGTTCATCCCAAAAATATTTCTTTGCATCAAAATGGAACCGTTTATGTTGATAAAATTTCAGCCCATTGGGAATAATTCCACACACCACATAATTGGAAAAATCAGCATACCAAGGAGTAGTACCTGTCGATATAGCCATCACCACCTCATCTGGAAAGGCTTCTTCAATATCTCTATCACCGGGAGCAATCACACTTGTATCAAGTCTGGACAAATGATCAGCCACTTGATTCTCACATCCTTTTCGATCCTTGACCTCAAAGTCAAACTCTTGCAATAAAAGCACCCATCGAATCAATCTCGATTTAGCATCCTTTTTGGCCATCAAGTAACTTATAGCCGCATGGTCAGTGTGTACTATCACCTTGGTTTCCAATAAGTAGGCTCAAAACTTTTCAAAAGCATATACCACTGCTAATAACTCTTGTTCAGTAACGGTGTAGTTCTTTTGAGCCACGTTCAAGGTCTTTCTTGCATAGTAGACCAGATGGAAAAACTTACCTCTACGTTGACCAAGTACAGCTCCCAAAGCCACACCACTAGCATCACACATTAGTTCAAATGGAATGTTCCAATTCAGAGCAACAATGATCGGAGCCGATACCAACTACTCTTTTAGACACACAAATACATTAATGCAAGCTTCATCAAACTTGAAAACACTTTCTTTATCAAGTAGCTTGCAAAGAGGATGAGCTATCTTAGAAAAGTCCTTTATGAACCTCCGGTAGAAACCCACATGACCTAAGAAACTTCGAACGCCTTTAATTGAGATGAGAGGAGGTAATTTCATAATCACCTCAACCTTAGCTTGATCCACTTGTATAACATCTCCCAAAATTTTGTACCCCAGCACAATACCTTCTTTGACCATGAAGTGACACTTCTCCCAATTAAGCACAAGATTTGTTTCCACACATCTTTGCAAGACTCTACAAAGGTGTTCAAGGAATGCTTCAAAAGTATCTCGCGCGATTGAGAAATCATCCATGAAAACCTCCATCGAGTCTTCCACCATGTCAGCAAAAATAGAGAGCATACACCTCTGAAACGTGACCGGTGCATTACATAACCCAAAAGGCATTCTTTTAAAAGCAAACATTCCATAGGGGCATGTAAAAGTGGTCTTGTCTTGATCTTCAGGTGCCACGGAGATTTGATTATAACCATAATATCCATCAAAAAAGCAATACCATCCACACCCCGCCAATCTATCAAGAATTTGGTCCATGAAGGGCATTGGAAAGTAATCTTTCTCCGTACTTGCATTTAACTTCCGATAGTCCATACATGCACGCCAACCGATAATCGGTCGCATAGGTACAAGTTCACCCTTGTCATTCGGGACTACCGTTATACCTCCCTTCTTTGAAACACATTGTACCGGGCTCACCCACTTGCTATTCTCAATTGGGTAAACCACACCCGCATATAACCATTTGATGATTTCCTTCTTAACCACTTCTTGCATTGGAGGATTCAACCTCCTTTGGTGCTCGACGCTGGGATTACAATCGACTTCTAATTGAATCTTGTCTGTGCAAATACCGGGTGGAATCCCCACTATATCAACAATTGTCCATCCAATAGCTTTTATGAACCTTTTTAACACACTAACAAGGGCTTCTACTTGTTGTTCAAGCAAATCAGCAGCAATAATAACCGGCAACGTATTGTCAGCCCCCAAAAATACATATCGAAGATATGGAGGAAGAGCTTTCAACTCAAGTTTCGGGGGTGCTTCAATGGATGGCTTCGCGGGTGGACTTTCTCTATTCTTCAAATCAATATCAAGTTGATAACGCTCAACTACACCTATAATGATTCAAGGTGTAGGCGGTAGCTAGCAAATATAAACCCAACGACGAGTTGGGGTCGATCCCACGAGGTATGGTTTAATTACAGAATTTAAATATGAAGTACTAAAGTGATCTAACTATTTGTAGGTACAAAAAAGTAAAACGATGCATAATGAAAATTATCAAAATTTCAATTATCAAATAAGAGGAGATTGAATGATTGATTTTAACAAACACGATTAAAAAAAATATGAACTTAACCAATGGGAGATGGGACCTTAGGGATGTGTGCGTGTTCAATTACTAATTTCACTAAATGGGTCATTATGAATCGCTTAAGTATGCTGAATCATAATGGGTAGGCAAGATTACGACTATGATAGCCATTTTACAATCAACTATCAAGCTTTCAAAGGAGTTTTCTAGTAAGAACCTAAACTGAATAAAGCAGCTACCACTTCATCATTTTCTTGGATTTATTCTCCGTCATAATTCAAGAGCACGGTAGCCAAAGATTCACCAATACATGAAACTTCACCAATATTAGAAACTGATTCATCAATCACATAAAAAACCGACACCACATGGAGGTCACTTGGTTGCTTCATGGACTTGCATACATTGAAAGTGACTTCCTCTTCGTTAACGCAAAACTTCAAATTTCCACTTTCCACGTTGACAAGGGCTCTCCTTGTGGCAAAACATGGTTTACAAAAAATTATAGGTATTTCGGCATCCATTTCACAATCAAGAATCACGAAATCTACTGGAAAGATAAATTTGTCAACCTTTATCAAAATATCATAAATAATACTGATAGGCCGCTTTATGGAGTGATCAGCCATAAGAAGTCGCATTGTGCTTGCCTTAGGTTTACCCAACCCACGTTGTTTGAAAATAGCATATGTCATCAAATTAATACTAGCTTCCAAATCACACAACGCTTTGGCAAACTCGAACATCCCAATAGTACAAGGGATAGGGAACGCTCCTGGGTCATCCTTTTTAGCAACTACATTAGACATTGTAGCGCTGGAATTATGGGAAACTTCAACTGTTTCAAAGTCCATGCTTCTATTTTTCGTGACCAATTCCTACATAAATTTAGCATACCCTGGCATTTCGAGCAAAGCATCTACCAATGGGAGATTGATAGAAAGAGACTTGAAAATAGAGAGAAATTTTTGGAATTTTTCATTGCCATCTCTCTTCTTCAACCTTTGTGGAAATGGTGGACAAAATTTAGGCAACGGCCTTGGATACACTAATTTAGGAACATTCCCCACTTTTGTCTTAGCAACTTCACCGTAAGTGATATCATTCAATGCATCATCTGCTTTTTTGGGAACATCATTTTTCACATCATCATTACTCACAAGAGGTGGGATTTTACTCCGATCAGCCCTATCAACCTTAACTACATCGCCACCCAAAACCTTGCCACTCCGGGTCACAATTTCTATACATTGAGCATTCTCGTTCTTTGGGTTAGCTAAAGTGTCACTAGGAAGGCCACCACTTGGTCTTTGATTCAATTGGGCTGAGATTTGAACCACTTGTGCTTCAAGATGTTTGATAGAAGCTGAGTGAGAGGTGACCGTTTGGTTTAGAGAGGAGAAGTCAGCCTTTATCTCTTTGAGCACTTTGTCTGAACCTTCAACCTTGTGCAAAATACGAGCAGGCATATCTTCAGTCCTAAAGCTCTCAGGATCAGCCTTAGGTTTGGTATCTTTGAGATGATCATGTGGAGGAACATAACAATCTCTCTCACCATCTCTCCAATTTGTACCTCGATCACGCCACTCCCGATTGTCTCTCCAACCACCACCTTGCTCTTTGTTCCAACCTAGATTCCCACCCAGCTTTTGATAGCCCGAACGAGAACCCACCATCTGATTCAACACAAATTGGACTTCTTCGTTGTACACGGCTACAAATTTAGCATCATCCGAACACATAGAAACTGCATTCACGGCTTTAGAACCCGCACCCATAACATGCTTCGTCAATAAATCCATCTGGGTCATCATCTTAGCCATATTCGCATCACGCTCTTGGTCTTTCTCAATTTTCTCCTTAGTCATTCCAACCATAAGAGGTGATACTTGGTCTTCCCTTGTGTGCCATGCCCGGTTGATTTTAGACATATCATCAAGCAACGCTGATGCTATAGGAAACGGTTGTCTCATGATTCCACCTTGGATTAAACGATCAGCAATAGACTTGTTCATAGAATCAAGGCTAAGGTAGAAGTATTGCAACAACACATTTTTAGGTAACCCATGAGTAGGACATTGTAGAAGGAGATTTTGGAACCTAAGCCATGACTCATGAATTGGTTTACCATCAAATCTCTTGAAGTTCTGAATACCATCTCTCAACTTCACCATCTTTGAAGGGGGAAAGAATCGTTCAAGGAATGCTTTGGTCAGCTCCGCAAACGAAGTAATTGAATCTCTTGGTAGCTTAGCCAACCACTTTGTTGCATCCCCGGTTAGAGAGAAGGGAAACAAGCGAAGTCAAATCGACCCTTGAGAGATGTTCTTGAATGTGAAAGGGCTACACACGTCCAGAAAGTTCTAAATGTGCTCATGGGCATCCTCATTAGCAATTCCTCCAAAGAACCCTTTGATTTGCAATAACTGAAGCTTGGTCCCGGTCACATGAAAGATAGCATTACCCACAGTAGGGGGCAAGCGTATAGCTCAAGCGCTTTTGACTTGAGCAGCATTGAAGTCATTCAAATTACCAATGTCATCATTCACATGATGCATGTCATCATTTTGACCAATAACACTACCATCTTCAATCATGTTGTCACTGGCTGAAAATAAATAACGAAAAGACTAATAAGTAAATTCAACTACAACTAAATTAGTTCACTAAAACACTTCAATAAAAGAATTCTAGACACCACTCCCCGACAACGGCGCCATTTTTGATAATGCTCAACTACACCTATAACGATTCAAGGTGTAGGCGGTCTCTAGCAAGTATAAACCCAACGAGGAGTTGGGGTCGATCCCACAAGGAGTTGTTTAAATACAGAATTCAAATATGAAGTACTAAAGTGATCTAACTTTTTGTAGGTACAAATAAGTAAAACGATGCATAATGTAAATTATTGAAATTTCAATTATCAAATAAGAGGAGATGAATGATTGATTTTAAAAACACAATTACAAAAAATATGAACTTAACCAATGGGAGATGGGACCTTAAGGATGTGTGAGTGTTCATTTACTAATTTCACTAAATGGGTCATTACGAATCGCTTAAGTATGTTGAATCATAATGGGTAGGCAAGATTACGAGTATGATAGCCATTTTACAATCAACTATCAAACTTTCAATTGAGTTTTATCAAACCCCAACATGCATTACACTTAGAAAATAATCTTATACATTAATTCAACCCACTTTAACAAGCTGGATAGTTCAAGTAATAACTCATACAATCATCAATTACTATTTCCACTCAATTGCATCTTCTACAAGTATACAAAGAGATATAAACTAAAACTGAATTTGCAACTTCAATTCATAAGATGAAAACATGAATTAACAACTGAACTCATTCTAAATCAACATTCATTTCAGCAATCCATAAGACACACAAGCTAATTAAATAATTGAACACATAACCACACCCCTAAGGCATTGGGGTTTTAGCCAATCATAGTAATGGTGAATAAATAGTTACCAAATATGTTAGCCATTGATTTCCCCAGTATTCCAACAGCAAATACAATCAATTAAACTTATACACAATGTCTCAATTTCAAAGCACCCACAAGAATAGTTCACAAAATCACCAAAAGTAATCAAAGCGCAATGTACTTTCTAGGTTCAGTTTTTGGTTTCTCTCCCAATATCCTCTCTCTATTTAAAAGTTTCTATTTATACTTTCCAAAATATTTCCCACATTTTCAAATACGGGCCCAGTCGGCGGCGTAAGTCGGGCTCGCCCATCCACTCGGTGATACGCCGAATTGCTTGATCTAACCTTTTAATTTTTGACTTCAATACCAATCTCCTTTTGGAACTTTGTGCGATGATCATCGGGCTCGCCTTTCTGATCGGCGACTCGCCGATTGGTTCCTGAGCTCGCCGACTTGACTTGAATCTTTTCCTCGTCTACTGAACTTTAGGCAATAAAACTGTCCACTCGGTGATTCGCCGAGTTGCCTTATGCGAGCTCCAGCCTTCTTTTTCCTTCAATTTTACAACTTTTCAGCTTCTTTTTGCATTATCTTGTCTTGCCTCATTCCAAAGCCTTCTTGCTACACATAAACAATTTAACATTAGTTATGAGTGCAAAATGGGCATTAAGGACACCAATTTAGTACAAATGAAGCTCTAAATGAGTCAAAACTACCGACTCATCATCATATAGTTTTCTGAAAACTAGGGGGAGAAAATAGTGAAATAAAAAGAGAAATTTTGTGGAAAAATGTATCATTGTCTCATCTTGATCCATATTCTTCTATTTGTGTGCAAGTACAAAAGATTATTCACCTACAGAAAATTGCAAATCAAATGCCAAACGCATTTACAGATTTGAAAAGGATTACTAAATCACATATTCCTGTAAAGAATGTCCCAACTCAAATTGATGTCCCTATAGGACCATCCACTAGTGTCATAGCTAATGAGTCAAAAGCACGCCTAAAGCGTGCTTGACCATTGGGTTCTAAGTATCAAAATCCTAGAAAATGAAAAATTAAAGGCCAAGATGACACTATGAAAGAATCTCATATGGAAGTCCAAAATTTGAATAATTCTAATATTCATGAAGGAATCAATGAGCTTGAGACTCAGGAAATAATGAACTATCCATAAATTCAAGAGATGTTGAAACTAATCTGAATCGATCAGAAATAGTGGTTGATTATGTCATTGCATATAATGTTACAACAAAAATCATGCAAAATAGTTAGGATCTTAAACCTCAATATGTTGTAGAATGTCGACAAAGAAATGATTGGCCAAAATGAAAAGAAGCAATTCAATCAAAGTTGAATTCACTTGTCAAGCGTGAAGTTTTTGGACCTATAGTTCAAACACCTAATGGTATTAAACCTATTGGGTGTAAATGGATTTTTTTTCAAAAAAGGAATAAGAAAAATGAAATACAAAGGTATAAAGCATGCCTTGTTGCACAAGGATTTTCACAAACACCTGGTGTCGATTATGAAGTGATATACTCACCCGTTATGGATGCAATAACATTGTGTTATCTTATTAGTTTCACAGTCCATGAGAGACTTGAAATGCATTTATGGATATGATTACAGCCTATCTTTATGGATCACTTGATAATGAGATATACATGAAAATTCTCGAAGGATTTACGATGCCTAAAGCATATAGTTCAAAATCTCGAGAAATGTATTCAATTAAATCGCAAAGATCATTGTATGGTTTGAAGCATCATGGACGCATGTAGTATAACCGTCTTAGTAAGTATTTATTTAAGGAAGGTTATACAAATGATGCAATTTGCCCATGTATTTTTACAAAGAGAACAACATCAGAATTTGTTATACTTGTTGTTTATGTTGATGACATAAACCTTATTGAAACTTCAATAGAGCTTCAAAAGGCAATTGATTATTTAAAGAATGAATTTGAGATGAAAGATCTTGGTAGAAAAAAATTATGTCTTGGTTTGCAAATTGAGCATTTGACCAACAGTAGTTTTGTTCATCAATCTGCCTACACATATAAAGTGTTGAAAAGATTTTGTATGGATGAAGCGCATCCATAAAGTACTCCGATGGTTGTTTATTCACTTGATGTGAATAAGGATCCATTCCGACCTCAAGAAAATAATGAGAAAATCCTTGGTTCTAAAGTACCATATCTTAGTGCAATTGGTGCACTAATGTATCTTGCTAACACTACGACGCCCGATATAGCCTTTTCTGTTAATTTGTTGGCAAGGTATAGTTCTGGTCATACTTGGAGACATTGGAATAGGATCAAACACATATTACGATATTTAAAAGGGACTACCGATATGGGCTTATTTTATTCTAACAATTACAGTCTCAATCTTGTTGGTTATGCTAATGTAGGATATTTATCTGATCCATAAAAAGCTCGATCTCAAATAGGCTATGTGTTTATATGTGGGGGTACTGCCGTATCCTAGAGATCTAGAAAGCAGTCAATTGTAGCCACTTCACCAAATCATGTTGAGATAATAGTCATTCATGAAGCAAGTAGAGAAGGTGGGTAGTTGAGGTCCATGATACATCTTATTCGAGAAAAATGTGGTTTGGAGTGTGATAAAGTACCCACCACTTTATCTGAAGATAATGTAGCATTCATAGCACAACTGAAGGGAGGATTCATAAAAGGAGATATAACAAAGCACATTTCACTAAAGCTTTTCTACAAACATGAGCTCCAAAAGAATAGTGATATAAATGTACAATGGTCTCATTCAAATGACAATGTGGCTGGCCTATTCACCAAGTCTTTACCAACTGCAACTTTCAAGAAGATGGTGTACAAGCTTGGAATGTGAAGATTCAAGTCTCTAGATTGATGTTCTCATTAGGGGGAGTTAATACGCGATATACTCTTTTTCCCTTATGAGATTTTGTCCCATTGGATTTTCTTTGTAAGGTTTTTAATGAGGCAACCTAGATGCGTATTATTAGATATGTGTACTCTTTTAATTCACTAGAGTTTTTTCTTTTTTTTAAGTTTTTTTAGTAAGGTTTTTAACGAGACACATTATCTGCGAATTAGACATTCAAGGGGAGTGTTATAAATATAGTGTATGTCTATCTTTTAGAGAATATTTAGGAACTCTAACTTTGGGACCAAGTAAAGTTTCCCCTATAAATAGAGGGCTCCTATTCATTATAAAATCATCCCTCATGAGAAATAATAGTTTTCTCTCTTCTCCCTACTTTCTTCCTCTTCTTCTTATTTTATAGTTTCGTAACTAAACTTGAGTTGTAGTCTACTATATTTATTGAGTCCTTAGTTGGTCAATATCATTAGTAATTATATCATCATGTTTATATTTCGTGAATACTTCATAACTCCTTTGCTATTCTCGCAAGAAAATAAACTTGTGGGTGAATATTTATATTTGAAAAGTGTGAAATCATGATATGAAATTTCCAAATCAAGCTTTTTGGAGAATTTGCTATTTCATCTTATTATATTAAATCCTGAGATGAAGTCGCTTATTCAAATGTTGATTTCGTCTCTGATTTCAAATCACGAGTTGAATCACATGTCCAAATGCCTAAATCTTAAAACTCATATATGTATAGATGTAGAGTTAGTTAGATTGTTAAGATTTTTGGGTGCCACATAAAATTGGAGCTGAATAAGGAGTCACAAAATTTTTTTAATCTAATAACTTGGAAAACATATGGACTTATTTACACAAACACAAACTAGTGGGTACAAGTCCTAAATGTGGAACATGCAAGTACTTGTATCACTTATAAAAGAAAAAAAAACTTCCCTCCTTTCGCAATAATCTCCCTAGTGTAAACATAGTATATCAGAAAAGAACTAATGGGACATGATAAGAGACCATTTCTTTTGCCTGAGAATATTGGTTAACAAATACATAGAGAGAGAGAGAGAGAGAGAGAGAGAGAATTTTTTTACTCATTTTGTGCATAAGGCTCTCAATCTTGAGACTGAAAAAAGTTAGATCAGAGATCGGTTGAGCATTCAAGCTTGAAATAGCAGGTAAAGAAAGTTAAGACGAAATTGTTCTTTTGATGTAGTTAAGACAAAAATGTTCATATTAGCTTATTCTAACAAAGCAAATTTTAGAGACTTAAGTTTTTTTGGCCTTTTCCAGGGTCTGATCTAGGCTTAGGACTTTTTGAGGTGTTACAAGCTTATTTTATTAAAGAAAATGTTGAGTAATTTGTCTAGGTCTAGGTAGACCTGCACCAGTAGTTGCAATAGAAGTTGTTTGTTGTGATTCCTTACTGCATGTGTTAGTATCTCAACTACTTCACTCATTTCTAACAGCTCTGTGGCATTCATGTTTAAGCAGATATCAACCAATTTGCAATTCTCTTAGCAACAATAAGTTAAAAGTCAAGAAGCTTCTGCTACATCACTGGACTCGGGTATGGGTTTTCAATATAGGTGCAGATCCAGAGATCAGGTCCTTTATGATCTAAATTTTAAAACTTGGGGGTGCGGACCCAAGAACAGATATGGTTGCATGGATTTGATATCCTTGAACATTGTTACAACCTTATTTCTCAAGTCATGATGGTACCTACTATAACATACCGGTAGGTAAGCTAACCCGTAAATTGGAACGACAATTAATGGGTATAAGGGTAGACACAACACAAGGATACTCAACTGAAAAGAAATAACAAAAGAATAATGTAGAAGAAACATCTATGTACATAAATCAAAATATCCAACCCATAACCTGAAAGTGTAACACCTTGGAAATTGGAAAGTTGAATTAAAAGGGAAAAGCTCAAATTTTACAGTGAACTATGAGTCCAATCTATGGACCATAGGAAGTTCTACGAGCCATAGAAAGGAAGTCATGGGATCATGGTTGTGTCTTGGAATTTTCAAGTTTAAGTAAATTGACCTACGAGTGAACAGAACTGGTCATTTTTTGGACTACGGGTCGTAGATGGGTTCCGTAGGAGTGTTCTAGACTTAGTGAAATTTTGGGCTTGAACTTGGGTTCTACGAGTCGTAGAAAGTTTGATGGGCCGTAGGGAAGGTCTCGCGGAAGTACATTGGATTTTAGGCCCAGTAACTTTACAATTGACTAATACGGGTCGTAGAAAGTCCTATGGACCATAGGTCGAACCCGTAGGTCACTTCGATAGTTATTTTTAACAGTATTTGGGTCTTATTCTATACATTTAATACCCATACTATGTCTTTTTGACCCTATTTCTAATTCCTATAACTACCTTTCAACTCCTAAAACTACCCAAACCCTCGCATTCTATCAAATCCCCAATTCCCATCCAAGTTCATCTTTTTCAATTCTCTCTCAAGCTCAAGCAAGAAAGCTAGGGTTCCAAGTTTCAAGTCTCCCCTTCTCTCTTGCTTTGATAGGGTTTGATTATCAAGGTATATGAAAATTCATCAATGAATTCCATTCATCCGCCTGGGTCCCAAAAGAATCTCAAGTCTCCAATTCAATTTTACCCAATTTTATTAGGGTTCATGCAAATCTCCATGGGTCTTATTCGATTATGATTAAATTATCCAATTTAAATGTTCTTATGCATGTTTTGACTAAACCACATAATTTCCTATTGATTTCATATAGACCCATGCATTATAATTGATTATGGTGATGAATTTATGAAGTATGATTTATGAAAGCTATGCATGTTTTATGAGAATAATTTTTATGAACAAAGGATGCTTATGAGATGGGTATCAATGAATTGTGAAAAGGTTTTCTCACATATTATGAAAGCATGACTATGAAAGGTTATCTCACACATGTATGAATCATTATTTTTAGTAGCTACACTATGATGACTTATATTTTGATTGGTAATTTAATTATTCCTTTCCATGTATAACAATATGAATATGATTATGAATAATTTCGTTGGGATTTTAGCTAGCATCGAGAGGACCTTGAGATGGAATCTCTCCAGTTAGTTAAGGTCGGGTCTCTAGAAGCAATCTATTTATCCCAAACTACGTGCCTCCGTAGGATTATCTTGAGACCTAGCTAGTGGATCCATAAATAGCACATAAATGAATGTTACAGAGATTACCTGGCAAATAGAATCCCCTTTTTGATGTAAGGGTTACATTGGATTCCATGTTATGGCTCGCATGGTCGTAGTGTTGGTTAATGGTATGTATCCCACAAAACAAACTATATCATCTTCAAAGATTTTATGAAAATTGTAATGACCCCAAGGTCATTTCCATGCTTATGCCTCATGTTTATCATTTAGAGCATTCCCATAGCGACCCCAAGTTATTTGTGATATGCTAGGATTGACAGTTTGGTCAGCTGGTTGTTCGTTGGATTTTTATGTGAGTTTTAGAGTTTTAGAATTTTTGAACCTTGAACGGTTAGTTTTGATCAAAAGTTCAAGAAGATGACCTTAGAATCCAATTGTAACGATTTCATCAGCTCCGGAAGGGTCATTTTAGGCTAGTAGCATGGTCAACATAACTCCCGAGGCTTTCAGTGCGAGTATGTGCATTAGGTATTTTAACTTTCAAGTTTAACTTTAATCAACATTCTGAGTAAATGAGCTCGGATGAGAATTCCATTGGTGCAATTAGCTCTAAAATGTTGTGTTTGGTCTAGAATGACCCTTCGTTTGGATACCGATACTTTCGGGCTAATTCCGAGCTCCATTGTGGATTTTGACTAAAAATAGAGTTTAGGGATGGGACCCACTTTTTGATGAGATGATCTTGTATGGGAATTTCAACTGCTCTGTTGAGTCTGAAATATGGAATTTAGTAGGGTTGTATAGCTCGTTTACGTGTACGTGTTCCAAAAGAATTTGGAATGCCCCGTCAGAGATTTGGAAACTTGCCAAATGAGCTGATTTGCATCAGCTGGTGCAGGCCATTTATGGCCTTCGCATTTGCAGACCCTTGGCCATATTTGCAGAGGTCAGGTGACCTGAGGGCAACATTCGTGGGGAACTAGATGCGATCATGGAAGCCATATTTGTAGGGTCCCTATGGTGATCGTGAGGATTCGATTCCCCCTTGGCCGCGTTAGCAAGGCCCTCGCCGCATTCGTGAGGCCCGCGTTCATG
This sequence comes from Solanum appendiculatum, assembly GCA_018342035.1. NCBI lineage: Eukaryota > Viridiplantae > Streptophyta > Magnoliopsida > Solanales > Solanaceae > Solanum > Solanum appendiculatum. The sequence goes on along the minus strand of JAGDQO010000064.1, from coordinate 353,702 downwards.
GTGGGCTCTCTGCATTCGCAAAGAGGAGTTTTTCCCAATCCTTAAATAAGACATGGACGTGTTGGCAACATTGTTCCAAAGGTTCAAATTGAGTTTTTTCTCTCGTTTTGAGTCGGAATTGGATGATTAAAGGCTCCATGCGTCTTGAGTTCCTGAGGCTTCGTTGTGGTGTATTCGAGAAGCATTGGTGAACCTTCGTTTCAGGTGAATTTCACAACAAAGCTACTGTCCCAATTTCTATTTTTAGCTAAATTGTTGTTGCCTTGCATGTTGTTATTATTCACTATTTTGGGCCTCGAATTGTATTCAATTTTTGAACACAAGCTCGGGGCATAGTTTAGGACCTCTTGGCAGAGTCAGTTCTGGAAATTCTGGTGCAGGTCCCATAATTCATGTTTGACTCAAAAATTGGTCCATTTTCATTTTATGTGATCTAGGTCTCTAAACAACCGTACTAACGTTGTGATCCTATTTTTTATAGTTTGGTTGTGTTCAGAGGCCACTCGCAAAGGAAAAGTTCTACCTTATTATTTGGAGTGCGCATTCGATCTACCAGTAGGCTATGAATTCCTTCCTAATTAGATTGAGCTGGAAAGCATGAATTCATGATGATTAGAGTGAATTGGGGGGCGAGTACCTAGTTATTGTTCCTTTTCTTCTTAGATACCATGTTTTATGATTGATCGGCATTGTTTCAGGTTTAGTACAATTCTAGTTAGGGGTTTATATGTGTTGTTTCATGTTGTATGTACTACTTGCATTAAATTCTTGTAATTTGAAGCAATATCAGCCTTAGTCAAGGATAGACTAGAGTTGCCTTAGAATCTTGAGCCTTGTAGAGTTGTTCTTGTCTGTGGCGCCTTTCAGACAGACTAGATCCTTGTACACTTGAATAGTAGACTTGGGTCTAATAGTATGAGTCTTAGCTTAGGCATTTTTGCAGCTGGTGGACTTTCTATCTTCTCTCTCTATTTCTACGGCTCAGATGTGTTACCAAAGGTTTTATGCTTTCTCGAGATTGTAGTATTTTAGGCTTGGAGACGTTTTGTGATTCTTTGTGAGTGAACATAAATCCACGGTAGCTTGGAGCCTACTTGAGATCCTTTTCAGAGTCGACACACCCCCAGGTCACTCTTGCTATCTAGGAAGCTTATGCCCCTGGGAGTGGACTGGTTGGCTGGGTGGCCTTGATATCTGAGATCCTCTTTAGAGTCCACACGCCTCTAAGTCACTCTTGCTAACTGGGCTGGGAGTGGACTAGTTGGTTGGGTGGCCTGGAATGATTGTTACTCTTGCTAGCTGGGTTGGGAGTTGATTGGATATGACGGTTATTTAGGTTGGGAGCCTAGCGTTTTGTTCATGGTACTCTTCTCTTAGTTGACTTAGCTATTTTGTATACTTGCTGGTCTTATGGGATCCATTCAGGTTTTATTTAAACCTGTGCACAAGTGTACCTTTTGTCATGTGCTTTCTTTCATTTCCACTTTGACCTCTGTTTATGTCTTGATTTTATCTTTTCAGATTAATTTTACCCTTCTAATTCAGTCGGCCTATGATGCCTACCGAGTGCCTTTGCTTTGGTACCCATGCTACACTTTGTATCTTTTTCATGATGCAGGTCCTAGTACCAGCTATCAGTAGTGATCGTTCGTGCCATCTTTTGCAGCTGTTGGAGACCAGAGACGAGAGTGAGCAATTGGCGTCCTAGACCAGCTTGTCTCCTTCTGTATATATATGTTAGCTAGTCTTTGCCTTTGAGATGGCTTGTTGTTGTTCACTTTTGGGACTTGTATTTTCATGTTAGACTGCTCTATACTCATGAATTCTAGGTTTTTGAAGGGTTTTCTATTGTATATAGATTATGGTTTTCTGCCTCATCTTTATTGCTTTGTGCCATTTCTATTTAATCATACCCCTATTCTCACTACTTGTCATGCTGGGTTACAGGTTGTGTTACTCGTAGGTTATAGTAGGTGCCATCATGACTCGAGGAATCGAGTCGTGATAAAAGCTTTCATTATGTTTTAAGAATGCATTGACCTTGTTTATGACTTACGATTCTTTAAAGGTTTTTACTCATGTTTTATCTTGGTCATGCATATCATGTTTAAATGCTCATATGATCTTATTTATGTCTTTTTATGCATTTCCCCATACTTAGTATATTTCATGTACTAATGCATACTTGTGCCTACATTGTTTTATAATATATAGGATCTGACGCTTCTCCTTCCGCTCGTGGCTAGGTACGATTGCTACTTTACTATTTGTAACACCTCGTATTTGAAAAGAAGGAAAATTTGTACTTTTTCAGAACTAGTGCCAGTGCTGACAAAAGTTATTTACGGATCGTAGGTTGACTTACGTTCCATGGGTGGGAATCGTAGATGGCAAGGTAAACTTTTTGAAAATGTCAAGTTTCAGGTTCCTTTATATGACTCAACCGGACAGTCCGTCATTGTTTCTACGGACCGTAGTTAGGTCTCGTAGGTCATCCCTAGACTTAGTGAAATTTTGAGGGTCAAGGTCGGGATCTATAGTTGATATGTACGGTCCGTCAGTGGACCCACGAACCGTACATGGCAACCGTCGTTGGAAGCCCAAATTTAATAGTTTTTGAATCTTTCTACGGTTGACTAGGACGATCCGTAGGTCGGAACCGTAGGTCTAAATCTGGTTGTTATTTTTAAGGGCTTTTTGGTCTTTTCCCTAATTGATCTTTTCCTAATCTAAGTCAGTTTAGTCCTAATCCTAGACCCTTTATAAGTATTCTAAGCCTAAATTCTACTCTTTTCTAATCACTTTTGAAAGTGCCCCAAATCCCTCCAAGTTTTCCCCAAATATGTCTCTCTCTAAAAGCTTGAAAAAGAAGAAGGAAGATCTACGGTTTTCAAGTCAAGTCTCCTAAATTCACCATTGATTGTGGGCTTTTGACACCAAGGTATGATAGCGTTCACCTATGGAGTCCTTTCCTCCTTAGGGTTCCTAAATTCTTCAATTTTATAAAGTTTGATTCTTCAATTGAAATTAGGGTTTTCTTCTATCTGATGAGTTCTTTCAAATTATGATCTAAGGGATAGAATTATATCTTTATATGCATGAATTGAGCTAATTGCATGTTTTTAAGTTGAATTCCGGTGAATTTATGTGAAATCCATGATTTCTAGATTATGATCATATTATGGGGCTTTGAACTATGAAAAGATAAATATTTGAAGATATGCATGTTCTTTAACCTCTCAAGGATTAGAAATTATTTGTTAAGTTTTTGAAGTGTGAATTTTGGTTTGAATCAGTGGCATTCTTAGTCCATATTGTGTCTGGTGAAGGTATTCGAGTTGACACTCATAAAATTGAGGCAATGCGAAATTGGCCCAGACCTACATCCCCAACTGACATAAGGAGATTCTTCGGTTTGGCGGGTTACTAAAGAAGGTTCGGCGAGGATTCTCATCTATTTCATCCCTTTTTACTAAGTTGACTCAGAAGAAGGCTAAGTTTCAATGGTCTGAGGCATATGAGAAAAGCTTTTAGGAATTGAAAACTCGATTGACTATTGCTCTAGTGTTGACCCTTCAAGAGGGTACAGAAGGTTTTGTTGTCTATTGTGATACATCCAGAGTTGGGCTTGGTTGTATATTGATGCAGAATGGTAAAGGTATAGCTTAAGCCTCTAGGAAACTTAAAATCCATGAGAGATATTATCTGACTCACGATCTCGAGTTGGCAACAGTGGTGTTTGCTCTTAAGATATGACATCATTATCTCTATGGGTTGCACGTGGATATGTTCAACGACCACAAAAGCCTTCAGTATGTTTTCAGTCAGAAGGATCTTAACCTTAGACGAGGAGGTGGATAGAGTTACTTAAGGATTATGACATGAGTATTCTCTCCCACCCAAGTAAGGCTAATGTTGTTGTTGATTCCCTTAGCAAGTTGTCCATGGGGAGTACTACTCATGTTGGGGAAGGAAAGAAAGAGTTGGCAAAGGAAGTACACAGACTTGCACATTTGTGAGTTCGTTTGGTAGAGTCAAGTGAAGTTGGAGTTGTTGTTATGAATGGGGCTGAATCATCCTTGGTGGTAGGAGTGAAAGAGAAGCAAGACAGAGACCCCATGCTACTTGGGTCGAAGGCAAATGTTCATAAGCAGAAGGTGATGTCTTATGAACAAGGGGAAGGTGGTGTGTTGAGGTATCAAGGTAGGTTGTGTGTTCCAAAGGTGGATGATCTCCAAGGTATGATCATGGAAGAAGACCACAGTTCCAAGTATTTGATTCATCCAGGTTCTACAAAGATGAACCACGACTTGATAGAAGTTTATTTGTGGAGTGGTATGAAGAGGTGTATTGCAGATTTTGTTGCTAAATCTCTGAATTTCCATCAAGTCAAGGTTGAGAACCAGAGACCATGTGGTGTGGCTCAGAACATAGCTCTTCTAGAATGGAAGTGAGAGATGATTGAAATGAACTTTATTATTGGCTTACCGCAGTCTCGCAAACAACATGACTCGGTTTGGGTGATTGTAGATTGGATGACTAAATTAGCCCATTTCTTGCCAGTAAAAACTACAAATTTAGCAGAGGACTATGCCAGATTATACATACAAGAGTTAGTCTGACTTCATGGGCTCCCATTGTCCATTATTTCAGATAGGGTGCTCAATTCACTGCCAGTTTTGGAAGTTTTTTTGAAAAGGTTTAGGTTTGAAGGTAAATCTTAGTACAGCTTTTCACCCTCAGATGGATGTTCAAGGGAGTGCACAATTCAGACCCTAGAGGATATGTTGAGAGCTTGTGTCATTGATTTAAAGGGTAAACGAGATGACCATTTTCTTCTCATAGAGTTTGTTTACAATAACTATCACTCCAGTATTCAGAATGCTTCTTATAAGGCTCTTTATGGGCAATGATGTAGATCTCTCATTGTTTGGTTTAAAGTTGGTGAAGCTGAGTTAATAGGGTCGGACTTAGTTTATCAAGCAATGGAGAAGGTGAAAATCATACAAGAGATGTTGAAAATAGTGCAGAGTCGTCATAAGTCCTTTACCGATGTTAGAAGAATAGATGTAGAGTTTGATGTGGATGATTGGTTCTATCAGAAGGTTTCACCCATGAAGGGTGTTATGATGTTTGGGAAGAAAGGGAAGCTCATTCCCTAATATATTGGCCCCTACTAGATATCAAAGAGGAATGGGAATGTAGCTTATGATATAGAACTACCATTAGAGTTAGTTGTTTTCCATCCAGTATTCCATATCTCAATGATTAAGAAGTGTTTGGGCAATCCTTCACTCATTGTGCCTAAAGAGAGTATTGGTGTGAAAGACAACATGTCTTCTTAAGAAATTTTGGTTTAGATCCTTGATTGTCGGGTCCGTAAGTTGAGGACCAAAGAGGTTGCATTAGTAAAAGTTCTATAGAGGAATCAGTTTGTGAAAGAGGCTACATGGGAAGCCGAAGAAGATATGAAAACAAGATACCCTTATACTCCTTTCATGCTTAGTTAGATCTCAATCAAGGTTGAATGTACCCAAGTGGAGATAATGTAATACCCTAGAATTGTAAACATAAATAGGAAGTCGAATGGTTGTAGAAATGTTTGTTGGTGCCATTTTGAACGAGCCCGCCTACCGTCCATAGAAAAACCTATGGTACGTAGATGGTGGTCGTGGAATGATTCTTGGAAAAAATAAAAATGTTAACTCTTTGATTAGTTCCTACAGACCGTCCTGTTGGTCTGTAGGAAGTTGTACGAGCCATAGAGCATGGATCGTAGCAGAGATCCAGATTTCATGAAATTTTGATAAATCTTGAGTCTACTGTTGAGACTATGGACCGAACAAAGTCCCACGGTCCGTATCCCAGAGCTCGTGAAAAGGAGAATGGACTTAAAGGAAATTTTGACTATGGGTTGGATAGAATGGACCTACGGTTCATAGGTCGGTCTATGGGTCGTAGACCTTGGCTTGTGGAAATTGACCTGGAACTTGGTCTCTAGTACTTGACCTACAATTAACCAAGACGGTCCGTAGCTCAATGTACGTACCTACGTGGTGTGCATAGAATCGACCCAACAATTATTAAATGGGGTTAGTTCAGTCTTTTCCCACCCTTTCTATGTCTAAACCCCTATGTTTTTACACCTAATTGAAGCTCCTATCAATTTATTTTGATCCTAATGCTTTCATAAACACTTCCAAGACTTAGAGCAAGGATCCAAGAGGACAAAGCTAGGGTTTTCAAGTATCTTCTTCAAGTTTCCTCAAGAACTTTGTATTCAAGGTATGTAAGGCTATTCATAGTATTGGACTTAGTTTGTCCTCACTCCTTACATCTAAATTCAGTCAGTAAGAGTTAAATCTAGTGTTGGACCCAAAGTTCCATGAAATCCTGAATTTTAATTATGTTCATATTCTGAGTTTTGAGTTCTTAATTATGAGATTATGATATTTTATGCATTGACATCCTTTAGTTGTTGTTCATACTTATATTTTCACATGAACCCTAGTTGATGAGATTTTGTTGAAAGCCTTTGTGTAATTGTTTTCCTTGCATTGATTTTGGAATTTAAAGTGAGTCCACGTATATTTTAAAGCATTATTTTGAGAAGAGTTTTAAGGGAATGTTAATGGTCCCAAATGTATTATTTTGCATTGAGAAAGAAAGCACCATTTCTAGAAAAGCATAAATAGCTTTCAGAGGCAGTTCAGTCAGTTAAAGTAAAGATCAGTTTTTCCCTAAAAAGGGCCATTTAAGTATTAACTCAACCCAGTGATTATCATCTTATGAGAATCATTGCATATATTTTGGGATTAGTATTGAGTACCGATTTGGGGTAAGTGTTAAGATAATTCAAACTTTATAACATACGCCGCCAGCGTAGATATGATTGTGCCATAATTTAGGGGACTCCTCACCCAGCCTCGTTTAGGGCTTTTTAGTGGATTCATAAGTTAAAGTTATGTTCTATACTCTGGCAAAGTATAGGGTGTATCTTGCAACGTGGGGAAGACATTGTATCATCACGAGGCTCATAGTGATGGTTGTCGGTTAGAGAAACTCCTTAGTATAATAAAGTGTATATATATTTTCGTATTTACTATCATTGCATCTTATATTGTAATGCTTAAATGATTTCACTTCATGTTCATGCTTTACTTCAATTTAGTTATTTTTAGTCCTTCAGTTTGGTTATTTATTTTATTCAGCCTTATTACATACCATACGTTCCATGTACTGATGTCATTTGACGCTGCATCATTTCATGATGTAGATACAGGTATTCAAGATCATCAACAAGCACTTCATTGAGATCACATATTTACTCATAATCTTTTGGTGAGGCTTCCTTGCTTTTTGAAGGACTCTAGTCTTTTATTGTTTTAGTAATATTGGTTAAGGTTATCGTGGGTCTTGTCCCAAAAACTATTTTTAAACAGTAGAGGCTTCATAGATAGACAGAGTTAGTAACTCTTTCAGTTTTCATTTCAGATGTTTTGATAAAACTTTATCATTAATATTCATTATTTTCAGGCAATATTTGAGATTTACTTTATTTCTTCAAATTTCTCATCAGTTTAAGCCTTCATTTGTTTGTTTTAGTCTTTCGCTAAGTAGACAGCCAGGCAATGGGTTTGCGGTCTATGAGTGCTAGCAACATCCAAGGTGTAGGTTGGGGGCATGATAGGAAGTAGACACCAGCATTGCGAGAGATTTCCAGACCAAGAAAGTAAGATGTGTGCCCCAAATCTTTCATTTGAAATGAAGATTCTACCATACCTTCATGATGCAAAATACCTTTGAATCATCCCCAGGAATCAAGAGATCGTCGACATAGATTAGCAAGAAAATTGTCCATCATGGTGAAGGAGAGAAAAATAGAGAATAATCATTGTGACTCTGTCGATAGCCACCTCGTAGAAGAACAAACTTCAACTTTGGAAACCAAGCGTGTGGAGCTTGCTTCATGCCATAAATGACCTTCCACAATTTACATATCATGGATAGAGAAGTGGAGAGGACAGGAGGAGGTTTCATATACACCATCTCGGATAGCTCACCATTAAGAAAGGCATTAGGGACATTCATCTTCGAGATGTCCCATTGTCAAACTACATCAATAGCCAATAATGTATGAACAGTAGTCATTGTAGCCACAAGAGTGAACATTTTCTCATAATCGATCTCATTTCTTGCTTAAAACCTTGTGCCACCAAGTGATCTTTATATCGATCCAACGTGTCGTTAGACTTTTTCTTTAAAGTGTAAGCCTTTTTATACTCAACTATTGTTTGATCTGATAGGGTTGGAACTAGATCCCATGTATGACTTTGAGCTAGTGCATCAAGTTCAGTTTGCATAGCCAAGGTCCATTCTTTACTGCTGCCTGCTTATAAGATCTAGGAATTGAAACGTGATCAAGTGAGGGATAAAAGGTTAATGGAGAAGGAGATTTACTGACCTGACCAGACCGATTAGTGACTACACTATGTAATGAAGAGGGAAAAACATGAGAAGAAGAGGGGATACCTGGATTCAGAGATGGCGAAGGAGGAGTAGTAGCAAAGGAAACTCTCGTATAAGGATCAGGCTCAACATCAAAGTAGGATGACAACAAATTCTAGTGACCAATGGCATTTGTAGGTTCTTTACTTGAGTGAAAGAATAATGAGTCCTCAAAGAAGAGAATATTGCGTGAGATCCTCATCCGTTTAGCATCCTAGTCATAACAACAATATATTTTTTGAGTATTTGAATATCCCAAAAAGTACATTTGGAAGACTTAGAAACTGTTTTAGTATACTCAGATCTTGGAAGAAGAACATAACAAGTAACCGAAACACACGGAATGTGTCATACAGAGGCTTAGTACCAAAAAGCTTCGGTAGAGGGGACTTATTTTGGAGAACCGTAGTGGTCATCCGATTAATAAGGTACACTATCGTGTGGACACCATTAGCCCAAAATAATTGTGGCAAATTTTCATGAAGTCGAAGTGCACTAGCAGTTTCAATTATATGATGATGCTTCCACTTCGCAACACCATTCTACTGAGGCTGATGATGACATGTTTTCAGATAAATAACACCTTCCGTAGACTAGAAATTCTCAAAATCTTTTGAGATGTATTCACCGCCTAAGTCCGTGTGATGGATCTTTATGTTTTTTTAAATTGAGTGTGGACCCTGCATAAAAATACTTAAAGAATCTGAATACCTCATACTTGTGTTGAGGAAAGTAAACCCATGTAAATCGAGATACATCATCCACAAATATTACATAACAAGAATTGTCATAAATTGGTTTGGAGCTTGCAGGACCCCAAACATCATAATGAATAAGTTCAAATTGAGAGGTAGTGTGATGAATACTTTTATTAAATGGCAACAAATGTGATTTTGCAAGAGCACAAAATTCACAATCAACATTAACATTATTTCTAAAATTAATCTCTGACACTAAATCGTCATAGGAAAACAAAGACTTCAGATTTTGAGTATGAGGATATCCCAACCACCTATGCAATAGTTTCAAAAGAGCATTGGATGAGTTGATCTCCTAAGAAGATGGAGCAAGTAAGCACTTGTGGGAGTTGGAGGATGAGCCCATATTAAAGATGAAGAGTTCTCCTGTTCTTTGACCTCGATCAATCACATTCCCAGTTCTCAGATCCTGAATAAGACAACCATTAGGTGAGAAAGAAACTAATCATTGTTAGTTAACAAGCTGATTAATAGAAATCAAATAAGCAGATAGTTTAGGGACATAAAGAGCATCAGATAAGACTAGAAGAGGAGAATCAGGGAAGATAAATTGTAAAGTGCCACTTCTCCAAATGTCGAGGTTTATTCCATTGGAAACACTGATAGTTCCAGGGATGGAAAAAGTCTGGGAGGAAGCAAAGGTTGTCAAGTCACTAGTCATGTGATGAATGGCACCCAAATCTACAATCCAAGGAGTAGTAAACTTAGGCTTACCAAAACCTGCACAATAAAGACCTTGACAAGTTGTTGCATGAGAAGGTATAGAAGATGAGGAACCATCAAGAAGATTGAAATCAGAGGTAAAATCAGTACAAGTGGTGGAATGGCCGGGACGTGGTGGAAAAGTCCGACAATTTTCAATCAGATGACCATCTTTCTTGCAATATCGACAAAATAGTTTGGAGGTAGACCCTTTGTGATTTCGGCAGTGAGGAGCATAATGTCCCTTTTCATGATAGTTGAAACACTCAAGAGTATAACGGTCATGATATTTCCCTTTGTAAGCAACAAAGGAGTTAGAAGGAGAATTCTTAGAAGAGAGAGAGAGAGGCAAGACGAGTCTCTTCGGCAAGAAGATCAGCAAAGATATTATCGAGCGAAGAGATTGAGTTGTGGTTGAGAATAGAGGCTCGAATATGTTCAAACTCTGGTTGTAAGTTCATAAGGAATGTATGAAAACTTTAGTAGTAAGTTAAGGACCATGTGGAGCGCCGCTGCCAGAATACTTGTGTCATCAATCATGTCCATATCATTCCAAATCAACATGATGGAACAATAAAATTCTTAAATGCTAGTGATCTCTTGAGAAATAGTTGTGATAAATTGTTCCAGATGATAAATTTGTGCATAATTACTACATGATAGATCCTTTGAAGGTATTCCCACATCATACGAGCAGAAGACATAGGATTGCGATTCACAATAATGGTGTTGTCGATAGACTCCATGATCTAGGTACGTATCTTTGTGTCAGAAACACACCATTTGGAGATGATTGTTGAATTGTCGATTGTGGTTTCTAGTTTAATTTGGTCAAGGTAACATGAACCCAAATCTCTTTTCCCTCAACAAAATTTTTAAAAAATACGAAGCCCACAAAAAATAGTTATTTCCATCATGTTTCATTACCGCCCTTGATTATGTGAGTCCATTGGAATGGACTCAAAAGAAAAACACGCAAGTAGGAGGAGAGAGAAAAGAAGAAAGACATAGAAAAAATTCAAAACGTTGATATCGTATGAACAAGGGAAAAACCTTGATTTCAATTACTTTAAAATGAAGGAGATTATCTCCTTATAAGGTTACAACAAGACTATTCATGGTAAAATACTACACATGGTAAGTACTATACATGGTAAATACAATTAAAGAAGATTCTATAGTAATATTATGTAATCAACTATAAATGGTAGGTAGAGATTGTAATTGATGGCGATTAACACATGTAACACAATGGAGAACTAAAGAAAATTGAGGTGGCTGCTCAATGAGTTCCCCCTAAGGTTATTAGTGTTCAGGGTGTCAAGTTAATAATGTTATCGTTTTCAAGGAAAACACTCAAACATATACAAGATTTTTTGCTGAAGTTTTTGGGGTCTGGCGACTCCTCAATGTAGAGAGTAGGTCAGCCTCCAGCTATAAGGATAGTAACTCATGCCATCAAGATTCAGCTTCAACATTTCCCTCGTTATACCTCAACCATGTATCACCTGTACAAAATTGCTTCACAATAGCCTCAATGTTCCTTTTCTTCTGCTGGAATATTCGAGCATTCCTTTCTTGTCATACCTAATAATAGTGAAAGAGCCAAAATTTTCATTAAAGGATGCCAATATATAAAGAAGTAAACATATGAAAAAAGCAACAAAATAAACCTTACTAATAAAAACAAAAGGTATTTACATTATAACTCGACAAAATGTCTAATTATAAGGAAATTGTGTCATTTAAAAATGGTTATACTCAAATGTGTTGTTATGTTGCTAGTCGGGGTAGAACTCACCATCTAAAAAAGAAATTGCACCACCTTAACCAATACTCTAAACCTTCAGCTTGTGTCAAATGGTGTCAACACATGTATATATATTTATAAAATTAAAATTTGACCAACATATACTGTGTAGTTTTCTTGTGAAGGAGTGCTTGACAAAACCTCAAGCAAGTGTAACTCTGCATTTCTTGTTAAATAGTGTTGGTGGAACTCGTTCTATATATTTCTTTAGGTGCGCTATTACCTCTGTAGTGTTCTATGATTGTCAATGTAACACCTAAGATTTTGAACCTACGAATACTTAGCACTTAACATAAGAACCAGACTAAAATTCCAGTACCATATTTCCACGATTGTCATCTATGAGTCGTGAAAGCATCCGCGAGCCGTGCACTATGCCTGTGGAAATGGATCAGAGGAAATTGCATTGCATCTAAGCTCCGCAGAGGGATTCTGCGAGTAGTGGGTCATCCCACGAGTCGTGGAATGGCCTTGTAGAATCGAACATGGAAGTTGTCAAAAATCCTGAGTTCCATGAAGACACTCCACATTCCGTGGATCATTCTATGATCCATGGAATACACTCGTGGATGAGAACCTGAAAGATGGCAACACATTTGCATTTCATAGAGGAATTCCATGAGTCGTGGAAGGTCTCCATGGACTTGATCAATAAGAGTTTTTTTTAGGGTATTTATATCTTTTTCTTATTTTCCTAAGTACAATTAGATGTTTTAGCTTATATTACGGTCATTCTCTTCGTTTCTCTCTTATTCTACTCCCCAAAAGTTAGAGCAAACATCAAGTAGAGCAAAATCAAGGGTTTCTAGCTCCTCTCCCGAAATTCTTGTTCTTCCACGTATGTAAGTCTATCATAGTGAGGAACTCAGTTCGTCCTCACGCCATATATATACAGTTTCAGTTAGTGAGATCAAAACTAAGGTTTTGCTTCTATGCCTACTAATGCGATTTTCTCTATTTTGCATTGCTCATTATTGATTCTACTATTGAAATCATAATAATGTCATGTGTGTCGCTAGAATTTTAGGTATAGTTCAGGGGGTACTTGTGTCTTATCTCCAAAATATACTAAACAAAATCTATGAAGCTTAAACTCTTCAATTTTGAATTTATTATGAAAGATAAGAGAAGAGCAACGTAAAACCCATTAGATTTTAAAGTTTAATCACATGTCCAATTGTGTGACAAAAGTGTGATCAATGAGGAATTAATGTTACATGGTGTATGTTACAAAATGATATTAGATGGTTAGTATTATTTAGAAGTGTACTAAAATCTATATATAATAATAAAGTTGAATGAGATAACGGTTATGTGGCGCTCTCTATGAGCTTCAATCCTATTTATCTTTTTTATGGTTTTTTGGCCATTTTTTTAATTTAAAAATACAAAAAAATCACTTAAATATTAAAAATAGTCATATTTAATTCTTACTTCATCAATAGCCATATTTAATTTATTTTATCATTGATGCTATTATTCTCTTTTCCTATAATATTTCTCAATTTCTTCTTTTACTGTTTTCTTCCCTAAATTTCATCATTATTGATATTTATATCATTTCCTTAAATCACTTCTTTTCCTTTCTTTGTTCTTTTTTACTTTTTTTTTAATTATTCAATTTAAGATATAATGTAAAAGGTATTTTTTGTTGAATCTTTTTTTACAATTTTCCCCTAAATCGCATCATTAATGTAATGACCCGGAAGGTCATTTTTGGAAATTTTTTGAACTATTCTATAACTACGGCTATTTAATTGACGGGTACTTTTTAAATAATTAAGCTAGTTGGTAATAATGGGTCAAGTCTGAAATTCAATTAAGACCCTATACCATTTGGCCCATATATATTAAAATAAATAAGTAGAATTTATCACTTTTAGTACATAACTAATTTAGAAAAGAAAAAAAAGAAGAGAGGAGTTCGCTTACCTGCGGCACGGGCGTAGGAGCAACGACAATTCAGGTGAGAACTGTAAATCTTCAAATCTAATGATTTCATAATTAAATCATTAGGCATAAAAGAAAGAACGAAGCACTGATGGTAAGAAAGGAATATTATAATGGGTTGGTAGGAAATTTGTTGTTGCTGCGTATATTATTAATTATAGGTTTCAATTTTGATCAATATTATAATAGCCAAATATTAGCTAATGATTGGCAAAACCTAATTCTAATAATTGACTAAGATTACGTGAGGAGTAAATAGAATTATCAATTTAAGGTTTACAAAATTCTACTCTCCAGCAACTGACATACGGTCTTACTTTTGGCCTTGATAAATTTGCTTTTTCAGATCTTTCTTAAAATTATCGCATTAAGATTTAAATTTTGATATATTAAGATAAGTAATTAAATATTAGGTGTATTGTATTATATGAATATTATCAAAGTTACGATATTTGGAGAAATTGGGACTTAACCCTAGGCTTAAAATTTAGGAATATGATACTTAACGTATTGGTTGGTATCAAGAATTAGGAACTTGATTATAGATTTGGGTGAGTTTTTGGGTCTAGGGTAGATATCTAGTAATATGAGTGTTGTTAGTTTAGAAATCTTATTGTGATTATTTATGTGAATAGATTGCATTGATTTGGAAGCCCAACGAAAGGGGAAGGCTCAAGTTCCGGAGTAATTATTCGATTGTTTGAGACAAGTGAATTTCTCAACCCTTGTTAAGTGTAAAGAATCGTGTATTTCCTTGTGGTATGAGTTGGGGAGTAATGGGACTTGGTGATGGGTTGACTTGTCCATGTTGAACAATTCTAATGATGAAAAAGGGTCATAAAAGGCAATGTGATTAATTATTGGTGTGTGATTTGTTGAGAATGGTTTGAAAGGCTTATTGATTCATTGTTGATGTTGTATCACGATTTTGTTGTTGTGAAATGTGCATTGTTATGGAAATGGTCATCTACTCATTAATTGTGTGAACGTGTCATTTGAATTGGTTCTGAAACTTGGTTGTGACAAGTGTAATGTGAATTGAGGAAAAATAAAGAAATTAAAGAGGATTACCATTTCGAGGGACGTGTCATGCGCCACGACTGATATTATGATTCGAGGGACGTGTCGTACGCCACGACGGATCTATTATTGAGGGACGTGTGGCACGCCGCGACGGATTTTATTATCGAGGGTTGTGTCGCACGCCGCGATAAATTCATGGACAGATATGTCCCCCATGGGTCCCGGGCTGAGAGACAGCGGGTGTGTATTGATAGGTCAGACATGCATCACTATACTTGACTTTGCATTTCATTGCATTACGCATCTTTATCATTTGTGAGCTTGCGAGTGATTTTCTGTTTCTTGTGATTGGTGAACTTGATCTTGTGTGGTGCTGATCTATAAATTGTTGAAGGATGTTGTTGAACTGCGTGCTATGTATACTGTGAACTATTAGGATGGGCTGGTTTTATGCAGGTTGTAGTTGTGGAGGTTCGGATGGGGTGTAAGGAGTACTCGCATTCTATACTCTTAGATTTGTGTTCTATAATTTACTTGTTGAGTACCGTGTGGTTTGATACTCACCCCTTGCTTCTACATTTATGTAGGTTACGAGCTCGGATCTTTGTGATACTCTCTACCCTCTTCTTGTCCGAGGCTTCCTATGGAGATTTGTGATATAATTGTTTGTCATCTCAGCGGACGTTCTTACTACTATTTATGATTTTGTTCTGCTTTAGAGACAATATCATTTGAGACTTGTGTTTTTCGTTCAAATCTATTGTAATATATTAGAGGTTTGTGCACGTGACAGCCAAGTTTTGGGGATTTAGTTAAATTGACTTGTTATCCGTATTATTAATTATTATTAAACTTTCAATTATAGCTTATTTCCACACTTTATCGTAATGGTGGGGTTTTACGCTGGCTTGTCTTGGTGGGATAAGACGAGTGCCATCACATCCATTTTTGGGTCGTGACAATTAATGATGTTTATAACATTTCCTTGATAAATCACTTCTTTTACTTTCTTTGTTCTTTTTTACTTATTTTTATTTATTTATTCAATTCAAGAAATTTATATCTCTATACAATATAAGGTATTTATGTTATCTTCTTTATTTGTGTCTTTCCTTCTTTATTTATTTTTAAAGTTTCACCTCCATAACTTATATATATTTAACTTCTACTCTTAATAATATCATTAATTCCATAACTTTTAAATTTTTGTAT
Source organism: Solanum appendiculatum (assembly GCA_018342035.1). NCBI lineage: Eukaryota > Viridiplantae > Streptophyta > Magnoliopsida > Solanales > Solanaceae > Solanum > Solanum appendiculatum. The sequence continues at coordinate 337,739 of JAGDQO010000064.1, read as the reverse complement.
TCATAACCCCCAATTATTAAATTATAAAATTGAAGATACATTATGATATTCTTTCATTTTTGTCAATATAAATTCTCAAGTTTTTTGTTTCATGAAATTCCAATTCAAGATTATTTTCTATATTTCATTGTTCTTTGCAGCATTATTCTATAATCAAATTCATGTTTTAACTTGACACGATGAAGAAGACTCTTGAATGTTGATTAATTTGTTAAAGATGTTGTCGACTAAGAGCTCAAGAAAGTGGGCACTGATTTTGTATTCTAATTTTTATTTATTTTTCTTATGATAAAGTCCTAAGGAAGATCTGTGTGTTTGTGTGTTCTCCATGTAACTTTTTTAGTATGAATTTTTATAATTTTTATTATTGAAAGCCTCTAATTTTGTTTAGATGCAAATTAGTTATTGTAACTTTGTGTGTAACTATAATTTTTTATTATTGCAAGTCTGTATTTTTATTTAGATGCAAATTAGTCATTATAACTTTGTGTGTAATAATACTAAATAGTAACCAAGGTTCAACAATACTATTGTACAGAAAACTATTTATGTTTTCTTTAAAGATTCCTCTATTTTGTCCATATAAATTCATAATTTTTTAATTTTATGAAACCCATACTCAAGATTATACTTTTTATTTCATATTTAAAATTGTGTTTTCCTTGTATTATTATTGTAGTAAAGCATGACTCAATGAAGAGGGCTCTTAGATGTTGATCAATTAGTCAGAGGGAGTTTTGACAAGAGCTCAAAATTGTGCATTGATTCATTATTATTATTTTCATCTATTTTCTAATTATGATTCAGGTCCTAATGAAGGTATGTGCATTGTGTTCTTTTTATGTAATTTCTTAAGTTTGGAAGGTATATGCATTTTGTTTGCATCTTCATTAGACGGGAATTAATTATTGTAACTTTCTCAGTAATATGCTAATTACTACCAAGGTTCAAACTCTACTATTAATAGATTAAAAAATTGAAGATATATTAAATATTATATGGCCCTTTTAATGATATTTTTTACGATACGAAGAACCATTTATGTTTTATTTAAAGATTTGTTCTATTCTTCTATTTATTTTTTATTTTTTTTTTAAAAAAATAATAAGTATATATTGTACACTGATTTTATGTTTCTTTTATCATCTATTTTCTTGTAATTAAGATCCTAAGAAAGATGCGCTTTTCTTACTATAAAAAATTACTGGTAAGTAGGATAGAGGAGGAAAAGAGAAAAGGAAGAAAAAACTAATTAATAAATATAAAAAAAATACTACAATAAATGATAACAAAATTAAAAAATATGAATATTTATTAGATAATAATGAAAAAATAAGAGAAATAACAGCAATAATGAGTGGATAAAATTGACACCTCTCTTTGGCAAGGAATCCTATTTATCTTCTTTTTTTCCCATATAATTCTGTTTATTTAAGATTATTATAAAAAATTAATGTGTTAGTTACTATTCCTGCAATCATTGCTATTCTTTATTGTAAAAACATAAACATCTCAAAATTTACTATTTCACTTATATCTATTTATTTTTTTGTAAAATTTAAAGGACTAAATATTTACTACTTTAATCTTTCATTTCCTCCATGAAGAATAAAAATATCTTAAAACAATTAATAGTCATGATATTGTTTAGGTATTCATATTGTAGTCCTACAAATAAAGACATTGTAAGACTTTGTTGAAATGATCACATTAGAGTTATTATATTTTTGGTACATACTTCTTATATTCATGTTTTAATTTGACTTGAATAATGAAATCAAGGTTATTGAATGGTGATCGGCTTGTGGGGATGAATGTAAACAAGTATTAAAAAAATTGTGCATTAATTTCATATTTTTTTAATGATTAAGATCATAAAAATGATGATTAAGATCATAAAAATGATGTGCATTATTTATTTATTTATTGTATGTTCTCTCCATATTTTCTTTGTTTTATATTTCATACGAATTTTTATTATCGTAAGTTTACAATTTTTTTGGTCCAAAATAATAACTTATGACTTTGTTGGGAGTCATATAACTGCTAACCAAACATTGTTTCTTTATGAAATCAATTGTACTTCTGGATATATATATAATATATGCACATATTATAATATCTTTTCTATCTATATCAAATATTATTTTAATAAAATTATTGACATCTTATCATCTTTTTAACCGCGCGAATAAGTAAGTTCACTAGTGACATAATAGGAATAAAATGTCAAGTGAAGGTTGAAATTAAAAAGAATCTATTTGGATTGCTCGTATGATCCCGTGTCTTCAACGTGAGAAGCTATTAAAAGGCCTAGGCAAATTATAATATTTTAGAGAATCGTCATCACTTTTGGATGTTGACAGCTTCAAAGTTTCAAATTCTTCTGCAGCCCGGGATTCTCCTATTTATGGAGAAGGAACCATATGGGATTTATTTCCCCAAAGTGCCAAAGCGACAATGTATCCTCGTCAATGTGGAGGATTTGAGTTCATGTAGAACAACGTTGCTGGAGATATAAGTCTTGAGAGGTTGAGAGAGCCCCTATATGAGAGTAAGGGAGGATGCATTATCTCACACCCACTTGGCACCGGAAAAACCCGACTCAATGGTGTTTCTTCAGTCATTTCTGAAGATGTTTCAAAAGTGTCAGCCTGTAATCATAGCTCCATTTAGTTTGCTTCTTAACTGGGAAGTTAAGTTCTAGAAATGGGAGGTGGACATTCCCTTCTACATAGAAGAATGATGTCGACCTCCCACTTCATAAACTCGAGTTCCCAGTTAAGAAGCTAATTGGAATGAGTTATGATTACAGGCCGACATTGTGGGAACAGCTCTAGAAATGACTGAAGAAACATTGGTGAATAGGGTTTTTCCGATGCCAGGTGGGTGTGAAATAATGCATACTCCTTTACTCTCAGATAGGGGCTCTCTCAGTCTCTCAACATTTATATCTCCAGCAATGTTGTTCCATATGAACTCAAATCCTCCATGTTGATGAGGATACATTGTCACTTTCGCACTTTGGGGAACTAAATCTCGCACGTTTCCTTCTCTACAAATAGAAGAATCCTGGGTTGTAGAAGAATTAGAAACTCTGAAGCCGTCAACATCCAAGAGTGATGGCGACTCTCCAAAATATTTCTTTTGTACCTCCCTCAAGCTCTTTGAGCCTGCAAATGACACATAAGTACAATAATTTAAGAGTGAACCATAAATAAATTGGAGAAAACTTTTTTTTCTGCCGGAAAATAAAGAATCGAAAGCTTTGAATTCTCAAAAATATAAAAGCAGAGTAATAGAGACTGATGAGTTCGAATAAATTGAATGCATAGGCACTAATATATAGAATTAGATAGAGAAACAAAACGAAAGAAATGTGACTTACATGATCCTTTTTTGCATGAGAGAAAAACGAAAAAAGAGAGGGAAAACAAAAAAACTTGTGTAAAGTGTGTGCATTTTATGACAGATTAGAATCTTTCGATGAACCAGGATGATGTAAAGTGTGAATATTAAATCTTCCAACCGTGTCAAATAAATTCACACTCAAAATTATGAAATTTCGATGGAACGTAAATTGGATTGGAAATAATATTATGTGTACATTCTCTTTTTATATAAGAGTCGGCATGCATGGGTATTTTTGGAAAAAACAAAAAAAATGTTTTTTTGTTTCACGTTAATTTAATTAGGGGATAAGGCACAAGTACCCTTCTAGACTATGACTGAAATCCCAGACACACACCTTAAATAAACTAAGGTCGGTCCTATTACTCCCCCCCCCCTCTCAACGCATTTTTTTTATAATTTCTACATCTTCTTGGCTTACGTGGCATACTCAACCAGCAAACATAGAAGAGTTGTTTAACCTGCAATGCCCCACTTTTACAAAACATTTTAACTTTCCGAAAGACTTTTATATTTTCAAAGAGAAGCTTTTTTACACTTCCTTTATCCCAGTTTTTGACTTTATGTCATGCCTCGAGCCTATACCTTGGACGTGGATGGCACTCGAGAACCATTGTTGGTCCCCAAGCAAACCCTTGGCTTGGCTGACTACTTAGCGGAAGACTTACTCAAGTGATAAAAAGCTTAAAAATAGAATTTTTGAACATTTAAACTCAAAGTAAAAACTCAACTCAAATTGTCTATAAAATACTCAATAACATAAGTATTATAATTTGCAAAAACATCTCAAGAAAAAGTAAATACTGAAAGACTCCTTAACTATATCTATCGATGAAGCCTCTACTATTAAAGAAGAATGTCGAGACAAGACCCACGACATCTTAAAACTAATAACTAGAAAGTAAATGTGAAGTCCTCCGGAATGCAAAGAGGCTCACCAAAACTGTCTGGAGTGTAGAGTAATCTCAACAGAGCGCCTGTTGATGATCCCAAACACATGTATCTGCATCATAAAAAGATGTACGTTGAATGACATCAATACATTTGAATATATGAGTATGTAATATAGCCGAAGCGAAATAACTGAATAAAAGGACTGCAGTAGATATAACATGAACTCAACTGAATGTAAAGAATTAAAGGAATGAAATCATTTAACTTTACAAAAATACTTACTCATCTCTGAACTCAACATAATAAGTGTTATATGAAAAATACACTTTAACTCTATTGGGAGATTCTCTAACCGTTAACCATCACTGTGAGCTACGTGATGATATAGCGTCTCGCCCACGCTGCCAGAATTATATCGTGCCAGAATGTAGGACATCTCAACTAAGTGGATCCACTAAGCTATAAGAATTCATCTAAAAAGTATGATCATGTACCCATATTGGCAAGACATGTTTTATGGGGGCTATGAGTTGTCTGAACCCTCCCCCATATCGGTGCTCAATACTACTCCCATTAATATATATTGTTGCTCAAATGTAAAAATATTACTCTTTCTCTAGTTTGAGGTAATTGCTCAAAAAGGGGCCACTTTAAGAGGTAACTGCTCTGTACTTAATCTTTTTGAAAACTCGTAACTTTTCTCAAAAAAAGTGTACTCTTTTTCTTCATGTAAAAATGAAACATTTGGGAAATACTTAGTTTGGTTATTCTCTTTCTCAAACTGTTCTTTACTTCCTCAAAACTCAGTTTAAACAATAATGTTTGTTTTAAAAGATTCTTACTAAGAATTCACTGAATACTCAAGAATAGGGTTCATGCTGAAAAATAGTCATGAACAATCAACTCAATAATCACAATACACAATGTATGACAATTAATTGATTAGAGATAGGAATTTAATTAATCAACAACTCAATAATTTAGAACTCAATATCAACTCATCTCAATAATACTAAAATCTAAGGATACAACCCTAGATTACTCTTTTACTGATTTAAAAGTAGATGTAGGGCGTGAGGACGAACTAGTCCAACACTATGATAGCCTTACATACATGGGAAGAACAAAGTTCTTGGCGAAATCGATGAAACTCGAAGAACGCTCTAAACCTTAGCTTTTCTCCTCTTGGAACCTTGCTCTAATGTCTTGAAGCGTTAATGAACGTAAAAGAATTGATTAATACTTTCTAAGCCCTTAATCAGGTGTGAAATGACGTAGTTTAGCCTTAGAATAGGATTAAAACGACGTAGTTTTAGTACACAACGCATAGGGGAAAAGACCAAAATGAACCCAACTTTTAAAACTGAAAAGGTGCCCAAAACGGCCAGTCTCACGAGCCGTTTAAGGCTTCACGGGCCGTTTAATGCATCACGGCCCGTAAGTGTGTCGTCAAGTTGCCTTGCCCGACAGAGCTTCACTAAAACGGGCATAACTTCTTACTCCGGGCTCGAAATGAGTCAAACTTGGTGGCGTTGGAAAGAGGACTCAAAGACCTTTAATTTGATTAGTCATGGGCCACCTAATTCATTTTTTGCTGAGAGATATGATTGTTTGAAGTTGACCCAAGTAAAATCTCTTAATGAAACTCAATCGGTAAGAAAGCTTTCAACTCAACTTTGTGCTTGGGAATTCTAGTGACCTTAATTCATATCCAAAATCATTCCCACAATAAAGAATTGACCTTAACACCTAATAACAATTAAGAATCACTTGATATGACCTTATACACAAATGAAGAATGGTTCGGGTCTTAACTTAGAAATGTTTGGGGTGTTACAATATCTCCCCCTTGGGATTAGTCATCCTCGAACGATGGTTGGATTGAGAATGGAAAGGAAAGGAGTTACTCTTACTATCTTTCTGACTTCTAAACTTGCCAATTAACATAGGCGGAACTGATTCATACTGAGAGTTTGGAACTGTCTATAGCACATAAGTCAAGAACGATATTGTTTTGAATATAGTCACACTCTATCTGAAGTTATCTTACATAAAGGAAGGATATCTGGGCACGAAGTAAAAAATGAATAATATGCATTGAGTGATATGAATGGTAGCTTTTAAGCTTAGCAACACTTCTCAACTATACTTTCCTTTCTGATTACTACACTTCATTAGCTGCAACTCCTAGCTCCCACTAGAGTATATGACTACTCTTACAAACATCTAAGTCAAATCGATTGCTCTTGTTGTGTTCAAGCCAAATCTCTAATTCACGAGGTGCTAAACATGAGATGTTTATACTAATCTAAACCACAAGATTTAGGCTTTATGACTCTATAGGAAATCTCATCCCATGAATACTACTCTTACCACTATATTCAACCAACTTCGAGTCATAGTCAAGAAACATCTAATGCATCATGTATTCATCCACATGTAACAATACCACATTCAAGCCTAGTACTATAGCCAATCCATGGACTCCTACAAACTAATCCTTCTAAGAGTTCCTCCTCCTTTCGTCATCTCTATTAATTGAAATTTCACGCATACTATCTGGAACTAAGTAAGTACTCCCACCTAACTATTACTCATAGTAAAACTTCATTCATCATTTCTCCACTTTTATAACCTTAGATGGAATAAGCATACTACTGCTACAAAAATAAGAAACATCAACCTTCTCCTTCTATCATCACTCAAATACTATCATCAACATCACTCTCTTAACTAAAAAGGATCACTGAAAGAACTTTAAAGCGAAAGATCATAAGCACGATTCATTCGAGATTTCTTATATAAGGATATGCATGACATAACATTATGTTGCTAGCCATTGATATCAATTCATGAATTTTTGATACTGAGCATACTATGAGACATGAGTGCTTATATAAAAAGGTTCATATCATGAGGCTAATATCCATAACTTTATGGAGTAAGATTGCGATCAATGGGCTAAAGTCTTTGCCCCTCATTCTGGGAATTGAGCATAGATGTTAATCTCTCTGAACTGTATGAGCACAAGTTATGGACACAATTATGATAATAGAAACATCAGTAAGATATTGGAATGACTGAACTTTGAGGCGTACGCAAGATTATGAATGGATCGATATATCACTTTAACTCTTTCTGAACACATTCTATCTTATTTTCAACACTTAACTTGGTTGCTCATATTTTCATCTCCCCCTTACGTCTGAAGCTGATACTTTAAAGTTATGGATCTATTCTATCATCTCTAATATAGTCTATATTCAATTTACTCTAATGCTCAGGAAAGGCTAATCCCATGTCTACTGAACTTTTCATATGCAGGTACTAAGATTCACTCTAAGACCTCTTTCTCATATGCTTCTTTTAACCTCTTCCCATTGGCTTATAAAGCCTTTTAATCTAACTCCTAATAGTCTGTCTTCTTCTTCTTAGCCCACTAATACCGTCCTTCTAAGTTCATATCAACCTAACTGGAGGAAAGTTGAACTATATTTGAAAGGCTCATCATCGGCTATATATATTCCCTTCGACCAAACTCTTAAGGGTAATAAATAATATTTACACCAACCTACTCCACATTGATAACTCAAATATACTACCTAGGCACATAGAAAAAAATCATAAACTTAATTGGAACTTCGTTTGACTACATACGATCTCGGGTACACCTCTTAATGCTCTTGTTACTCTAATGACTTAGCCACACTCCCTTGCTCTCATCTAAGAGTCAAAATGACACACTTGTACCACTCACACTTATCAAAAGTAACAACTTAATTTCTCACCTAATTTATGTCAAACCTACTAGATCAGATCTCAAACTAACATCATCACCCTCATGTTTCCATCCTTGTGATCACGACACTATCTCAAATTCAAGCTTAGTGTCTATTACTAAACACATATATCAATATAATTTCTCGCTTACTATACTAACTTAAAACTACTAGATAAACTTAAGAAACACTCACCCACTAAGATCTCATGTCAAGTAATCAATATTTATCTCTCAGTCTACCTATTTACATATTACTACCACACTTCCATTTCACAACTTAAGTACTACTTACCCATTGACCATACATAATTGCCTAATTAGTTCTATAACCCTCTAAATATCGTGGGGCTCTCCTTTAAAAAAATCATACGCCTAGATTAAATCTATCGCATCACAAATACTCAGCTCTTCTATTCAACACTTATACTTGATTGTACTAATGGATTATGTAATGACCCTCCATGTCATTTCTGTGTTAATTATTTCTTCCGGTCATTTAGAGTGTTCCTGTAGTGACCCCAAGTCATTTATGACTTGTTGGCACCGACTGTTCGGTCGCCTGGTCATTCGTTTGGGTTTTATACCTGTTTTCCTATTTTTGAGCTTTTAAAACTTAAAAAGTTGACTTCAATCATAACCTTAGATAAATGACCTTAGATGGGAATTCTGAGGGTTTCATCAGCTCCAGAGCGGCCAAATTAGGCTAGAAGCATGGTTGGCACAAGTCCCGAGGCTTTCGGTGTGACTTTGGGGCCATTTGGCGCTTTAGCCTATGAAATTTGGCCTAAGTTTGACTTTGGTCAACATTTTTGGTAAACGCGCTCGAATGAGAATTTCGTCAGCTCGGTTAGTTCCAGAATGCCTATTTTGGTCTAGAATGACCCTTTTTGTGCTTGTCGGGGCTTCCGATCTAATTTTGATGCCCTTGGTAGAATTCGGCTAAAATGGCGCTTTGGGTGTGGGACCAACTTTTTGTCAAAATGACCTCGTATGGAAATTCCAACTACAACATTGAGTCTGAAATGTCGAATTTAGTGGGGTAGCATATCTGATTTATTTTCATCGGGTCCCAAATGAATTCCGAGAATCCGTTCGGAGACTTTGAAAAATAGCAAAATCTGGTGTTGCTGGTGCAGACCTTTAGCGACCAGAATTTAGCCTTTTAGCGACCACAGATAGCTTTTAGGGACCAGAACTATTGCTATTTAAATAGCGAAAAATCAGATTTAGCCCTCATTTTAAAACTTCAATATCTCAAGTTCTAGAGCTCCGTTTTGGGTGATTCGAAGTCCCAGGTGCTCGAAATCTTTTTGGCTGTGTGGGTTAGTTTCTGATAGGGTTGGGTGATCCTTGATTTCTGTGAATTTGAGGTGTAAGTGGTTGCCTTGAACTAGAATTGTGTAAAGTTTTGCATCTTGGGTTTGTTGATGCAAGGAGCTAATCCGAGCCCCGAGAGGTGTTCCATTTTGGAACACAAGCTCAGGGGAGGGTTTAGAACCTCTTCACGGAGTCCATTCCAGGAATTCCATGGCGGGTCCCACATTTCTTGATTTTGACTCCAAAATTGGTCTATCTCCAATTTTGATGATTTTAGTGTCTGAACGACCATACTGACGCTGTGATTCTATTTTTGATATAGTGGGAGTTATCTGAGGCCGTTCGAAAGGGAAAAGCTCTGACGAAGTGATTTAGAGCCCGCGCAGTTGGCCTTCTGGTAGGTTACGGCTTCCCTTCCTTTAGATTGAGCTTGAATATGTGAATGCATGCTGATTTGTGTGAATCTGAGGTGGGGTTCAAGTATTTCTTCTCTTCTTCTCAGAAACCATTTTTAGGGCTGATTTTCGAGCTGTTATGGGGTTAGAACCATGCTATCGGAGGGGTTGTTTATATGCTATTGCATGTGGACTTTCTGTTGGTTGTTTCATTTGTTGGATTATATGTATCTTTGGCCTTAGATTAGGTTAGGCTAGTTTTGCCATAGACCCATGCACCTAGTAGACTTTGGTATGTATCCGATGTCAATTCGGACGGACTAGGTCCTTGTAGACCGGAATAGCAGACTTGGGTCTGATAATTAAGCCTAGTTTTGGCTTTGCATTGCTTGTTATCGTTTTATTTTCTCTCCCCATTTCTATGGTGATGATGCGTTGTCGAAGGCATGTTATCTTCCAGGTTTGGGTGCTTCAAGGTTAGTTCTGCGGTGATGTGGTTGGTAGTGGACGTCGATCCATGATGGCTTGGAGTTGATACGCTCGTTATGATGTGGTTGGTAGTGAACGTCGATCCATGATGGCTTGGAATTTGAGATCCTCTACGGAGTTGATATGCCCCGCACACTCTGTCTGGCTGGGTAGGGCCCCCAGGAGTGTTAGTTGACTCACTTAGCTGGCTTGGGCAGGGCCCCCAGAGTGATCAGCCAGCTGGGCAATTGGATATGAGTTATTTGAGTTCCTCTTCGGAGTGGACATGCCCTGCGCACTCATCTGGCTTGGGCAGGGCCCCCAGAGTGTTAGCAGGCGCACTCGTTTGGCAGGGTAGGGCCCCCGGAGTGCTAGCCTATTGGGCGGTTGGATATCAGGGCCTTTGGAGGGGATTGTAATACCCTCTTCCCCTCGCACGACACTCGACTGGCAAGGTAGGACCCCCGGAGTTGTTAGCAGGCGGGGTGGCCCGATTTGGAAGTCAGACTAGTTGACTGGGTTGGAGTTGGCTGGTGGTTTTGGTTCGGAGTTGGATTTCCTTTGGCTCCGTAGATCTAGTTATTATGTGTACCTGTCGGGCTTATGGGGGTCCGTTCGGGTTTTCATTGTCTGTGCTTGAGTGTACATTCTGGGTCTTATGGGGGGCCAGTAAGGTTTAGTTTAGGTATTTCTTAGATTTGATATCGATTAGTAGTGTGCTTATTTCCTTTTACCTCTGTTATTGTTGATTCTATCCTTTCAGTCTGTTGTTACCTTTCTTGCTCAGTCGGCCTATGATGCCTATAGGGTACCTGTTATTTTGGTACTCATGCTACACTCTACATCTGTTTCGTGATGCAGGTCCAAGCACCAGTTATCAGCGTTGAGGTCGAGCCTGCAGCAGTCTGTTCCGGAGATGAGGGTGAGCACATGGCGTTGTGGGATTACCTGTCTCCTTCTTTTTATGCATTTTGGTTTGTCTTTTTCTTTTGAGACAGTCTTATTTCCATGGTCCACTTTTGGGACTTGTACTCTTTTAGTAGTTCTGTACCTGTGACTTCCAGGTTCTGGGAGGTATCTTTTGTTGTATATAGTTTTGGGTTCTCTTCCGCCTTTTCCTTATATGATCCTTTTATTTACGCTTTCGCTTAGTTGAGGCTAGTTTCTACCCTTAGTCCCATTACTGTCAAGTTTCAAAGTAGGGTTTGGCCTGCCTACTAGCGGGTTAGTAAGCGCCATCAGGACTCGAGAAAATGGGTCGTGACAAAGTTTGTATCAGAGCCGCAGGTTCACCGATCTCACTTGTACAGAGCTAGCATCTAGTAGAGTCCTACGGATCGGCACAGAGACGTCTGTGACTTATCTTCGGGAGGCTACAGGATGTCTTTAGGAGGTTTTCTTATTTTGTATCTTGTTCATGCATTGTTGTTCGATTGGTTTCATGAAATCTTACTTGTTCTACTGTGTCGCAGGATGGTTCGCACGCGCAGTAGAGGTCAACCCCGAAGTCGAGGTGGTTCTACGGCACCAGGCTGAGATAGATCGAGGACTCCGAAGCCAGATCTGGAGCCTCAGATAGATCAGATTCCTCCTCAGCCAGTGGGATCGGGACCAGCCCAACCACCACCCGCACTAGCTGCCACCCCTGATCTTCAGGTAATTCTTGTGCAGATTCTAGCAACTATAGGGGGTATGCAACAGCAGCAAACCCCAGCACCAGTTCCAAAGCCAGCTCCATCACTATAGGGCTAGCCTGCAGCAGCGACTCCAAAGGTTCAGCAGCCGCCAGCACCGGCCGCTGTGTAGCCGGATGTCTTAGATGGGGTCATGCCATTACGGGAGCAAAAGATGGTTGGAGTGTTTTTGCGGTTGTCACCGCCAAGGTTTTCTGGGGTTTGTCGGTGAGGATGCTCAGGAGTTCCTTACTACTTATCGGGAGTGACTACATACTTTAGGGTTGGTGGAGTCGAGGGGAGCCAACTTTACAGCTTACCAGTTAGATGGACCGGCCAGGCAGTGGTAGTGTTCTTTCATGGAAACCAGGTCAGCTGGGTCCCCGCCGGTGTCGTGGACAGAGTTTTCTGAGGCCTTTCTGGCTAGACTTATTCCACGGAGTGTAAGAGATCGACTTTGTGATGAGTTCTTAAGGTTGGAGCAGGGCTCTATCATGGTATTTGAGTACGAGGCTAGATTTCATGAGTTGACCCGTCATGCCACTATGATCTTGCCCACGGAGGAGGAGAGAGTCAGGTGTTTCATGAGAGGTTTGAGGTTGCAGCTCTGTATTGAGTCGCAGTCCATGGTTTCAGCGGGCCGCTATTTTCTGGATATAGTGGACCATGCCTGCATGCTTGAGCAGCTACGTCGCGAGGGCCACGGGGGCAGCAGCAAGAGGGATAGGCTGGATGATCGTTTCAGTAGGCCTTGTCCTAGGCCTAGGGTTACTCAGGACCAGGGTTATCAAAGGTTCCCGCCGGGTCAGCCTAGTCACCCTTTTCAGGCATCATTGCAGATATCAGAGGGTGACCAGCACCATCAGGGTGGTTATAGTGCCGGTCCGAGTCAGGGCTGAGGTGGTTTCGAGACAGGTTCTTCAAGTCGGGGTGGCCGGCCTCCAGTTGTGAGTAGGTCTTCTCATGGTTGTTTTACGTGTGGAGAGCTTTGTCATTTGTCTAGGGAGTGCCCTATCTCCAGACCAGCCTTACCAGCCCCACAGATAGCGAGACTGGTACCAGCAGCAGCACCTCCAGCTAAGGGAGGAGGTCAGCATCAGGGTGTTCGGGGAGGTCCCCGGGAGGCAGGACAGGTGGCAGGGTGGATGCATGGAGTAGAGGCACCAAGGGCCATTTCTATACAACTCCATCTATAGTAGAGGCCGAGGCGTTGGATGATATAATCACAGGTGCGGTTCTCTTATGCCATCAGTCTGTTTCAGCTTTATTTGATCCTGGTTCCACATATTCGTATGTGTCTGCTTATTGTGCTCCTCGGTTGGGGGTGAGTCTAGAGCCCTTAGTGGTATCTTTGCATGTTTCGACCCAGTAGGGGATTCTTTAGTAGTGGATCAGGTTTGTACATCCTGTGTGGTGACTATTCGGGGGCAGGACACTCGGGCTAATCTTATTGTGCTTAGTATGTTGGATTTTGACTTGATTATGGGTATGAACTGGTTAGCCCCTCACTGAGCGATCTTGGATTGCTATACCAAGATCGTTACCTTAGTCATGCCTGGTATTCCACCGGTGGTATGGCAGGGTTCTTGTAGTCACACACCGGTAAAGGTGATTTCTTATGTTCAGGCTCAGAGGCTAGTGGCTAGTGGGTGTTTGCCATATTTGGCTTGTGTTAGAGATGTTAGTAGGGAGGGCCCTACAGCTGATTCAGTGCCTATAGTCCGAGAGTTTGCTGATGTGTTTGATGCCGACCTTCCTGGCCTACCCCAAGATCGGGACATTGACTTTCTAATTGATTTGGAGCAGGGTACTTGTCCTATTTCCATCCCACCGTACCATATGGCCCCCATAGAGCTCAGTGTTTAGCTTCAGGATCTCTTGGGTAAGGGGTTCATTCGGCCTAGTGTATCGCCTTGGGGTGCCCCAATCCTGTTTGTGAAGATGAAGGATGGTACTATGCGGATGTGCAATGATTACAGGCAGTTGAATAAGGTGACGGTGAAGAACCGTTACCCCATGCCTCATATTGATGATCTGTTCGACCGGCTTCAGGGTGCCACAGTGTTTTCTAAGATTGACTTGAGATCCGGTTACCATCAGTTGAGAATTAAAGCAACGAACATCCCTAAGACAGCACTTAGGACTCGTTACGGCTATTTTGAGTTCCTAGTGATGTATTTTGGGTTGACTAATGCCCCTGCCGCCTTCATGGACTTGATGACTCATGTATTCAGGCCGTATCTGGACTCCTTCGTCATAGTCTTCAGTGATGATATCTTGGTATACTCGTGGAGCCATAGTGAGCATGAGCTACATTTGAGGATAGTGCTCCAAACTTTGAGAGATCATCGGCTTTATGTCAAGTTCTCAAAGGGCGAGTTTTGGCTGGAGTCTGTAGCATTCTTGGGGCACGTGGTGTCCAAGGATGGCATTATGGTGGATATGGCGAAGATTGAGGTTATTCGTGATTGGGCTAGGTTCACCTCTGTGACAGAGATTCGGAGCTTCGTCGGATTGGCAGGGTACTACAGGCATTTTGTTGAGGGCTTCTCTACTATAGCAACACCTTTGACTCGGTTGACTCGCTAGGATGTTCCCTTTGTGTGGTCAGAGGAGTGTGAGAGGAGCTTTTTGAGGCTCAAGGAGTTTCTTACCATCGCTCATATCTTGACTCTTCCAGTTGAGGGTGAGGGCTTCACGGTTTATTGTGACGCATCTGGCGTTTGTTTGGGTTGGGTTGGGTTTTGATGCAGCAGGGCTGGGTTATTGCTTATGTGTCGAGGCAGCTTAAGCTGCATGAGCGCAACTACCCCACTCATGACTTGGAGTTGGCGGTGGTAGTTTTTGCGCTTAAGATCTAGAGGCATTACCTATATGGAGCTCATTGTGAGATCTACACTGATCACAAGAGACTTCAGTACATTATGACCCAGAGCGATCTTAATTCGAGGCAACACCATTGGGTTGAGCTCCTGAAGGATTATGATCTCTCTATTCTCTACTATCCAGGCAAGGCGAATGTGGTAGCGGACACCTTGAGCCGGAAGGCAGAGAGTATGGGTAGTCTAGCCTTCCTTTCTGTTTCGGAGCGACCCATACTTTGGACATTCAGTCCCTAGCCAATCAAATGATCAGGCTTGATGTTTTAGATTCCAGTCAGGTGTTAACTTATGTGGGAGTTCAATCATCCCTGCTAGATCAGATCCATAGTCATCAGTTCGAGGATGAGTCTTTTGTGGCACTCAGAGATAGAGTATTGGCAGGTGATACCGGACAGGTGATGTCGGGAAGGCTAGCTTAGATTCAGATGGGGTTTGAGGTTTGCTAGCCATTTGTGTGTTCCGAGAGTTGGGGAGTTGATTCAACTGATCCTTAGCGAGGCCCATGATTCCAGATATTCTATCCATCCAGGCACCGCTAGGATGTATCGTGATTTGAGGCAGCATTACTGGTGGAGTGGTATGAGGAGGGACATCTTAGACTATGTGTCTTGTTCCTTGTGTTATCAGCAGGTGAAGGCTGAGCATTTGAACCCTGGTGGGGAGTTGCAAATATTACCCATTCCTGAGTAGAAGTGGGAGCGTATCACCATGGATTTCATTGTGCGTTTGCCTCGAACTTCTAGAAGTATTGACAACATTTGTGTCATCGTGGATCGATTGACCAAGTCAGCACACTTCCTTCCAGTTCATACTTCCTTCTGTGCTGAGAGGTTAGCCCGTATCTACATTCGGGAGGTGGTCCGTCTTCATGGTGTGCCTGTTTTTATTATTTCAAACCGGGGTACACAGTTCACTTCTAGCTTTTGGAGGGTATTTCAAGAGGAGTTGGGCACCCGTGTCATCTTAGCACAACATTTCACCCGCAGACTGATGGCCAGTCAGAGCGTACTATTCAGGTTCTTGAGGATATGTTGCGGGCCTGTGTGTTGGACTTTGGAGGTCAGTGGGACCAGTTCTTGCCTTTGTCGATGTTTGCGTACAACAACAGCTACCACTCTAGCATTCAGATGGTGCCGTTTGAGGCTTTATATGGTAGGCGTTGTCGCACTCTAGTTAGTTGGTTTGAGTTTATGGAGCCTAGGCCACGTGGTACAGACTTGTTTCAAGAGGCCTTGGTGCATATGAGGATGCTTCAGGATCGGCTTAGAATGGCTCAGAGTAGAATCCAGATCTATGCGGATCGCAGGCGCCGACCGTTGAGATTTCCCGTTGGTGATAGAGTATTCCTCAGAGTATCGCCCATGAAGGGCGTGATGAGATTTGGGAGGCGGGGCAAGCTTAGCCCCAGTTATATTGGGCCTTTTGAGATTTTGAGGACAGTTGGTGAGGTGGCCTATGAGTTAGCTTTACCTCTAGCAGCTATTCATCATGTTTTCCATGTTTTGATGCTGCGCCGGTATGTTCCAGATGAGTCTCATGTGCTCCAATATGATGTCGTTGAGTTGGATGATCGCCTGACATATATTAAGGAGCCAGTTGCTATTTTGGCCAGAGAAGTGAGGCAGCTGAGGTCTAGAGCCATTCCTGTGGTTAAGGTCCATTGGAGGCATCATCCAGTAGAGGGAGGCTACCTGGGAGACTGAGCGGGAGATGCGGGAGCAGTTCCCCAACTTATTTGAGCCCTCAGGTACTTCTTAACTCTTACTTTCGCAGATGAAAGTTCTTTTAGTAGTGGATATTGTAATGACCCTCCAGGTCATTTCTGTGTTAATGTTTTCTTCCTGTCGTTTAAAGCATTCCTGTAGCGACCCCAAGTCATTAATGACTTACTGGCACCGACTGTTCGTTCGCCTGGTCATTCATTTGAGTTTTGTGCCCGTTTCCTATTTTGGAGATTTTGAAACTTGAAAAATTGATTTTAGTTATAACCTCAGGTAAATGACCTCAGATAGGAATTCTGACAATTCCATCAGCTTTGGAGCGGCTAAATTAGGCTAGAAGCATGGTTGGCACGAGTCCCGAGGCTTTTGGTGTGACTTTGGGGCCATTTGGCGCTTTAGCCTTCAAAATTTGGCTCAAGTTTGACTTTGGTCAACATTCTTTGTAAACGCACTGAGAATTTCATCAGCGCGGTTTGTTCTGAAATGCCAAGTTTGGTCTAGAATGACCCTTCGTGTGCTTTCCGGAGCTTCCGGTCTAATTCTGAGGCCCTTGGTAGAATTCGGCTAAAATGGCGCTTTGGGTGTGGGACCCACTTTTTATCGAAACGACCTCATATGGAAATTCCAACTGTACCATTGAGTCCAGAATGTCAAATTTAGTGGGGTAGCATATCTGATTTATTTTCATCGGGTCCCAAACAAATTTCGAGAATCCGTTCGGAGACTTTGTAAAATAGAAAAATCTGGTGTTGCTGCTGCAGAATTTAGCCTTTTAGCGATCAGAACTGCTGCTATTTAAATAGAGAAAAGTCAGATTCGGCCTTCATTTTAAAACTTTGATATCTCGAGTTTTAGAGCTTTGTTTTGGGTGATTCGAAGTCCCAGGTGCTCGGAATCTTGTTGACTGTGTGGGTTAGTGCTCCGATAGTGTTGGGTGATCCTCGATTTCTCTGAATTTGAGGTGTAAGTGGCTGCCTTGAGCTAGAATTGTGTAAAGTTTTGCATCTTGGGTTTGTTGTTGCATGGAACTGATCCGAGCCCCGAAAGGTGTTCCATTTTGGAACACAAGCTCGGGGGAGTGTTAGGACCTCTTCATGGAGTCAATTTTGAGATTTCTGAAGTGGGTCTCACATTTCTCGATTTTGACTCTGAAATTGGTCTGTCTCTGGTTTTGATAATTTTAGTGTCTAAATGACTGTACTAACGCTGTGATTCTATTTTTGATAGTGTGGCAGCGATCCAAGGCCGTTCGGAAGGAAAAAGCTCTGGCGGAGTAATTTGGAGCGGGCGCGGTCAGCCTTCTGGTAGATTACGGGTTCCCTTCCTTTAGATTGAGCTTGAATGTGTGAATGCATGATGATTTGTGTGAATTTGGGGTAGGGTTCTTGTATTTCTTCTCTTCTTCTCAGAAACCATGTTTTAGGGCTGATTTTCGGGCTGTTATGGGATTAGAACCATGCTATCGGAGGGGTTGTTTATATGTTGTTGCATGCGGAATTTTTGTTGGTTACTTTATGTGTTGGATTATATGTATCTTTGCCTTAGATTAGATTAGGCTAATTTTGCCATAGAACCATGCACCTGGTTGACTTTGGTATATATCCGACGTCGATTCGGATGGACTAGGTCCTTGTAGACCGAAATAGCAGACTTGAGTCTAATAGTTGAGCCTAGTTTTGGCTTTGCATTGCTTGTTATCCTTTTGTTTTCTCTCCCTATTTATTTGGTGCCGATGCGTTCTCGGAGGCATGTTATCTTCCAGGTTTAGGTGCTTCGAAGTTAGTTCTGCGGTGATGTGGCTGGTAGTGGACGTCGATCCACGATGGCTTTGAGTTGATACGCTCGTTGTGATGTGGTTGGTAGTGGACGTCGATCCATGATGGCTTGGAATTTGAGATACTCTGCGGAGTTGATATGCCACACACACTCTGACTGGCTGGGTAAGGCCCCAGGAGTGTTAGCTGACTCACTTGGCTGGCTTGGGTAGGGCCTCCGGAGTGATAAGCCAGCTGGGCAATTGGATATGAGTTATTTGAGGTCCTCTTCAGAGTCGACATGCCCTGCGCACTTGTCTGGCTTGGGCAGGGCCCCCGGAGTGTTTGCCTATTGAGCGGTTGGATATCAGGGCCTTTGGAGGGGATTGTTATGCCCCCTCCCCCCTGCGCGACACTCGACTAGCAGGGTAGGGGCCCCGTAGTTGCTGGCAGGCAAGGTGGCCCGATTTGGAAGTCAGGCTTGTTGACTGGGTTGGAGTTGGCTGGTGGTTTTGGTTTGGAGTTGGATTTTCTTCTGTTCCGTAGATCTAGCTATTCTTTGTACCTGTCGGGCTTATGGGGTCCGTTCATGTTTTTGTTGTCTGTGTTTGAGTGTACCTTTTGGGTCTTACGGGGGGCCCAATTAGGTTTAGTTTAGGTATTTATTAGATTTGTTATTGATTAGTTTTTTGCTTATTTCCTTTGACCTCTGTTATTGTTTATTCTATCCTTTCAGTCTGTTTTTACCTTTCTTGCTCAGTCGGCCTATGATGCCTTCTGGGTACCTATTGTTTTGGTACTCATGCTACACTATGCATCTGTTTCATGATGCAGGTCCGAGCACCAGTTATCAGCATTGAGGTCGAGCCTGCAGTAGTCTGTTTCGGAGACAAAGGTGAGCACATGGCCTTCTGGATTACCTGTCTCCTTCTATTTATGCATTTTGGCTTGTCTTTTGCTTTTGAGACAGTCTTGTTTCTATGCTCCACTTTTGGGATTTGTACTCTTTTAGTTGTTCTGTACTTGTGACTTCCAGGTTCTGGGAGGTATCTTTTGTTGTATATAGCTTTAGGTTCTCTTCCGCGTATTCCTTATGTGATCCTTTTATTTATACTTTCGCTTAGTTGAGGCTAGTTTCCACCCTTAGTCCCATTACTATCAAGTTCCAGGGAAGGGTTTGGCTTGCCTACTGGCGGGTTGGTAGGCGCCATCATGACTCAATAAATTGGATCGTGACCGATTAACACCTCATCATAAACTTCTCTCAGGTTAAAGTATAATCTAACTCATCCATACAAGTAACTCTTACTCTACCTTCTATCATGAAATCTACACCAACTCATCACTTCTTAGTCTATCCATAAGGAAAAACTCCTCATTAATAACTTATTGGGTGTATGACTACAACAACATAATTTACCTCATCAATATGTCCCTTTCTTAGATTATTATACCTCTGCATGCATTCTTCTAACTCTGGGAACTTTTACTACTACTGCTTATAACATCATAACTCATACTATCTTGTCAGGTGAAGATACTATCCAAGCTCTAAAACACACTTCCTTATAAGGGTCTCAACTGGGAGTACATCTCGCTTTTAGCTTGAACGCATGATTCATATGAATTAAGAGTGCATTCTTTCGAATCTCAACACTTAAGCTCACTCATAGGCTTCTCTCAAGCCCCTCTACAATCTCATGATTTTCTGAAGACTTTTGTTGAGAGCAACTCATCTATAAGGATCTTGGCTTTACTTTTCAACCACCTTGAGTATAAGGGGGTAGTCGAATGTGAAACGACCCCAAAAATGCCCGAAAATGTGCTTCGGAAACACCTATAATTGTAATTTCCATATATCTCAAAATCCGTGCATGATTTCGGAAATTCGACTTCATATTCTTATTTGTGGGGTCAAATTGAGTGGGAAATGGGTCTAACCCGAATTTTAGAGCAACCGTATCAAAATTCGAAAATCGCAAAAATTGCGATTTGGAGGGTCAACTTTAAAGGGGCATATCTCTTAGCACACAAGGAACTGGAAGGGCTGCAACCTATTAAATTAAAGCTCTTTGAGTTAGCTTTCCAACGCACTTGGTTTCACCTTATTCCGAGTTAGGATGAGGGAGTTATGACCATTTTCGTAAAACCTGTCTGTGCAGATTTGCAATTTCCAGTGAGCTATTTTTTTAGGCGGGTTGGAGACGTTTTTTTTTATAAAAAGGGGATATGTCCCATACTTAGTCATTTTTCTTAACTCCAAAAACACTCTCTAAGCCCTCTCCAAAAATTCCACCAAGATCTTCAACCAAATTCAAACATCTCAAGCTCTAATTCCGGATTCAAGACTCAATCTCAAGCTTCGATTCTCCATTCCAATCTTCATCAAGGATTCTCCAAAGTTGAGGTATGTGGGTTTGATTGTGGAAACCTTCCTTTCCACAAGTCCAACCATTTATCCTCTATTTCTACTTCAAGTTTATGGGTCCTTATGATTATTTATGAACTCTTGAATTATGGAATTACTATTACACACCCTATTATGGTCCATTTTGCATATTATCATGAAATGGAATTATTATGTGATGTTTATGGTTTACATGCTTCCATGATCAAATTATGAAGGTTGATATATATATGTATGTTGTTGGTGGGCTGATTTATATGGATTTTGGAATTGGTTGGACTTAGTATTCTTGAAATACATGATTTCATTTACATGAACAATTGCCCACCTTGTGTTTGATAAAATGCCCATTTATAGAATTCTTAGGAAAGGGAAGGTCCAAGGTACGTCCTATGAGTCGGATGGTTATGTAATTACTGAAATGATGATGAAATGGGCACATGTATATGATTTTCTCTATATAAGTGTTGTGAGTCGACCAAGCCTAGTACGGGGGGTAGTAGGCCCGTATAACCGTATCGAGGGGTTGGTACCTTGGTTGCCTAGTACGGGGGGTAGTAGGCCCGTATAACCATATCGAGGGGTTTGTACCTTGGTCCCTAGCTCGGGGGGTGGTAGGCCCGTGTAACCATATTGAGGGGTTTGTACCTCTTTCGCCTCTCCAAGGGGGTGGTAGGCCTTGGAAATACTATATTGATGGTCACTCGCCACACATGTACTACGTCCCACTAAATATGATTTTTATGTAAGCATCATTATACATATCATTTCATTAATATGCTATTTATCGGGTATGATTACGCATTTTTCCTATGATGTCCATCTAATGTAGCATTGCATTGCATCCCATATACTTAGTACATTCAAATGTACTAATGCATACTCTATGCCTACATGATGTCAACATGTAGGGACCGGAGCACCGCTTGACCATCCTCCTCTGCGTGGCTAGTACGATTTTCTATAGTGGTTATTGGTGAGTCCTCCATTTCGGGGACGTTGCTCATGATCTTTTGCTATGTATAAAACTTTTCCTTTCTAGTTATGTTTTGACTATGAGGGTGAGCCCGGTAGTTTGTCTTGGCCCCCGCTAAGTACTCATGTTTAGAGGTGGTGTTGGACAAGTTGTGTATTATGCTTGAGCTTGACTCATCTATGGTATTTATGTATCATTTCTTTTTTTTTCTTGCTCCCTTAGTCCCGATTTCCCCCTTGATTATGCTTATCGCTTATGGTCATTTAATTGCTTCCGCGACCAAGGATGTGTAATGATACGCTATGAGGCTTGTTTGGGGTTCCTTCGGGTTCCCCATTCGCCGGTCACATCTAGGCCCTAGGCTTGGGTCGTGACAGAATGGATCTAAGAAATGCACAAGTTTGAATAAGTTCCTTATGACGCAGTTCTATTACACGATTTAGAGTATAAAAGAAGGAAAACTTTTCTTAGATGTTTGTAATCACTCATTTATAGAAGTGGGGCTCTCACAATCATAAATAAGATCCTACTGGCACGGCTTCATAGAAACCCTAGGACACTTGAACTCTGTGCTATGATACCAAATTTTTCATACCCCGAACCTACACCCTGGACGTGGCCGATACTCGAGAACCATTGATGGTCCCCAAGCGAACCCTTGGCCTGGCTGACTACTTAGCGGAAGACTTACTCAAGTGATAAAAAGCTTTAAAACAGAATTTTTGAACATTTAAACTCAAAATAAAAACTCAACTCAAACTGTATGTAAAATACTCAATAACATAAGTACTATAGTTTGCAAAAACATCTCAAGAAAAAGTAAATACTAAAAGGCTCATCAACTCTATCTATCTATGAAGCATCTTCTATTAAAGAAGGATGTCGTGACAAGACCCACGACACCTCAAAACTACTAACTAGAAAGTAAATGTGAAGTCCTCTAGAATGCAAAGAGGCTCACCAAAACTTTCTGGAGTGTAGAGTGATCTCAACGGAGCGTCTGTTGATGATCCCGAACACATGTATCTGCATCATAAAAAGATGCAGGTCAAATGACATCAGTACATTTGAATGTACGAGTATGTAATATAGTCAAAGTGAAATAACTGAATGAAAGGACTACAATAGATATAACATGAACTCAACTGAATGTAAAGAATTAAATCATTTAACTTTACAAAAATACTTACTCATCTCAGAACTCAACATAATAAGTGTTATATGAAAAATATATTGTAACTCTATTGGGAGATTCTCTAACCGTTAACCATCACTGTGAGCTACGTGATGATATAGCGTCTCGCCCACACTGCTAGAATTGTCCTATATCGTACCGGGATATAGGACGCCTCAACTAAGTGGATCCACTAAGCTATAAGGATTCATCTAAAATGTATGATCATGTACCCATGTTGGCAAGACATGGTTTATGGGAGCTGTGAGTTGTCTGAACCCTCCCCCATATCGGTGCTCAATACTACTCCCATTAATATATATTGTTGCTCAAATGTAAAAATATTACTCTTTCTCTAGTTTGAGGTAATTGCTCAAAAAGGGGCCACTTTAAGAGGTAACTGCTCTGTACTTAATCTTTTTGAAAACTCGTAACTTTTCTCAAAAAAAGTGTACTCTTTTTCTTCATGTAAAAATGAAACATTTGGGAAATACTTAGTTTGGTTATTCTCTTTCTCAAACTGTTCTTTACTTCCTCAAAACTCAGTTTAAACAATAATGTTTTGTTTTAAAAGATTCTTACTAAGAATTCACTGAATACTCAAGAATAGGGTTCATGCTGGAAAATAGTCATGAACAATCAACTCAATAATCACAATACACAATGTATGACAATTCAATGATTAGAGAAAGTAATTCAATTAATCAACAACTCAAAAATTTAGAACTCAATATCAACTCATCTCAAGAATACTAAAATCTAAGGATACAACCCTAGATTACTCTTTTACTGATTTGAAAGTAGATATAGGGCGTGAGGAAAAACTAGTCCAACACTATGATAGCCTTACATACCTAGGAAGAACAAAGTTCTTGGCGAAATCGATGAAACTCAAAGAACGCTCGAAACCCTAGCTTTTCTCCTCTTGGAACCTTGCTCTAATGTCTTGAAGTGTTAATGAATGTAAAAGAATTGATTAACACTTTCTAAGCCCTTAATTAGGTTTGAAACGACGTGGTTTAGCCTTAGAATATGGTTGAAACGATGTAGTTTAAGTACCCAACACATAGGGGGAAAGACCAAAATGACCCCAACTTTTAAAACTAAAAAGGTGCCCAAAACGGCCAGTCTCATGAGCTGTTTAAGGCTTCACTGGCCGTTTAATCCATCACGACCCGTATAGTGGGTCGTCAAGTTGCCTTGCCCAACAGGGCTTCACTAAAATGGGCATAACTTTTTACTCCGGGCTCGAAATGAGGCAAACTTGGTGGTGTTGGAAAGAGGACTCAAAGACATTTAATTTGATAGGTTATGGGCCACTAATTCATTTTGTGCAGAGAGATATGATTGTTTGAAAGTAAAATCTCATATTGAAACTTAATCGGTAAGAAAGCTTTCAACTCAACATTGTGCTAGGGGATTATAGTGACCTTAATTCATATCCAAAAGCATTCCCCAATAAAGAATCAACCTTTACACCTAATAACAATTAAGAATCACTCGATATGACCTTATACACAAATGAAGAATGGTTCGGGTCTTAACTTAGAAATTTTCGGGGTGTGTACACTTTACCAAAAGAACACACACGTTATTCAAAAATTCAGACGTATAGTTTCATAATATATTTTCTATATAATATGTCAGAATTGTATGCTTAGTGTTCGATTTTATTCAAAATTTATTTTAATCATAGTGAATCAATCAAGAAATCGTGGTCGAGTTCAAAGGTGAAAGGTTAGTATTTTCTTAAATTTATTTTGTTTTTTGTAAGTGTTATATTAGATTTTATAGGGTTTATGATATGGTGTCAAATATTAGATCTTTGTGTGAACTATAACTTTATGAAATGTAACATCAAGCTCATTAATTAAGGGTTTATGTTACGGTGTTAAATTTTGATCTTCGTAATATAACTTGATATTCATATTGTCACATATGTTATGGTGTGAAATGTAACAAATTTGGGTTTTTTGCTATTTTCAGCTGCTGTTTTTGGTCGTGCATGTGTGGGTTGGGTGGTGTTATGTCTGTGTGGATTCTCCTTTTAAAATAAAAGACAAAAAGTCAAAGATGTGTTGGGTGTTGTGTCTATGTGAGGTTACAGTAAAATAACCTAATCCTAAGAAGACAAAGATTTGTTAGGTATTGTGTCTATGTGTGGTCTCTATGTGTGGGGTTATATGTGTGGGGTTATATGTGTGTATGTGTGAGGTTATAGTTACATTAAGAAACTCAATATTATGGACTTTAACTTGAACTACTTGGATATCTATTTGTAATAATTATTATGGACTTTAACTTGAACTGTTTTGATATCTGCTTTGGTGTGTATGTGTGTGTTTCTTTAGTCAATTATTGTGTATATGTGTGTGCTTCTTTAGTCAATTATTTGTATTCTATTAGTGACTTGTACTTAATTATTGTTAATTTTTAAGCATATAGGTATGAGTGGATTTACATTCATTACTTTAAAGTTGTATCTTGGTGGGGCCTTATTGTATGAAGGTGAGGAAACAGGATATGTGGGTGGGTTAGCGAGTGCATACGTAAATGTTGATGTGGATACAATATCATATTTTGAGATTAAAGTCTACATTAAAGAACTAGGATATAGCCCACATTGCAAATTTAGTATCTCGCCACCTAACAGTTGCATCTTAGGAGATACTGGCAATGATGATATTCTCTTAGCAATGTGTAATTGTTAAAAAAATGGGGCTATTTTGGATGTATATGTGCTCATGCCTGAGGAGGAATCTGGTGCAGCTTTTAATAAAGTTGGGACCACTGAAAATAATGTTAGTCAAAACATTGAAGAAAATGAAGTAGGTGAGGTTTCCTTTAATGGGGTAGATGTATCTCTAAATACTACCTAAAATATTCCTTCTATATCAAATCCAACAGCTCCAAATACTCATCCATCATATTCTGAAGATAGTGAATACTCTATAAAAGGATGTGATGAGTCATCAGAAGATAGTGATTATTCTGAAAATAGTGAACTGCTTGGAGATGACCAATATGGAAGTGATGTTCATGAGGAATTAGTAGAGCTTAGGTTTAATGACCCGGTTGGTTATTATGGATATTTTGTGAAATTTACCATTTTGCCCCTCCTGACTTTTGGCCCCGAGTTATTCTTGATTGAGTTTCGGAAGTTGGTTCCAAACCTTATGTAAAAAGTTGAGATTTTGGCAAGTTTTGAGTTTGAAAGGCTTAAGTTGCCTAAAAGTGGTTTTTGGTGTCATTCGGGTTTTGGATGCATGGATCGGAATTTTGAGAGTTTCGTTGGATTCAGGGGATGATTTTAGGCCTAGAGGTGGTCTTGGTTTTTTTTGAGAGGTTCCGAGCTTGTTTTGGCCTTTTTAGGCATTTAGTAGATTTTTGTGGTTTCCACGGATGTCGGGTCAAGGAGACCTCATACTCATATTTTGATGGTTTCATTGAGTTCAGAACGTTGATATAATCCATTTGTATGTCTGGTTTATGTGTACGCGGTTCCGAATGAATCTCGAGGGTCCTTTCGATGTTGTGAGACTTGGCTGTGTTTTTTGGTGTTGGAGGCCTTGCTTTTGCGAAGGTCTTGTCGCTTAAGCGAAGGAGGCTTTGCTTTTGCGAAGCCTGAGTTTTTAGCGAGGTTCATTTTTGCAAACCTTGGACCACTTTTGCGACATCAGAAAGAGGTTTTGACCTGCAAATTTTAGGGTTTTAGCCCTATTTTCTAATTTTAAGTTTGGGAAACCCTTGGAGGCAATTTTTGAAAGGATTGCTTGTGCTAAACCATTTGGGTAAGCTTTTTTGATCCTAAACTTCATTTGACTTTTATTATTTAAGGATTCTAACATCATAATTTGCGATTTGATTTGGAAAATGGCAAGGTCTTATAGAACATGAGTTATGGTCTAAAATGGAGATTATGAACTGATTTTGATCCCTTTTTCAAAATGGTTTTCACCAATGAGTTCCTAAAGCCTTAAACATCATTTTCAAGTATTGATTTCCAGATTCAAACCTTCTTTTTGAAATTGGGTTTTGAGTTGATTGACTCATTTTTCTAAATAATTGATGTGGGTATTGTTGTTTCCAAAGAGTGATTGTGAATACTTGATTGTTATAGATTTTATGGGTTTGAAAGTGAGTCAGAAAGGGAAAACACAAGCTTCGAATTGATTGATTGATTGCTTTAAACAAAATGATCTCGTAAACTTTGTAATTTGGTTGTATTATTTACTTCTCTTCGTTGTCTATGTGTTGGAGAGTAATCGGGAATAAGGTGAAGGGTTATTTGCTCCACTTGATTAATGTTAACCAACAAAAAGGGGAAAATGAAAAGGCTTCTTGATAATAATGATAAATGTGAATTGCCTTGTTATGGCCCCTATTCAATTGATTGGGGAATTACTTGAATGCATGAAGTGGACTTAAATTGTATGAATTGTTGTCTCTTTGTGTGGTGTGATATTTCTTTTGTGCATTGAATACTTGAACACCATGATGAGAAACTTGATAAAATCCCAAGGAAAATGGTTTCGGCTAGTGATATAAATGCCAAAGGGAAATGGTTCCAGCAAGTGATATTTCGTGATAAAGCTGAAGGGAAATGGTTTCGGCTAGTGATATAAATGTCGAAGGAAAATGGTTCTGGCAACTGATATTTTGTGATAAAAAGCCGAAGGGTAATGATTTCAGCTAGTGATATAAATGTCTAAATGAAAAGGTTCCGGCAAGTGATTTAATGCGAACGCCGAAGGGAAATGGTTTCGGCTAGTGACATTGTGAATAACAAAAATGGTTTCGACAAATGTTGACCTTTTTGAACAATCTACTTGATGCATATATTCGACTTATTTGACGCATGTGATTGACCTAATTGATGTGTTTGAATGGTTTATTTTATATGCGAGTAGAACATGTTGATATTTGTGATTGAAATGCTTTGTACTTGAGAGTATATGATTTGATACTTATCGGTTGTTGAAATGTGACTTTTGGTCTATGATCTTTGAGCCTTGAGACTTGTGTATTGTAGAAATGTTAGGTTGGGCTGGTTTCTATGCAGGTTGTATTTTTTGGAGGTTCGGTTGGGATGGAAAGGAGTATTCGATTCTAGCTAGGTTGCCTAGTTTATTAGGTTGCTTGTTGGGTACTGTGTTGGTGGTACTCACTCATTGCTTCTACACATGTGTAGGTTCCAAGTCCAGACCCATGTGATCTTCTTCTTCTTTTGACTTTGAGGCTCGTTGAAGGATTTGAGAGGTAGCTGCTTCTCATCTCGGGGGTGCCTCTTTTCCTTTTTATTATGCTTTATTCTATTTGACAAGTAAAGACATTGAAACTATGTAATTATTTTATTTCCACACTTATGTATTAGTTGTTTGTACACATGACAACTCGATTTTGTGGTATTATTTAGAATGAATAAGTCTTCCACCTTTGTCTTGTTCTTGTTTTATCTTTTAACTTTTCTTTCATTTCATTGGGTTGAGGCTGACTTGCCTTGGTGGAAATAGACAAGTGTCATCACATCCATTTTTGGATCATTACAAATGGTATCAGAGTGCCAGGTTCGTAGGTCTCACATGTGTACAAGCCATGAATAAGTAGAGTCTGGAGGATCACTACAAAGACGTATGTACTTATCTTCGAGAGGCTATGAAGACTGTTAGGAAACTTGCTTTTGTTCAGTCTTTCTTATCGTGCGTGGTTGCCTTCGCTAATGCTGAGTTGCCGCTTGTTGTTTTTTGCAGATGACAAGGAACAGATCTTCAGTTTCTAGTGGTAGATTGGAGGCAGTCCCTGAGGCAGTTGTTGAGATCCCAGCTAGGGGTAGAGGTAGGGCCCAAGCTAGGGGTCTTGCTCATGGAATAGCACCGACTAGAGGTCGTGCCCGTGGAAAAGCACAAGCCAGAGGCAAAGCTAGAGAGGCTTCACCTGAGCCACAGGTTGAGGTTGTTGAGGACTAGATTCCTCTCGGGTTTGGAGCTCTCTTGTATCAGGAGACTTTGTTGATGATGCTTGGTGTGCTAGAGAACTTCTCTCAGGGTGGTGCGACAAGTACACCACATAGTTCTCAGTCTAGATTTGGAGCACACCAGGTCAGCAGCAGACTTCGGGTATTCAGGATCAGGAGAGTCAGCCACCAGTGGTTCTAGCACCGGTTGTGGGTGTTCAGATTGTTCTAGAGTTTATTCTGACAACAGCTGAGCAGTATTATTAGAGGTTTCAGAAGATGAAACCAACCCAGTTTCAGGGTGGTAAGAGCGAGGATGCTCATGAGTTCTTGACATTGTGTCATGAGATGCTTGAGACAGTGGGTATGGTGGTTACTCCTGGTGTTCATTTTGATGCACTTCACCTGCATGGATGCGCCAGTGAGTGGTGGAGGACTTTTGGGAGGTCTAGACCAGTTGGGTCTCCTCCGATTGAGTAGGATGTGTTCCCAGTGCTTTCCAGCATCGCTTCATTCCTTGGAGCGTAAGGGAGGAGAGTTGACTGAGGTTTCAAGACTTGAGAAAGAGTAGTTTGTCTGTGACTGAGTATGAAGCCTTACTAAACATGCTATGACTATTGTTCTCGATGAGGCAGAGAGAGTTCATAGGTTTGTGAGAGGGTTGTCTTTCTCTACATAGTCGTATGTGTTCCGAACCGCCAGAGATGGGGCTTTCATCCAGTCCATTGTGATCACCACCAAGGAGGCAGAGTTGATGCTTGTAAAGGAGTTTGAAGAGCCTAAGAGGGCCTGTTATTCTGGTCAGTTTTTTTGGTGCGTCATCTGGAGGCCAAGTTTCACACCTAGGTAGTGGCTCCTTTCAGTATTGCAGGCCAGTTCACGCATCTATGCCAGTGGCTAAGAGTGGACAGTTAGCCCAAGGGTCTTATGGTTCTGGTCGAGGCGGCCATGGTACCTCATCTGGTTCACAATAGCAGTTATTTGTGCCAAGGTCTTGTTATGGTTGTGGGGATCCATCTCATATGATTCAATGGTTTCCACTACAAATTGGACCTCAACGTACCTATTCAGATACTCCAGTTAGAGATTCAGTGCCTCCGACCAGGGGTCGAGGCAAAGGTCATTCTGGCAGAGGTGGAAGGACTTCTGGTAGGGGTGCTACAGCTTCGTAGGGTGGAGGTAGGGGTTCTACTCAAACTGCATGTGGTTGAGAGGGCCAGTGTTATAATTTTTCAAGGAGACCTGAGGCTGAGACTCTGATGCTGTGATCATAGGTATCGTCCCAATTTGACATCGACATGCGTCTGTATTGTTTAATCTGGGGTCTACTTTCTCATATGTGTCTACCTATTTTGCTGCTGGGTTTTATATGATGTCTGCTTGCATGCCTGTGTCTATTCATGGTTCTACACCAGTGGGTGAATCCTTAGTGGTGGATCGAGTGTATCGATCATGTCTTATTTCTTTGGACTGGTATGATACTTGGGTAGACTTGATCATTTTGGGGATGGTAAACTTTGATGTTATCTTGGTTATGGATTAGCTCTCCTCGCATCATTTTATTCTGGATTGTTTTTCTAAGATTGTGACCTTAGCGATGCCAGGTGTCCCGAGAGTTTAATGGACGGGTGCTAGTGGTTCTTACCCTAGAAAAGTTATCTCCTTCATTTGAGCTCAGAGATTGGTTGATAGAGGGTGTTCACCCTATTTGGCTTTCATTTGAGATACTAGTGTTGAGCCACCTCCAATGGATTCGGTGCTCGTGGTTTGAGAGTTTTCAGATGTGTTTCCTACTGATCTTCTAAGTGTTCCTCCAGATAGGGATATTGATTTTGCTATCGACTTGGAGCTGGGCACCAAGCCCATCTCTATTCCTCCTTACCATATGGCTCCAGCTGAGTTGAAAGAATTGAAGGATCAGTTGCAGGATTTGTTGAGCAAGGGGTTCATTCTCCCTAGTGTTTCTCCGTGGGGTGCTCCTATTTTGTATGTGAGGAAGAAGGATGGATCCATGAGGATGTGTATTGATTATCGATAGTTGAATAAGGTGACAGTGAAGGACAAGTATCCTTTTCCTTGTATTAATGATTTGTTTGATAAGTTTCAGAGTGCACCTCTATTTTCTAAGATTAATTTGAGGTCCGGGTATCATCAGCTGAAGATTAGGGTTTCAAATATCCCTAAGACAGCTTTCAGGACTCATTATGGGCACTATGAGTTTCTTGTGATGTCTTTCGGTTTGACTAACGCCCCTGTAACATTCATGGAGTTGATGAACAGGGTGTTCCAACCTTATTTGGACTCTTTTGTGATAGTCTTCATTAATAACATCTTGGTGTACTCCAAGACTAAATAGGATCATGGACGGCATTTGAGGATTGTGCTCCAGAGATTGAAAGAAGAAAACTTATATGCCAAGTTCTCGAAGTGTGCATTTTGGCTTGATTTAGTTGCATTTTAAAGAAACGTGGTGTCCAAGGAGGGTATTCGGGTAGATCCAGCCAAGATTGAGGCAGTTAGAGGTTGGACCAGACCCACGTCGATTACTGAGATTCACAGTTTGTAGGACTTAAAATCTATTACAAATGTTTTTTTCAGAGCTTCTCCACTATTGCATCTTCTTTGACCAGATTGACTCAATAGAGTGTGAGCTTCTAGTGGTCTGATGAGTGTGAGGAGAGATTCCAAAAGCTCATGACCTTGTTAACTTTGGCTCCTATCTTGACTTTACCCGAGAAGGGTGTAAACTTCATTATTTATTATGATGATTCTGAGTTGGGTTAGGGGGTGTTCTGATGTAGAAAGGTAAGGTGATTGCCTATGCTTTTAGACAGTTGAAGACCCATGAGATGAACTACCCTACCCATGATCTTGAGTTGGCAGTTGTGGTGCTTGTGCTTAAGCTATGGCAACATTATATTTATGGGGTTCATTGTGAGGTCTTCACCAACCATCGGAGTCTTCAGTATATCTTTAGTCAGAGAGATATGAACTTGAGGCAGTGTAGATGGCTTGAGCTACTAAAAGATTATGATATCACCATCTTGTATCATCCAGGAAAGGCCAATGTGGTGGTTGATGCTTTGAGTAGGAAGACTTCTAGTATGGGAAGTCTTGCATCTATGAGTGTTGAGGAGAGACCATTATCTAGAGATGTTTAGAGGTCAGCTAACAGTCTCGTCCGATTGTAGATTTCTGAGGAGATCGGTGGTTTAATTACTTTCGTTGAGGCTTGTTCTTCTTCAGTTCAACAGATTTGAGAGCACCAATTTGATGATGGGAAGTTGTGTCTCATTTGAGAAAAATTATTGAGAGGGGAAGCCAAGAAGGTTGTCCTTGATTCTGATGGTGTCTTGAGGATTGGAAACATAATTTGTGTGCCCAAGACGGGCGAATTGGTTAGATTGATTCTTGAGGAGGCTCCTTGTTCTTGATATTGTATTCATCTAGGAGCGGCGAAGATGTATCATGATCTGAGTCAGCATTACTGTGGTGTGGCATGAAGAGGGATATTGTAGACTTGTTTGCAGGTATTTGACTTGCCAATAGGTCAAGTGTGAGCACCAGCGGCCTGGAGGTTTATCTCAGATGATTTATATTCCTACTTGGAAGTGGGAATGGATCACTATGGATTTTATTATGGGTTTGCCTACCACAGTGGGTGGTTATGACTCCATTTGGGTTGTGGTTGATAGGTTGACCAAGTCTACCCACTTCATCCCGGTTCGGGTGAAGTATATGGTGGAGAAGTTAGCTGAGCTTTATATCAGTCAAATTTTGCCATTGCATGGAGTTTCGATTTCTATTGTCTCTGATCGAGGTTCCTTGTTCACTTCCCATTTTTGGAAGGCATTGCAGCATGGTTTGGGTACTTGATTTGATATGAGTACAAAATTCACTCTCAGACAGATAGTCAGTCCGAGCGGATGATTCAGGTGTTGGAGGATATGCTCCGTACTCGTGTGATCAATTTTGGTGCTAGATGGGATTGGCATTTGCCTTAGCAGAGTTTGCCTACAACAACAGTTATCATTCAAGTATTCAGATGGTTCCTTTTTAGGCATTGTACGGCAAATGGTGTAGAGCTCCGATTAGTTGGTGTGATTCGACTGAAATGGACTCTTTGGATGTAGACTAGCTAAGAGATACTATGTAGCAGGTCTGTATGATTTAGTATAGACCGTTGACAGCCAAAGTCGACAGAAGAGATATGTAGATCAGAGAGTCCAAGCCCTTGTGTTTATGGAGGGTGATCATGTTTGGCTTCAAGTGTCACCCATGAAGGGTGTGACGAGGTTCGAAAAGAAGGGCACGCTTAGCCCTAGATTCTTTGGACCTTTTGAGATTTTGAGCAGAGTGGGAGAGGTGGCCTATAAGTTGGCCTTTACACCTAGCTTGTCAGTTGGTCATCCTATGTTTCATGTCTCCATGCTTTGGAAGTGTATGTCAGATGAGTCCGAAGTGTTTTCTCTTGATTCGATTGAGCTGGGTCCAAACTTATCTTTTGAGGAGGATCCTATAAACATTTTTGATTCGGTTGGTCATTTTTTATATTTTGTAAATTTACCATTTTACCCCTCCCGACTTTTGGCCGTGAGTTATTCTTGATTGAGTTTTGGAGGTTGGTTCTAAACCTTGTGTAAAAAGTTGAGCCTTTGGCAAGTTTTGAGTCTAAAAGGTTTAAGTTGCCTAAAAGTGGTTTTTGGTGTCATTCGAAACTCAGATGCTCAGATCAGAATTTTGAGAGTTTTGTTGGATTTTGGGGATAATTTTAGGCCTAGGGGTGGTCTTGGTTGATTTTTGAGAGGTCCCGAGTTTATTTTGGCCTTTTTAGGCATTTAGTAGTTTCTTATGGTTTCCACAGATATTGGGTCAAAGAGATCTCAGATTCATGTTTTGACGGTTCCATTCAGTCTAGAACGTTGAGTATAATTGATTTGCATATATAGTTTGTGTGTACAGGATTCTGAACGAATCTCAAGGGTCCTTTCGATGTTTTGAGACTTGGCTATGTTATAAATCCACTCTTTATGCACTTAAATTTTGACTGTAGGCATAGTTGATCTCAAATTGTTGTATCATCCTTTACCTTCTTGAGTTTATGGAATTTTTGTATCTCCTTACTCGGTTCTTTAGTTTCTTTAATCCTCTGGAAATTGCTTTTCACTTCATCTATTTAATAGATAAAAACTCACATATACATAAAAAACCACTGGCAGACATAACTAAGTAGAACAACATTGTGGTGAAGAAGGAAAACCTCCCTTACACATTACTCTTCTCGTCCTTCGTTTTATCCATTTACTTTATCATCTTTGAAAAGGAGATATATCACTTTCAAATCTAAAAGTTGTGGCTGATGGGGAGAGATATGAGGAAGTGGAAATGTGTGAGAAGTTATATAAGTTCTAAATTTGAAAACTGCCACCAGTTAAGCATTTAATAGGAATTTAAACTAAATCAAATATATTTTAAAAATATTGTTTTGGTAAGATTGATTTTAAAAATAAAAAAAAACTGATAAATTAAAATATAACTGTAAAATTTGAATTTCTAAAAAGTTATAAAAATTAAAAGCAAACAGTAAATAATTACTACATATCATTCATGTTGTGATGTCTTTTGTCATAATTCTAAGGCAATACTTATTTTTAATAATATAAAATATATAATATAATATAGATTCAAAGATATTAGTTTAATTAAAATTTATTTTTTAATTTAAATAGTTAATATTAAATCTGAAAACTTCCACACAAAAAAAGAGAAGAGTTTTAAACGTACTGTATTGAAGGTTAGTTACATGTTTTTAGGACTCCATCATGGGGAGTTAACTTGCAGTTAGGAATTTTTTAAATTTCTTTTTTTTAATTATTTTTTAAATCTGGTTTTGTTTGTACCAATTTTTTTTAAAAATAGATTTTTAATATTTAATAAATTGAATTTTTTTAAATCTGATATTTAATAACTGTTAAATTTTGATTTCTAAAAAATTATAAAAATTAAAGGCAAGCATTAAAGAATTACTACGTATCATTCTTCTTGTGATGTATTTCGTCATAATTCTAAGGCAAGACTTTTATTTTAATAGTATAAAATATATAATATAATATAGATTCAAATATATTAGTTTAATTATATATTTTTTTAGTTTAAATACATTATTATTATTATTATTATGTATTGTATATATTATTATTATTATTATTATAGATTATTATTATTATCTGCATTTATTTTGCTTTAAATTAGGAAGTAAAACTATCTTTCCACAAAAAATGGATATATTTTATAACTATTTTAAAATTATATAATAAATTGTAAAAATCGCTTTAAATCATTTTAAAAATAAAATAGCAATTTATTATTTAACCCTATATATATATATATATATAGAGAGAGAGAGAGAGAGAGATAGATTATTATATATTTTATAACTATTTTAAAATTATATAATAAATTGTAAAAATCGCTTTAAATCATTTTTAAAATAAAATAGCAATTTATTATTTAACCCTATTATATATATATATATATATATATATATGATACCAATAAATAGGGCTCTTAGATTTTGTAGATTTTTCGATAATTTTTTCAAAATAAAATGATTTTAGCAAAGGGTTTTGAAGGGTTTTTATCAAATAAGTTGTAAATCCTACTAAGTACTCTCTCTTTCTTTGTTCCTTTAACATATAGATAGTTTTTTAGCTATTAAGTTTTAGTAACTTCTCCCAAAGTTTTTAGTTTTTTTTTTTTATAATTGTTTAACCTTGTTGCACTTCTTCCTTACAGCTTAATTTTAAACAGTAATCTTCTCTAACAACACCCTAGATAACAATGTCCTAACAGCACAACTGGTTCCAACGGACATTCAACAATTCCTAGGAATTTACAGGTTAATCCATTGATACTATTTAAAACTGTTTAGAGAACTGTTTACTTCAAAATTAAACAATTATCACAATTTTATGAACAAATATGAACAAACATATTTATTTGGTTTCATAAATTAAACATAATTATACATAAAGGGAGATAAGTTACATAAACTGTAAAAGCATAAACTACTTACATGTTTTAGGAGAAAAAGATTTCCCTTTCGGGAGTCCCGCTTAGGATAAACAAAAACTTGGAAAATAAATTTTTACAAACTTTAACTCAAAATAAACACACTTTTTTTAAAAAAAACTTATGAACTTTGTAGATTGCTGAGATTTTTCTCGCTCTTTTTTTTTTTTTCTCTCTAATTTTTCTTACTCTACTCTTCTTCTAATAAGTGTGAGTATTTATAGAGGCATCCGGACTTGAAAATCGGATTTCAAAACTTGAGAGAAAATTGCTTTTTAGCCTGCCGGGTGCGCTGTGGGGCCCCATCGTCACATGTCCATGTTGCTTCTTTCTTATCTCTTTTGTTAATGCCTTATTATCTCACTGCTTACGTCTCTTTTATACATACGTCATTGCTTACATCTTTATGCATTTTGTATGAATTTTCTTTGTACATCTGTCACTACTTGTATTCTTCATCTTTGTACATCTGTCATTGCTTGTATTTTTGATCTGGTCTTCATTTGTCTTCATACCTCATTATCTGTCTTTTCAAGTGTCTAAATTATGTAAAGCAATTGAGTCAAAACTCATTCCTGAATCATCGTCTTCATTTGGGTCTTGTGCAAATTGATCCATGGCTGGATTATATCCACTACTGTCTGAACTAACTGATTCTGGTTTTGAATTTTCTAAAATAACTTCTTTTGTTTTTTCTCTTAATGCTTTATTTACAGCTTTTTCTATCATACCTTGTATTTTTTTCTGTCTATTCTTTACTATACATATTCCTTTCTTCTTGGTCTTTGATAATGAAGTCTCTACTTCTGCTGTTTGTGTCTCTATTCTTTGGAAACTCTCAGGGAGTATCCTTCCACTTTTTGGCAAAGTGTCAGCCATAAACGGATTTGATATATCTTTACCAGTTACCGTTTGAACTGGATTAGCTGTATCTTTATCCGATACAGTGGATCTTTTTACATTCATTGGGGAATGTACACCCGTCTTATCCATTTTTGAAGGAGATGGAAAACTCTGAGTATTGTTGTTGATCTGGTATAACTCTGAATATAAAGATTTCTCTCTTTCTTGGAGTATTTGGATTTTTTCTAACAATTTTTCTTTTTCTAATCTCAATTTATCATTTTCTTGGTTAAGTCTCTTAAATCCTTCACTCATAGATGAACAATGATCACAAAAAATTATTTTGTCTGTATCCTTTTGGATATTGTATTGAGGAGTCTGAAGATGTTGTTGTCTCAAACTTGGGGTAATATAATAATTTGGTCCCAAATTTCCTCTAGCATAGTCTAAAGCTTCATTAAAATTATTAAATCCTTTAAAAAGAGGTACTGGAAAGTCTTTAATTACATCTACCACTTCAATCCATGTCTGAAAAATCCAGGCTTATGTCCTTGAATTACAACATAAAATTTAAATTTTTTGTCTGTATTTTTCTCAGTAAAATAAAAATTTAAAGCATTTATAGTTGAAATAAAATAGCTAACATCCTTAGGATTTTTGTTATAAGAAATCTATAAATTGTCTATTAAACATTTTTGTGATTTATCTATTCTTGTCTGAGCATGTAATCTGAAACTCATATTACTTTGAGGATAGCAAATTAAATTATGAGGT
Organism: Solanum appendiculatum; assembly: GCA_018342035.1. Lineage (NCBI taxonomy): Eukaryota > Viridiplantae > Streptophyta > Magnoliopsida > Solanales > Solanaceae > Solanum > Solanum appendiculatum. Next base: position 300,245 of record JAGDQO010000064.1, on the reverse strand, counting down.
CCAAAATGAATTCTTTCTAAAATTTGGTTTTCTATATTTTTTTAGAGGTTTATAATGAGTATTACCTATTAATGTCTTTAAATACATATCTCTATAATAGTTGTCTGAAGAAGATGAGTCTTGTACTTTATCTTTGTCTTTTCCAGTCTGCATTCTGAAATAAATTAAATTAATTAATCATTCTGCTCAAATGATCTGCTAAATTGTTATCTGTTCCCTTTATATGTTCTAATTTTATATTATAAATAGAAGTTGCATCTAAAAAATTCAACCATCTTCTCTTACTACTTTTCTTCTCATTAATCTTTTGATGAAATTTTACTATTGCCTCACAATCAGTTCTTATTAAAATTTCTGAATCTATACTAGTTAAATTCCCTTTTTCTCTATACTTACCACTTTGATAAGCACAAATTATTTCTTCCATCTTATTACTATATTTATTTGGTCTAGTTTTTAGGACAGCTCCCCATCCATTTAAACTTCCATCTGTTTCTATTATTAAATAATCTTTTTCTAAGGGTAAAACAAGATCCGGAATATTTTTAATCATTTCTTTTAATTTTTTAACCAATTTTATATCTTCTGAATTAAAAGTTTTTTGTCCTTTAGAACCTGTTTTTGAATACAATGGTCCTGCTACTTTTCCTAAATCTTTAATAAAATGTCTAGCATAATTCAAAATTCCTAAGAATTTTTGTAATTCTTTAGTTTTATCTAACTTATCTGGCATTTCTAAAATTTTCTTTGCTATATGTGGTTGTAGACTAATCTTACCTTCTCCTATAGTTACTCCTAGAAATTTTATATGTGTCTTACATAATTCCATCTTCTTTTTACTTATAATTATTCCATTGTCTACGAATAATTTAAATACTTTTTGTAAATGTCCCAAATGTTCTCTTCTATTTTTACTAAATACCAAAATGTCATCTACATATACTAGTATAAAGCTTTTATATTCTCTAAAAATATTATCCATCTTTCTTTGAAATATTGGAGGAGCCGTTTTTAATCCGAAAGGCATTACTAACCATTCGAAATGTACTTCTGGACAAGTAAAAGCAGTCCATTCTATACTTTCTTCTTCCATTTTTATCTGCCAATATCCAGATTTACAATCAAATTTACTAAAAATATTACTATTTTGTATTCTATTTATTAATTTTGTTTTATCTGGTAATTTGTATCCGTCCATTCTAGTATTATCATTTAGTCTTTTATAATTTATAACCATTCTTGCTTTTCCTCTAATTATTTCACTATGATTTCTTACCATGAATGCTGCAGATCTATGTTTAGATTTAGATCTTCTTATTACACCTAAATTCATTAATTCTTTTATTTGTATCTCGAATTCTATTAAATCTTGATTTGTTGATACTATTGAGGCTGTCTTTACAATATATTCTGGATTTATTATATCCAATTTACATTTTATTTTATTTGCTTCCCAATGTTTTAAAGGTTTTTCTCCTATTATTTCTAATTCATCTAAAATTTGTATTATTTTATCTAAATCTTTTTGATCTTTTATTATTCCTATTTTTTGTATTCCTCTCTTAAAATCATATAATTCTGTATTTATTTCTATTAAAGTATATACTTTTTCATTTTCTTCATTTTTTATTAATTCTATATCTTCATTTAATTTTTCACACGTATCGCATTTACAATCTTCTTTATTACATTTTTCTTTTACTTGTTTTTCTTTTGATTTAATATATCTAAACTTATTTTCTGCAGGTGTAGTTACAACTGCTGTCTGAGTGATGTTTTTAGATAGGATTACTCCATCTCTAGTTAATAAACAACTTCCATTGTTATGTAATAAAAAATCTAATCCTAATACAAAATCTACTTTTATGTTTAGATTTCTTACCCATATTTTTTCTAATTTATAGGTTGGCTTGTAAAAATCTGTACAACTATTCTTAAAACTTATAGTTGCTTTATTCACATAATGTTTGTATGTATTATAAGATCCATCCATTTGCATGGATATTTGTGGATTTGGTAATTCTTGTATTAAATTTGAAGGTATTATTTTACTATTTAGAATACTTTTTGTACATCCTGAGTCTACCAATGCTAAGGTTTCTACTTCATAGTCTTGAATTTTTATTCTTGCCAGTATTTTAATAGTACTTATCTTTTTATCTTCATTACATATTAAATTACTTGCAGCAGTATTTATTAATTCTTCTTCTGATTCTAATTGTTCTTGTTGTAAATCTTCATCTATCTTTTCTTTCCTTTTATCTATTTTTTCCAATCTTTCTTCTAAAATTTCTATCCTTTTCTTTAAAAGTCTTATTTCTTCTTCTAAATCTATCTTTTTTATTTTTCCAATTTCTAGAGGTTTAGTTATTATTGTTTGTTGTATTGGTTCATTTACTAATTTTTCTAATTTTTCTATGCATGGTATACATCCTTCTATATAACATTTACTACATTTAGCTCTTCTATTTTTTCCTGGATACCAATGACATATATAACATTGGTTGCTGTCTAAACCTTTCCCTTGTTCAAAATTATGTTCACAATTTAAAGATATATTTACCATGTCTTGATTTTCTTCTTCTTGTATATTTAAATTTTCTAATCCTATTTTATTTATGAATTCATCTTGTTCAGAATCAGAAGATTCTTTCTTCTGTTCATCATTTACTTCCATACTTACAATTGAGTATATACTTTCATTGTCTGACATATATTCATCTACATTAATTAAAGTTTCTTGAAAATCTTCAATTAATTGAGCATTTCTTGTTCTACTATTATTTCTTTTAGGACAAGTATTAGCTAAATGTTCTTGACTTCCACAAGTAAAACATTCTAATTTATTTTTATAATTTCTATTTGTATTATATTTTCTTACATGTCTATATTTATCTAAATATGGCTTTCTTGCCATTGATTTTCTTAGATAATATTTCCTTCTTGGATAATTATTATTTCTATAATTTCTTTTATTTTTTCTGTACCTTTTCTGTATATGCTCCTTATCATAATTTTAGGTTGTATATATACTTTTACAGAAATTTGTCTCGTTTTGTTTTAATTGTTTTTGTATTTGTATATTTGTACATTTTTCTTGTAATATAGCCATAATATGTCGTATTCTTTGTCCTATTGACCATTTTTCATCTGGATTTTGTATTACACCTTCTCTTTTATACCATTTTTCTTCTATTTCTCTTCCTAATGCTCCTGGTAACTTATTAAAAAGTTTCTTTCCTAAATTTGTATCAAAAGCGTTTCCACTTATGCTACAATAATAAAAATATTCATTTAAAAATTCTTTTATACTAAATCAATTACTTATACTTAATTGTTCTAATTTTATTACTGCATTTCTTTGTAATGTTATTAATCCACTATTTGGGTCTTCTCCTGTTATTAAACTGTGTATTTTATTTGTAAAATTGTAGGGATTTGCTCCCATATTTACCATTCCTTGAAATTCTTCAGGGAATTCTGTCTTATATGCCTCCCATAATCCTTTAGTAGATTCTCCTAAAAATGTCTCCATGTATCTCTACATGGTTTCTGCATCATTATCTTGATTAGTTTGTATATAGTCTGCAACTACTATATTTTTCCATAAATCTATTACTGAATTCCATAATTGAGGATCATGTGCTGCTATATTGAGTATTTTTCCTTTATTACCCCCTTCTTGGAGTCTTATAGGTTCTTCTATAGGTTGTCTTTTCCCTTTTGGTTTTAAATTTTCAGTTTGTATATCTGAATTTACTCTATATACTATATATCTTGGTAGATTTCCAGTGTTTGTTTGTACTGGTGGCATCTGACTTGTTTTTTGGAATGGACTCGAACTACTCGAGGCACTTTCCATTAATTCTTTAATACTAAGATTTGTTTCACTTATTATAGATTCTTCTTCTTCTTCTTTTTGTTTTCTATATCCATAATTATCTTGTCTTAATCTACAATTTTTAAAATGTTCTTCTACATTTTCAAATTTTATCTTAGATTTTTTACATCCTTTACATTTAAAAACTATATTTTTATTATTATTATGTATCTGTTGTGCCTTTTTTATAGATTCATCTACTTCAAAATCTTCTTCTTCTAGTACTTCTATATTCATTTGTTCTTCATATTCTGTTTCTTCTTCCTCTATATCTTTTTGTTCAGTATAACTATAATCTGTGAATCTTATAGAGGTTTGTCTCTTACTATTTGTATACATTAAATGATCTTTTGGTTTTAAAATTTCCTTTTTACTTAAATTTTCTAAATTTCATTCTAATCCTGCATATTCTTCTGAATCTATTTTTAAAGGTTTCATTACTTTTATTCCTTTGTCTCCCATTAATCCTACTACATCTTCTACTTTTATTTTAAACTTAGTATTACTATTAGTAGCAATTTTCCCAATAAATCCTATACATATTAATAAATTATTTCCACCTATCATTTCTTCATATCCTTTAGTCTGTATTCCTATTTTTATATGGTTAGCAAAGTCTTTTATACTTACCATAAAATCTGGACTACAATAAAATAATCCACCATTATTTGTCATATCTACTTCAGTTAATCCTATTATAGATTTTTTTTAAATCTGTCCATCTATCATCATATATTGTTATTAAAACTTTTGTACCTAAATTTTTTCTAGTTAATCCTTTTAATCCTATAACTATTAATCCCATAAGCATTAAATTCATATTTGAATTTATAATTTGTTTTAAAGATTCTTTACTTATTAAATTTAAACTATCACTATCTTTTCCTATTACACATAATTGTTCTTCTCTATAATGCTTATATAATTGTGCTTGTCCTGAGAAAAAACCTGTATTATATAAAAATTTTGGATTTAAAAGTTTTAATCTATTTTGTTGGAAAATCTGAATATCTTTGTCTACATCTATTACTTCTTCTAACCGTTGACTACTACTTGGTCTATTTTTAGAAGATTCTAAATTTTTTGATAAAATTCCTCCTCTTAAGTTGTCTTGAGAGAAACTTGATCTTGGTCTGTCTGTGGTTCTTCTTTTAAACGGAAAAATTTCCATGGTTTATTTTTTATTTTTAATTGTCTATCTTCTTTTGGAGTGATTTCTATTCTTTTCAACTGCTCTATTAAATCTTCAATATTATTCTCCTTTACTATTTGATTTTGTTCTCTTATCTGCTTTACCTTGAGGCAAATGATTAGATAATCCTTCTGGATTAGGCTGTATTAATTCTGCTTTCTTTAATATTTCTAAGTATAAAGGATTATTCATGAAAGTACAATTTCTTCTATTCTAGAAATTTTTACTTTTAAATCTTTTATATCTTTTTCTAATATATTTAAGTTTCCTATTTTAATATCTTTTAATTCTTGACTTTTAACTTTTTTAGTTAATTCTTCATGCTGATTCTTTAAATATTCTTGATTTTGTTCTAATCTTTCTAATATTTTATTTTGTTTTATTTGTAGGTCTTTTAAATTTTCTAAATTTTTTATTATTTTTTCTTGTTCTATATGTATTGTTTCTCCTAAATTTATTAATAGATCTGTAATACTATTTAATTGTTGATCTGTACCATGTAATAAATGTTCTCCCGAATTAAAATTACACTTTAATACAGCTTCGTGTTTTAATTTTCTGTATTTCTTTTCTGGTATTAATTTTAAATCTAAATATTCTAAATCTCTTAATTTAGCTATGATTTCTTATTTATTATATTTTATTCTTAATTTTCTTATATATTTTGCTTCTAATTTTGATATTTTATTTATAAGAAAGTTTAATCTCTTTTGGTCTTGCTTATTTTTATTTAATTCTATATATTCTGGATATAATGAGTCAATTCTTTTTCTTAATTTTTGTAATTTAGATATTTTAACCATTTATCCTAAAGGAATCCAAATTGGTCTACTTTTTTGAAAGTTTATTCTTTGTTTAATTAAATCTATTCTTCTTTCTAAACCTTGTATTTCCCAATTTAAACTTGAAATTATTCTTTCAGATACTTCGTCGTAACTAACAACTCTTTCTCTAAATTTATTATATATATCTTTTATTAATAACTCTCCTACTATATGTTTTAATTCTATTAATTTTTTTATTTTAAGTCTAGTTTCTTTTATATCTTGTAGATCTATATGGAAAATCCAATATATATATATATTGAGAGAGAGAGAGAGAGAGAGAGAGAGATAGATTATTATATATTTTATAACTATTTTAAAATTATATAATAAATTGTAAAAATCGCTTTAAATCATTTTAAAAATAAAATAGCAATTTATTATTTAACCCTATTATATATATATATATATAGAGAGAGAGAGAGAGAGAGAGAGAGAGATTATTATTATTAATATTAATAATAATAATAATAATAGTAATAATAATAATAATAGTAATAATAATAATCATGCATTTATTTTGTTATATATAAGGAGGTTCTGAAAAAATAGTTTAAAATATTTTTCCACAAAAAAAGGAAATCACATACACACACACGTTACATAACCATTTTAAAAATTATTTTAAAAATAAAATAGTAATTTATTATTTAATTCTATTACATGTAATTAATTTTAATTATTTAAAAATGTTATTTTTTATGGTGCTGACATGTGGCGCTTTTCACCTCTCTTATTATATATACTAGTATACGTACCCGCGCGTTGCGCGGATAATATTAAAGAAAATAATTATGTCATACATTATGTTCAATCAAAGAGAATATGTAGCACGTCAACTTCTTTCTATAAATATATATAATATTTTCCTTTCATATATAAAGTGAAAAAAATTGTATATTAATATCACTTTCACATAGTATAAAAGCAAAAATCTTCATAGACTAAAGTGGATGACATTTTGTGTATTTTATGACATCAGAATCCTTCTTTAGCTTCAAAGGAACGGGGATGATGTAAAGTGTGGACTCTTAAATCATCTAATTCTTTTTTAATTATTATTCATCTCGTATTTGGTATGAATGTATTATAACTTATAACAATGTCAACAAAGAATATATTTCTTTCGTCTCAATTCATGTGATGTTGTTTGATTTGACACAGAGTTGATAAAAATATCTTGAAAAGCTCACTTAAGCAAATTAATGGTCCTCGCAATGGCAAGCCTATTACGAAAAGGTCAACTTAATCAGGTGATAATTAGGGCTCGCATCAAAAGTGAATAATAAGGGTTCCCTGAAAATAAATATGAGAGAGTCTGAGATAGAAATGATAGAAATAATTTGACGTTAGCGTGTGGTATTTTGAACTTTGAAGGAGATTTGTACCAAGAAGGAAAGAATTAGCCCTACTAATTGAGGTATGTTATTTGTGACAATCTAATGTAATTGCAATTTGATTTATGCTAGCTCTAATCCGAGAACATCTGTCTTCATTTACGTTATTTCTCTCTATTCTACTTTGGACTATTTTTTCTTGAGTCGAAGATCTATCAGAAACAAAAGCTTACCTCTAAGGTAGTGGTAAGGTCTGCGTATAGGGATGGCAATGGGACAGGGAGGGTGCGGGGTGGGTACGTCTAAGTGTACGTGAGGCGGTGCAGGGCAGATTTAATCTTTTGTGGGGCAGACTGTGGGTTGATCTTTTTTTTCTTTCGCTCTCAGCTTTCTGAACTCTCTCAGCTTTAAGAGCTGAAGCTTTTGACTATTCTCTCTTTGTCTAATGTTGTCAAAAAAGTTTTTTTTTTGTGATTTTTTAAAATCAAATTTTGGTTCTGGACAAAAGAAAATTGTTTCTTAGTAATGGAAATTAATTTTAAATTATTTGTAAATCAAATTGGATTTATTTATAATATATATTGTTTCTTAGTTCTGTTAAAGTTATGTAATTTAGTAAAATATCAATTAAGGACATAGTTAAACTAGATCTTCATTCTTAAAAAAAATATAAATGTTAAATTTGTGTGTGTGATCAAATAACAAACGAAGAAAAAAATGAGATAACATAAGCAGGGCGAGGTGGAGCGCTTTTTTGCGGGCCATGTTAAAAATAAAAAAAGATGTTACTTGAGGCGGGGTGGGTTGAACTTTCACGGGTTAAGCTCCAACCTACCCTGCCCCACTCCATTGTCATCGCTACTGCGTACATTCTAGTCTCTCCAAACCCTACTTAGTGGGATAATACTAGGTTTTTTGTTGTTGTTGTAATCCTCATATATTTGAAAGGAAAGAGAGAGCATAAAAAGAATAATTTTTTTTAGAAATAGAGAAATTTAAAATCAAGCAACACATTCTCGCAATTCAACTGAGTTTAAAAAAGTGTAAACAGATTAATTAACACATATTTTGACTTCTCCCAAGAAAATTCTTCTTCTTCAATAGTTCTAATTTCATATTTAATTAGATAAACTCTTTAAAATTGTACAATTACATTGATTATACTTAAACTCAATCATAAAATTATTTTTGAAAAAATGAAGAAAAAGATTCCCTTTTAAAAAAATACTTCAAACATATATAAATTCATATATTATTAAAAGTGGAAAGCTTCAATCTTCAAAGTTGGATTATCATTTTTTCCCCTTCACTAAATTAAAATATGATTAAATATCTAATTAAATACATATATTTTAATTACATAATAAAAGTATTTGAAGTCCAATAGTATACTTCAATTCCTTAATTATTATGGCATTATAAATTTCCTTAGTTATTACTATATATTATTTATATATAATATAAAGCTAGATTAATAAAAAGTGAGGTGATACCTCTCATTGGTCAAGCATCCTACTTTTTTCTCCTTTTTTTGATAATTTTTCCTATTTATTTATTTATTTCTTATTATTATATATGGTTTCGTTAATTTCTCCTTCATTTATTTATTTCTTTAATATAAAAACTTAATTGAATTTATTTTCATTAGTCCATATTTTTGTGAACATAATTAACTCCTTAATTGCCTAATATAAAAACTTAATTGACTATTTTCTTAGGCCAAAAATACTTCTTTTTTTAAAAACTTTTTCTTTCATTTATTTACATATCTATTTGTTAAATGAATCAACAAAACCCTCATAAATGAAATTGTTTTGCAATAAATTCAATCTCAAATAACCGTTTTTCGGAGTCAGCCATGTAATAATGACATTTATAATAACAAAACCCAATTAAAATTGAGTTAACTCAGGTAGTAGCATAGTGCCATGACCCAAAAATGGATGTGATGGAACTCGTCTTATCCCACCAATACACATCAGCATAAAACCCAAACCATAACGATAAATGCTGAAGCAAAACAAGAATAAAAGTCTAACACCTTATAATAATGCAGAATTCGTAATCAACTTAAACAAACCCCCAAAATCTGATTGTCACGTGTACAAGCCTCTAATATATTACAATAAAATGAAGGAAAATACAAGTCTCAATGTCTTTGTTTCTTGAGTAGAACAAGAACATAATAAAGGAACAAGAGGGCCCGCTGAGATGAGAAGCAGCTACCTCTCAAATCTCCACAGTAAAGTCTCGAACAAGATATAGAGGAAGGATAATCACGAAGATCCGGACTTGTAACCCACACAAGTGTAGAGTAGAAGCAAGGGGTGAGTACCAAACAACACGGTACTCAACAAGTACACAATTGACTCAAAGTAAAGCATTATTGAACACAAGTACTCCAACCACTCCATCCGAACCTTCATAACTACAACCTGCAATAATCAGACAGCCCAACCTAAATAGTTCTTCCTCCACATAACAAGATACATAAGAAATAGCTCAAGTTGCACCTCAACACAAATAATACATCATCAGAGTATTCCACAATCAAGGTTCTCAACAATATACATATCAATAGTCATAATCAAATGAAGTGCAATGCAATTATGTGAAATGTCATATAGAGTGATGCATGTCTGTCCTAACGATACACACACTTTGTCTCTCAGTACAAAACCCATGGGGACTTCTTAGTCCATGCATCTTTCATGAGCGTGTGGCCCGATCCCAATTTCATTTCAATGAATCTGCCACGGATGTGTGGCCCATTCCCTATTTCCACTCAATGATTCTGCCACAAACGTGTTGCCCGTTCCCTATTTTCTCTCAACCTCACCAATATCATCATAACAACGACACAACATCAATTCAAACATAATAGTGCAATGATAAAATATGAGGATCATAATTCAACACCAATATCCAACAACGGTTAATCAAAGCATATAATCAAGTGAATCATCTTATTCGGTCAATTTCCCACAGCATAATCAAGTCACACAAGTCAAAAAGATTCTTTTTCTAACTCAAGTTGTTTAACAAGTTCACATCATTAATTTACAATACACAGTTTTTATATTAACCCCTTCACCAATTCCCATTACTCCCAATCATACCAAGGTATACAAGTTTCAATAAACTCAACAAAAAGTCCAGAAGTCCACTTGCATTAATTAATCAAAAAATCACCCCGGAACTTGAGCTTTCCCCCTTCGTCGAGTCTCCAATTCATTATAATATAATCAAATAAGCAATCACAATAAGATTTTAGAACTATCAACACCCATATCAAGAGTTTTAGAAAATAAGGTCAAATCGACCCAAGAACCCGATTCCAAAAATGAAGGGTAAATCTAGAAATTAGTATGAACATGTTTTACCCAAAGAATTGAGAAACCAACAGCGAAAACCATTTCAAAAATGGAGTTGAATCAATCCTTTAATCATCAATTTATCAAAAACCTTTCAAGTTGGGATCAAAACTCAAGTTTAATCATAAAAAACATGGACTAATTAATGGGTAAAGGAGTTAGGGAGTTAGAAATCGTTACCCAATCGATAAAACTTGAAAACCCTCTTTAAAATCACCTAGACCGAGCTTACAAATCACAAAATAGTGAAATAGGGATGAAACCCCGATTTTGAGAAAACATTCTGCCATGTGAAAACTACTCTTCACAATTGCGATGACCAAGGTCTCGCGATCGTGTTAAGTTTAAAAGGCCAACTCATTTAATTTGACCAACGTGATCGCGACAGCCCGCCACTTGATCGTGATGATCAGAAAAACAATGCTTCGCAATCGCGATGGCCATTCACGCGATCACGATTGCGATGCATAGAAGCACATATCTTGGCGATCCATTGGGTTAGGCTCGCAATCGCGATGAACAATTCACATGCACCAGATAACACTAAAATAGCAACATCACACAAGGCACAAATATTCCTCAATGGATCCTCGAGATTCATTCGGAACCCCGAGTACACAAACCAGATATACTACCCAACTAAACTTAACATTCCGGACTAAATGGAACCATCAAAATATAAATTCGAAATCTCCTTGACCCGAAACCCGTGAAAGTTACAATAAACTAACTTAGCACTCAAAAAGACCAAACTACCCTCAAAAACTCTGAAAAATCAACCAAGACCTTGTCCTACGCCTAAAATTATCCTCCAAATCCAATAGAACCGTCAGAAATCCGATCCCAGCATCCAAACTCCGAATGTTGACCAAAGTCAACTCAAAGACTAAAATAACATTAACTTCCAACTTAAGACCTCAAATCCACGAAAGTACTCTGAATCTAAAACCGACGACTCTCCTGAACCAAATTCCACATTTTGGAGTTGATGGAACTAATAGAAATCCATTTGATAATCAAAACTTTAATTGTTACCAGAAACCACTTTTAAACAACTTAAGTCTTTCAAAACTTAAACTCTTCAAAAAATCACAACTTTCCAACCAAATTTCAAAACCAATTCCATACATTGATCAAAAATGACTCGGGGTAACTATCGAGAGGGGCAAAATGATAATCTTATGAAAAATTTCAAAAATAACCTTTTGGGTCATTACATTATTCACCACTAAAAACTATGTTCTTCCTCAAACATAAGGTTAAAGAAAGTACCTGAAGCCTCGAAAATCTAGGGATATCTGGCACGCATGACGGACTCCGTCTCCTAAGTCACCTCTCCAACTAAATGGTGCTTCCACTACACTTTTACTGAAGCAAACTCCTTGGTCCTATGCTTCCAAACCTACCTATCCAAAATAGCTATAGGCTCCTCTTTGAATGAAAAATCTGGAACCAACATCACTGACTCAAGTGACAGCACATGAGACTCATTCGGCACATGCTTCCGAAGAATGGAGACATGGAAAACGGGATGCACAATTGAAAAGATAGGTGGCAAGGCCAACTTATAGGCCACCTCCCTAATTCAACTCAAAATCTCGAAAGGACCAATGAATCTAGGGTTAAGCTTTCCCTTCTTCTCGAACATCATCAAACCCTTCATGGGTGACACTTGGAGCTAAACATGATCGCCCTCTATAAACTCTAGAGCTCAAACCCTTCTATCTGCATAACTCTTCTATCAAATCTAAGCCGTCAACAGCCTACCCTGAATCATACGGACATGTTCAATGGCATCTCTAAGAAAGTCTGTATCTAACGAGTCCATCTCATCCATATCAAACCAACCGACCAAAGATCTACACCGCCTACCATGTAACGCTTTAAATGGGGCTATCTGAATACTGGACTAATAGTTGTTGTTATAGGCAAACTCCATTAAGGGCAAGTGTTGATCCCAATGAGCACCAAAGTCAATCACACACGCTCAAAGCATGTCCTTCAACACATGAATCATCCGCTTGGACTGTCCATCCGTCTGTGGCTAAAAAGTTATACTCATGTCTAACCGAGTACCCAAGTCATGTTGTACGGCCCTCCAGAAGTGAGAAGTCAATAGCGAACCTCGATCGGAGACAATAGAAATAGGCACCCCATGAAGTCAAACTATATGACTGATTTAGAGTTGAGCTAACTTCTGCGTTGTGTACTTTACCTAAACTAGAATGAAATGGGCGGATTCTGTTAGCCTATCAACCACCACCCGAATAGAGTCATAACCACCCACAGTGGTAGGCAAACCCACAACAAAATACATGGTGATACATTCCCACTTCCAAGTAGGAATGGACATCCTCTGACACACACCTCCAGGCCGCTGATGCTCACACTTGACCTCTTGGCAAGTCAAACATCTAGACATAAACTTTGATGTATCCTTCTTTATACCAAACCACAAACAATGCTGACAAAGATCGTTGTACATCTTGGCCTCCCCCGGATGAATAGAATATCGAGAAGGGTGAGCCTCCTCCAGAATCAATCTAACCAATTCGCCCACCTTGGGCACACAAATCTAACCTCCGATCCTCAATACTCCATCAAATTCAAGAACAACCTCCTTGGATTCCCCTCTTCAAACCTTGTCTTGAATAAGGCATAATTCTCATCATCAAACTGATGCTCACGGATCTGCTCAACAAAAGAAGATCGGGCCTCAACAAATGCAATCAAACCACCACTCTCATTTGAAATTTGCAAATGGATGAGATTTTTGACTAATCTCTGCACATCTCTAGCCAATAGCTCTCCTAAACACTGATCACGTCAAGACTCCCCATGCTAGAAGACTTCCTACTCAAAGCATTGGCCACTACATTGGCCTTCCCCAGATGATATAGGATAGTCATGTCGTATTCCTTCAGCAACACAAGCCATACGCTATCTCATATTCAAACCCCTCTAGCTAAAGATGTACTAAAGACTCCGATGATCGGTAAAGACCTCACAATGCACTCATACAAATAGTAACGATATAACATAAGCACAAAGTTCACTGCCGCTAACTCCAAATCTTGATTAGGATAGTTCTTCTCATGAATCTTCAACTGTCTAGAAGCATAGACAATTACTTTTCCCTGCTACATCAAAACACCCCAAACTGACTCTAGAAGCATCATAATAAACAGTAAAGTCCACACCCTCCTCGAGTAGAGTCAACACAGGCGCTGAAGTCAACAAAGTCTTGAGCTTGTGAAAACTCTCCTCACACTCATCAGACCACTGAAAACCTAGACTTTGTCGAGTCAATCTGGTCAATGGGGCCACAATAGTGGAGAAACTCTAAACAAACTGCCTGTAATAGCCTGCTAACACCCACAAAACTCCGAATCTCAGTATGAGAAGTAAGTTGCATCCAGCCTTTAAATGTCTCAATCTTGGTCAGATCCACCCTAAAACCCTCCTTGGACACCACGTGTCAAAAAAATGCCATAGAATCTATCCAGAACTCACACTTCAAAACCTTTGCATACAACTTCTCTTCTCTCGGCCTCTAAAGCACAATCCTGAAGTGTCAAACATGATCTTCCTCGGTCTTGGAGTATACCAAAATATCATCAATGAAGACAACCATGAACAACTCCAAGTAAGGCTGAAACACCTCATTCATGAACTCTATGAATGATGCAGGGGTGTTAGTCAACCCCAAGGACATCACTAGGAGCTCATAATGGTCATACCAAGTCTGAAAAACTATCTTAAGGACATCCAATGCCCTAATCTTCAACTAATGATAACCGGACCTCAAATCTATCTTAGAGAACAATGATTCTCCGTGAAGCTGATCAAATAAGTCATCAATACACGGGAGAGGATACTTGTTCTTCATCGTAACTTTGTTTCACTGCCTATAGTCAATACACATCCTCATAGTTTTGTCCTTCTTCTTCACAAACAATACAAAAGCACCCCACCCCAAAAGGACAAACTAGGGCGAATAACCCATTACTCAACAAATCCTGCAACTGATCATTCAACTCTTTCAACTCATTTAGAACCATACGGTAAGGAGGAATAGAAATTGTTTAGTTCCTGGCTCCAAGTCAATAGAAAAATCAATATCCCTATCAGAAGGAACACCTGGAAGATTAGAAGGGAACACATCTGGAAACTCCTGAACCACGGGAGCAGTCTCCATGGGAGGTGACTCAACACTAGTGTTCTGGATGAATGCTAGGTAAGACAAATACCCTCTCTCCACCAATCTTTGAGCATGGTTGAAAGAAATAACCTTTCTATAAGAGTAAGAACCGCTAGCACCCTTCCACTCAACCCTTGTAACACCAGATATTATCACAGTCTTAGCATTATAGTCAAGAATAGCATGACAAGGAGAGATTCAATCCATACCCAAGATGAAACCAAAGTCTACCATACCCCTAATGATAAAGTCTAATCGAGTATCATACCCCACCAGAGAAACAAGATATGATTGATACACTCGATCCACTACTAAAGGGTCACCCATGGGTGTAGAAACATGAATAGGCACAGACATGCTATCACACATTATATCAAACCCAGCAGCAAAATATGTAGACACATAAGAGAAAGTAGATCATGTCTCAAACAACACAGATGCATATTGATAGTAGACTAAGATGATACTTATAATAACTACATCGGAAGCCTCAGCATCAGGTCTCCTTCGGAATGCATAAAACTGACCCCATCTAACATGCCCATCCTGGGTGGTACCTCTACCTCCACACTTCTTTGCTATAGCACCACTACCTAAATATCTACTAGGAGTACGACCACCTCTACCAGTCGAATCTCTACCTCGACCTCTAGTATGTGGCACTGGTGATCTAATCTGGCCTGAAGAACTAGGTTGGAATCCTCATCTACCCTGAATAAAGCACTGCCATGAAAGATGCTCTATATCTCCATAAGTATAACAATTTCTCTGATATGAGGATGGTTGTGATGACCTAGATGACCCACCATAACTGCCCCAACTCGCAGGCCGTTATTGTGAAGTGTGAGAGCCCTATCGTGCACTGTAGCATCCACAAGGTGCCTGACCACCCTCAGATGTTGGCATAGATGCAGGTATTGATCCTTCACACTGAAAAGAGCCACTACCTCTATAGGATCCCCTGCCTCCAAGTGAGGCACCAAAAAACTACCCTAAAGTACGGGCCCTCTTAGGGTCTCTAAACTTCTCTCTCTCCATCAATCGTGCCTCCTTGGTGGCACTCACAATGGACTGGAAGGAAGCTCCCTCTCGAGATGCCCGAAACACTGCTGATCGGATAGAGAAAGTCAATCCCCTCACAAACCCATGGATTCTCTCCATCTCATCAGGAATAAGGACTACAACATGTCTAGACAGCTAATAAAATCGAACCTCATACTCTGTAATGGATAAGTTGTCCTATCTCAGACTCTCAAACCTCAAGCGGCTCACGTCCCTCATGCTCCAAGGGATGAAGCGATCATAAAATGCACTTGAAACATCTCCCAAGTCATTGCAAGAGATCCAACTGGCAAAGACCCTGAATAAAATCTCTACCACTCATTCTCCAGTCCATGTAGCTGGAGAGTAGCATACTGGACTCTATGTGACTTAGCTAATCCCACCGTCCCTAGTAACTCTCTGCAAGTGGTCAAGAACTCATGAGCATCCTCGCTTTTTCCACCTTGAAACTGGGGTGGATCCATCTTTCGGAACCTCTCTTACCTACATTGCTCATCCTCTATCAAAAAAACCAAAGGTGCACCCTGAACTCCAACTGCTGGTGTAGGGACACCCTCACCCACGGTACCCTCTGGTGGCTGACCCACCAGATCCTGAATAACTGGAGCCTGCCGCTCCGCTGGAGGCTGACCCACCGGATCCTGAATAAGTAGAGCTTGTCGTTGCTCTGGGTCTGAGCCCCAACTCTAGTTTGAGAGCCCTGTCGTGTACAAGTCGCACCACCACCCTGAGTAAATCTCTCGAGCACACTCAACACCCTCAACAAAGTATCCTAAAGTAAAGGTGAAACTGCGCACTCTAGAGGAACCTAGTCCACTCTAACATCAACCTCTGGCTCTGGAGACACCTCTCTACCACGACCTCTCGCTAGTGCCACTCTAACAACCTCTAGCGAGTGTCACTCCATGAGCATAGCCTTTCGCTTAGCCCCTACCCATACCTCTACCCCTGACTAAGGCCTTAACAACTACCTCGGGGACTACCTCCCCTCTACCACCAGCAATAGTAGCTCTAGTCCTCGCCATCTGTCAAAAGAACACATGGCAACTTAACACTAACAAAGGTAACCATGCATGATAAGAAAGAATGAACAAAAATGATGTTTTCTAACAGTCTTCATAGCCTCTCGAAGATAAAAATAGATGTCTCTGTACCAATCCTTTAGACTCTACTTAGACTTGGCATATATACATGTGAGACCTATAAACCTAGGTCTCTAATACCATTTGTCACGATCCAAAAATATATGTGATGACACTCGTCTTATTCCACCAAATCAGGCCAGCCTAAAACCAAAAACAATAACGATAAATGTAGAAGTAAAACAAGAACAAAAGTCTAACACCTTATAATAATGCAGAATTGGTAATCAACTTAAACAAACCCCTAAAACCTAGTTATTACATGTACATGCCTCTAATGCATTACAGTAGAATGAAAGAAAATACAAGTCTTGAGTAGAACAAGAACATAATAAAGGAACAAGAGGGCCTACATAGATGATAATCAAATACTTCTCAGGTCTCCACAGTAAAGCCTTAGACAAGATATAATGGAAGGATAATAATGAAGATTCGGGCTCGTAACCTGCATAAGTGTAAAAGCAAGGGGTGAGTACCAAACAACATGGTACTCAACAAGTACACAACTTACTGAAAGAAAAGCATTATTGAACACAATTACTCCAACCACTCCATCCGAACCTCCATTACTACAACTTGCAATAATCAAATAGCCCAACCGAAACAGTTCTCATTCCACATAACAAGACACATAAGGAATAACTCAAGTTGCACATCAATACAAATAATCCATGATCATAGTATTCCATAATCAAGGTTCTCAACAACATACATATTAATGGTCATAATCAAATAAAGTGCAATGCAATGATGTGCAATATCATATAAAGTGATGCATGTCTGTCCTAACGATACACACCCATTTTCTCTTAGTCCGGGACCTATGGGGGACTTCTTAGTCCATGCATCTGCCATGGGCGTGTGTCCCAATCCCAATTTCATTTCAATAAATCCACCACTAATGTGTGGCCCGTTCCCTATTTCCACTCAATGATTCCACCACGGATGTGTGGCCCATTTCTTATTTCATTTCATCCTCACCAATATCATAACAACAGTGGTATAACATCAATTCAAACATAATAGATAATCAAATATGAGGATGATAATTCAATACCAATTTCCAACTACAGTTAATCAAGGCATATCATCAAGTGAATCATCTCATTCAGTCAATTTCCCACAACATAATCAAGTCACACAAGTCAACAAGATTCTTGTTTTAACCCAAGTTGTTTAACAAGTTCACATCATCAATTTACAATATACAATTCTTACATTAACATCTTCACCAATTCTTATTACTCCCAATCATACCAAGGCATACAAGCTTCAATAAACTCAATGAAAAGTTAAGAAGTTCACTTGCCTTAATTATTCAAACAATCACTCTGGCACATGATCTTTCTCCCTTAGTCGAGTCTCTAATTCAATAAAATCTAATCAAATAAGTAACCACAATAAGATTTAGGACTATCAACTCCCATATCAAGAGTTTTAGAAAATAAAGTCAAATCGACCCAAGAATCGAATTCCAAAAATAAGGGTAAATCTAGAAAATTGTATGAAATGTGTTATCCAAAGAATTTGAAAACCAATAGTGAATACCATTTCAAAAATGGAGTTGAATCAAGCCTTGAATCATCAATTTATTAAAAACCATACACCTTTCAAGTTGGGATCAAACTCAAGTTTAATCATCCAAAAAAACAAACTAATTAATGGGTAAAGGAGTTAGAGAGTTAGAAATTGTTATCCAATCAATAAAACTTGAAAACCCTCTTTACAATCGCCTAGACCGAGCTTACAAATCACAAAAATGGAGAAATGTGGATGAAACCCTAATTTTGAGAAAACAATTTGCCAGGTGAAAACTACTCTTCGCGATTGCGATGACCAAGGTCTCATGATCGTGTTGAGTTAAAATGGTCAACTCATTTAATTTGACCATCGTGATCATGACAGCCCACTACGCGATCGCGTTGATCGTAAAGACAATGCCTTGCGATCGCAATGGCCATCCACATGATCGAGCTGCATAAAAGCAACTACCTTAACATTTGTGTGGGTTGGGCCTGCAATCGTACGAGTTGGGCCAACTATCAGGTGGGTTGGGCCCACAATCACGATGAACAATTCACATGCACCAAATAACAACAAAATAGCAACATCACACAAAGCACAAATATTTCTGAATGGACCCTCGGGATTCATTTAGAATCGCGAGTACACAAACCAGATATGCTATCCAACTAAACTCGACATTTTGAACTCAATGGAATCATTGAAACACGAATCTAAGTTCTCCTTGACCCGAAACCCGTGAAAGTCACAAAAACTTACTTAACACTCAAAAGTACCAAACTACCCTCAAAACCTCTAAAAAATAACCAAGACCTCTCCTAAGACTAAAATCATCCCCCGAATCCAATGGAACCGTCGGAAATCCGATCTCAGCATCCAAACGCTGAATATTGACCAAAGTCAACCCAAAGACTAGAATCATATTAACTTCCAACTTAAGACCTCAAATACACGAAAGAACTCCGAATCTTAATCGATGATTCTCCTAGACCAAATTCCATATTTCGGAGCTGATGAAATTAACATAAATCCATACCAAGACTCAAAACTCCAATACCAAAAACCTCTTTTAAACAACTTAAGTCTTTCAAAACTCAAAAACTTCTAAAAATCAAAACTTTCCAACCAAATTTCAAAACCAACTCCACACACTGATCAGAAATAACTCGAGGCAACTATTGGGTGGAGTAAAACGGTAATTCTATGAAAACTTTCTAAAAATAACCTTCCGGGTCATTACACCTAGCTAGTTATCTGCACTTTGCAGTAAAGCATAAAATAATCCCAATTATTATTACTCAGGTTTCTTATTTTTTCTCTCTGTTTTTTCTTATTATTTATAATTTATTCCATATTAATGTATCCCATCATCTGTATCATAAGTGCAAGAAAAGAGGAAGAGACTTTGGTAACAGAATGAATAATAATTATGAAATTATGAGTATTAAAGTGTAATTTACTTTGAGATATATCTTTTCTTTCAAATCCTTGACCAATATAATCAATTTAAATTCAAAAGTATATATAGATGGTCCGTATAAATATTCAAACTATATTATGATGAGTTTTTGAATACTTTCTCCTCTTCACTGTGTGAAAGAATACAAGCTGAAGTTGTTAAAAGTTAGTTAGAACCATGGTTAGATATCATGGTTAGATAGCAGTTATTAATAGTGAGGTTAGTTAGTTGAGTCAGCTGAACCTTATAGCTGTCAAGGAGAAGTTACAGCTGTACAGGGTCTATAAATTCCACCATGTACACCTCACAAAAGTAATGAAAAAATAGAATAAAAAATAGATATTTTCCAGTTCTCTCTACTCTCTCTTCTCTTTTCTTCTCCTTCTTCTTCTTCCTTATTCACTTAGTAGCTTGTTAATTCATTGCTTCCATGGTAGTAACAATGCTAGCTTGTGTTTAGCTAGTAAACTCATATGGTATCAGAGCAAGTCGAATCAGATTCGGGACGCAATACTTCTTCCAAAGCTATGGCAGAAGAGAAGATGGAGCAAACACATCCATTGTACCTGCATCCATCGGATACGCCAGGATCAGTATTAGTACCAGTGTAGCTCAATGGATCATAGAACTATGGATTGTGGAGAAGATCTATGAAGTTAGCTTTACAAGCTAAGAGGAAGTTAGGGTTCGTAACAGGGGACTGCAAAAAGGAGAATTATTAAAAGGAATTGCATGAACATTGGGAAACTTGCAATGCGATAGTTTTATCATGGATAATCAATACAGTGTCGAAGGATCTAATCAGTGGAATTGTCTATGCTTCTAACTCACATCTTGTTTGGGAAGATCTGCGAGAAAGTTTTGATAAAGTGAGTAGAATTCAAGTTTTCCAGTTGCATAAGGAGATCACCACAATATCGCAGGGAACTGACTCTATATCAGTTTACTTCACAATATTGAAGGAGTTGTGGGCTAAGTTCGATGCAATGACTCCTTCACCGGATTGTGGATGTGCAAAGGCAAAGGAATATGTCGATTATCTACATCAACAAAGATTGCTTCAGTTTCTGAGTGGCTTGAATGAATCCTATGACCAATCTAGAAGACAAATTCTTATGAAAACTGCTGAGCCGACTTTGAATCAAGCATATGCGATGATCATTGAAGATGAAAGTCAGAGATCCAGTCCATATCCAGCTTTAGTTGTCAAAGCAGAACCTGCATTTAAGCCATCAGGAGGAGGAGATCCAAATCCAATGGCTATGCAAGCAGGAAGAGGACAACCTTACAAGGGTAAGAAACCTTTTATACAGTGTGATTTTTGTCATAAAAAGGGGAACACGAGGAATCAATGCTGGAAGATAGTTGGCTTTCCATCTTATCAAGGAGGAAGAAAACAATACTGAGCAAATTATGCAGGAATGTTTGGAGGAGGTGCAAATCAGCCACATGAGGAAGGAAGGAATACACACTTCATTGAGAATTAGTACAAACAAATTTTGAAATTGCTGAACAAAGGGAATGCAGCACCAGAGACAAACTTGGAGGAGAAACATGTCAACATGATAGGTAAATTAGTATCACTAATGACTGGCTTACCTTGTGTAGAATGGATAGTTGACTCAGGAGCATCCCACCATATTTCTGCAAATATTGATGTTTTAGATAATACAAAGGAGTTAATTTCAAATAAAGATGATCAAGTATGTATGCCTACTGGAAAGAAATCTGCAATTACACACACTGGTAGTGCATCCTTGTTGGCTGATATACATATTAGAAATGTACTTTATGTACCTGAATTCAAGTATAATCTTCTATCTGTGTCAAAGTTGACTAAAGAACTCTCCTGCTCTGTCAAATGTTTCCCTGATTTTTGTGTATTTCAGGATCTTTACAGTGGCAGGGCGAGGGGGATTGGTAAGGAGAATGAAGGTTTGTACATCATCAAGGATGACAAACATGTTGAAGTCAAAAATGCTCTTTCCAATACAACTTCTGGACAATACACAGTAGATGATGGGAGTTTGTGGCATAGAAGATTAGGGCATGCTTCTGTCAGCACCATGAAGAATGTGAAATACCTTCAGAATAAAGTGTTAGATATAGCTATGAATAATGATTGTCCAGTATGTCCTATAGCAAAACAAAGTAGGCTTATGTTTCCTAGAAGTACTACTAGAAGTGAAAGTCCTCTTTGTCTTTTACATATGGATGTATTGGGTCCATATAAGCATCCTACATATGACAGGAAACATTTCTTCTTGACAATTGTTGATGATAATTCAAGATATACTTGGATACATTTGTTGCAATTAAAGAGTGATGTGATTGTTGTTTTGAAGAAAGTTTTGTTGCTTTTAAGAACGCAGTTCACAAGTTCTGTTAAAGTAATACGAACATACAATGGAACTGAATTCTTTAACAAACAGATTGATGAATTATTTGTTGCACATGGAATAGTTCATCAAAGTAGTTGTGTGTATACACCTCAGCAAAATGGAATAGCTGAAAGGAAGCATAGGCATGTGTTGGAAATTACAAGAGCCTTGAAGTTTCAAGGGAGTATTCCCACAAGATTTTGGGGAGAGTGTGTTCTTACTGCAGTATACATCATCATTAGACTTCCTTTTGAGGTGTTGAAAGGAAAAACACCATATGAGATCTTACACAACAGACCACTATCAGTTGCACATTTGAGAGTGTTTGGTTCTTTGTTCTATGCCACATAACTTGTTAAAAGGGATAAATTCTCACCTAGAGCGAAGGCCTATGTATTCATGGGATACTCAGAAACTCAAAAAGGCTATAAACTGCTGGATATCTCTTCTAATCTTTTTTGTGTTTGCAGGGATGTTGTTTTCAAGGAACATATTTTTCCATTTGTTGTTGCCTCTACCACATTTGAAGTGCCTCCCAGAGTTCATGATAGGGGGAGTCACATGAATGATCATGACTATGAGCCACTTCACTTTCCAAACTCAGATGTAGTAGCAACTAATGCACATGAGGAGGATCAGCATTTTGGTGCAATTCCTGATATGACACATGAGAAGGTTAATGGCCATAATATGTGTAGTGACAATGCTCAAGTTACTGAGTTTCCTACCAATGAGACATCAAATGAAGTAGAAGCAGAAACCAATGAGACATTAGATGAAGCATAAGCACAAACATCTAATGAAGCAGAAGTAGAAACACTTATTAATGAACCTGAATTTGTTGTTGAACCTCACTTTATAAACAATGATCCTACTGAAGTTAGAATATCTGCAAGGAACACTAAGGAGCCGTTATGGCATCAAGATTATGTGATTAGCAAAAAGAAGGTCAATGGAACAGTTTTGTATCCTCTATCAGATTATCTTTCATATGATGGGATTTCTGAAAGATGCAAGGTTTACTTGGCCAACATCTCAGTTCTTACTGAGCCTAGAAACTTTGTAGAAGTTTCAAATGATAAAAGGTGGATTGAAGCTATGAGTTTGGAGATAAAAACTTTGGAAGACAACAACACTTGGAAGGTAGTACAGCTTCCAAAAGAGAAAATTGGCATAGGCTCAAAGTGGGTGTACAAGATAAAGTATAAAACTAATGGAGAAGTGGAGAGATTCAAAGCAAGATTAGTTGCAAAAGGATACAATCAAAGAGAAGGACTTGATTACCATGAAACCTTTTCTCCTGTCGCAAAAATGGTGACAGTGAGATCATTGATTGCATTGGCTTCCACAAGGGGTTGGAATATGCATCAAATGGATGTATATAATGCCTTCCTATAAGGTGACTTATATGAGGAAGTGTACATGGAATTGCCACAAGGTTTCAGAAGACAGGGGGAGCAAAGTGTATGTAAGCTAATGAAATCATTATATGGTTTGAAACAAACATCAAGACAGTGGAATATTAAGCTTACTGAAGCCTTGACAGATGATGGCTACAAGCAAAGTTTACATGACTACTCCCTGTTCACTAAGAATCAGGGGCAGAAGTTTGTAGCAGTTTTGATCTATGTAGATGATCTGTTGATCACTGGGAACAATGAAGAGTTCATAAGAGAAAGAAAAAAGGTATTAAAACATAAGTTAAAAGTGAAGGATCTAGGTGAATTGAGATACTTCTTGGGGATAGAGGTGCTAAGGTCAAATAAAGGAATTCTCTTAAACCAAAGAAAGTATGCACTTCAACTGGTTTCAGACCTAGGAATAGGAGGAGCTAAGCCAGTATCTACTCCTATTGATTTGAATCGAAAGTTTACTTCAGCTGAATATGATAGACACACTGGTATGACAGAAGATCCAGTGCTTAAGGGCATCACAGAGTATCAAAGATTGATAGGAAAATTGATCTATTTGGCAGTCACAAAACCTAACATAGTGTTTGCTGTACAAACACTAAGTCAATTTATGCAAACACCTAAGAAGTCTCATTGGAATGCAGCAATAAGAGTTGTGAGATACATCAAACAAAGTCCAAGATTGGGAATTTTATTGAGCAGCAAAGGTGAAGATAACTTGACAGTTTTTTGTGATGCTGATTGGGCATCTTTTCCAAATACTAGGAGATCAGTGACAGATTATGTGGTAAAGTTTGGAGAGTCATTGATTTCATGGAAGTCAAAAAAGCAACAGACAGTATCAAGAAGCTCTGCTGAAGCAGAGTACAGGAGCTTGGCAGCAGCCACATCAGAGGTTACTTCGTTGCTAGGACTATTTGGCGAGTTAGGTGTGAACATTAAGACTCCAGTTTGTGTGTATTGTGACAGCAAAGTTGCCTTACAAATTGCAGCAAATCCCATTTTCCATGAAAGGACCAAGCATATTGAAATAGATTGCCATTTTGTGAGGGACAAGATAAGAGAAGGGAAGATTCATACAAAATATGTTAATACCGAAGACCAACAGGCTGATTTACTAACCAAGGGACTTGGATATGCTCAACACAATTTCCTATTGAACAAACTTGGCGTTCTCAATATTCTACAACCTGTAGCTTGAGGGGGAGTGTGAAAGAATACAAGCTGAAGTTGTTAAAAGTTAGTTAGAACCATGGTTAGATAGCAGTTATTAATAATGAGGTTAGTTAGTTGAGTCAAGTGTCAAGGAGAAGTTACAGTTGTACAGGATCTATAAATTCCACCATGTACGCCTCACAAAAGTATGAAAAAATAGAATGAAGAAATAGATATTTTCCAGTTCTCTCTACTCTCTCTTCTCTTTTCTTCTCCTTCTTCTTCTTCCTTATTCACTTAGTAGCTTGTTAATTCATTGCTTCCATGGTAGTAACAATGCTAGCTTGTGTTTAGCTAGTAAACTCATACACTGCTTCTTCTTCTTTTACCTACTTTTGAAATTAGAGAACAATTAAATATTTATTCATGATAGTGAGCAACAGATTGACAATACTCCACGTGGCAAACAGACGATATTCTTTTTGTTTTGTTTTTAAATGTATTAGTGATAATCTGTTTATATATATCATGTATTATTGAAGTTGATAGTTATGTTGAATTCTTTAACTATTGATTGGGCAATTTTTCTTTTAATTTGTGTTTTACAGAATTTGAAAATTGTATGAATGGATGACGAGTTTTTAAGTTTTAGCCAGACAAAGTAGTGGACTCTTTCATATTTTGTGGGCCAGAAGAATACTTTTTGCTACTTATCAATTTATGTCTCAAAGATTTTTGTTAAAGTGCTATAAATTTGGAAGGTTTTTATTATTATTATTCTTGATTGAAGTAGTTTATTATCACTTTAATATAATTATTATACAAATTATTCTAAGATTGATCGAGTCTTATATTGAATATCATTCCTCAGATACTTCCGCTAAAAATTCTTCTCAACCTTAATTAGATGTTAAGTGTTGGGCTTTATTATTTGTTCAAAACAACTAATATTAGTCCTCCTAATTTACAAATGAAAGAACTCATAATTTTGAGTCAGACAAAAGACACATGTATGCGAAAAATATTACTACTATTATTTATTGATTAAATTGATAACCCTTCATATTCACATATAAATTGAGGCGTTGTCGAAATTTAGTGGAATAACAGTTATATTTATATACTTTAAAGTAATATCCTAATTATATGGGGTATACGTGCAAAGCACGCCCTAAGACTAGTTAGTACTTCAAAATATCAATAAATGTACGATTTGATCATTCCATGTGATTATGCACTCACAACACAAAAAAAAACTTAAAAAATACTATGATAATAAATATGAAGTAATAAAGAAAAATAATAATAATAAAGAAGATAAGCACATCCACTCAATTTGGGTAAACATAAAAAATTAGCCAATGATAGAAAGAGGGAGAGGGAGAGAGATAGAGAGAGCAAGAGAGAGAAAAGAAATAAGTTTTACGCTTACTGATGAGTGAAGTCCAATAAAATGTTTTTGATGTCCTCACATTGGAGAGAGAGAAAAGAGATTAAAAAAAATTACGCTTACCGATGAATGAAGTCCAACAAAGTGTTTTTGACGTCCTCGCGGTGGAGATTCACAATCGAAAAGAAAAAAACTATTTTGTTATGGAAAATACATACGAATAGAAAGTTTATTAGAGTTTCAATTGAAAGTATATGTATGAGAATAAAGGAGATAAAGTGATAAAGACAGAACTGAGATGAATATTTGATAATGCACTTTTGTCTATAGAGTTAAAGGAATTTCACTTATGATGTTCTCACCTAAAATGAGTAAGTAAATACATTGTCACAATATAATTTTTTGGCATAATATATAAATGTACACTTACACTTGATCTCAATTGACAAGTAAGTACTCCAACTTTGAGAGTATACATCAAGACACCTTAACTTAGTCTCAACTGATAATTAAACACTCCAACTAATTTATCTCATAGACACCCGATACTGACATGATATATAAAATTTGGAGGTGCATAGATGATTATTTTTAACACATTCAGTATAATTTATCATGCAATAATATGTCATTACCATTCTTACTATGTTACGAGTTAATGCTTGATGATCAAAATATGTATGTAATTAACTCATAAATAATTGAATGTGTAAATAATTTTTACATCATGAAAATATTCCATCCTTTCATTTTTACTTGTTACTTTTTTCTAAAATAAATTTTCATTTTTACTTGTCATTTTTGACATATCAAGAAAAGACAATTATATTTTTCCATGTTTCCCTCAACATTAAATACTCTTTCTTAAATTCATTTTCCAAGACTTACTACTAAACATCATTTAATAGGAATAGTTTGGTAAAATGCCTATATCAATAATTATTTTCTTAATGGGTGTGTCAAGTCAAAATATGACAAGTACAAATGAACGGAGGGAGTAAAATTGAATTCTAGGTCTTAATAGATTTATGACATTTTGATAACATTGAGGAAGAACTTATGATTTTCGCATATGGTCACAAAACTTGTAGAAATGTATCAGAAAAATTAACTTTTGACTTTTTTTGAACATTATGATCATCAAACTATGCACATAATTTCAACAAGGCAAAAACTATCGAAAAGATATTTTTTATAAGGAGTTTATACATGTATCTTTTAGAGTCAATCTTAACTCAATACCCAGTAACCCATTTTATAAAATTCATTTGACCTATTTCAAATGGATCTTAGTAAAATAAATTATATTCATGTAATTAGAGAAAAATTAATGTGTAATCTAATAATTGATTCTACAAGTTCAACGATCATATGAGAAATTGACTCAAAATAATGTGCATTCATTTTTATTATTGACCAGTGACTAATTAGAATTTTATTTTTATATGTTAAATATATGCATTTAGTACTAAATCTTTACTTTAGTTCTTTTTTCTTTTTTGATATTATCTCATTTACAATACAGAACACTTATAAGATAGATCAATTTTGTGCAAACTTTCAACTATTCATGTGATAGAAGTGGTTGATAATTAAATTTGACATTATTAAAAAATAATCAAGAAACCTACTCCATTAATTGTATAATTCATCAAGAAACTAGGAAGAAAGGAGAGAAACATGGTAAGGATAAACAAAGCTACATAATGTCAACAAGCCCTCTTCTCAAAAACGAAATGAGGAACATCTATTCTAAGTAGGCACGAGCTAGAATTCTTATGTGTGCTTGGTTTTTCAATGGTAAGCCTCGTTTTGTGACCAATCAAGGATTTTGTTGGGGTCATAAGTACTCTTTCATCTTTAACCAGAGTTCTTTAGTTGAGCACCAATATGGGTACCGAACATCGGATGAAAAAAAAGTGAAATCCTGTGGAGAACCTAAACACTTTTAAAAAATTATATAAAGGTATATTTACAATTTTATACAATTTTTAAAATTGTACAAATTTTGATAAAATCATCTAGTTTAACCATATATGTTCATTATAAAATACTAAGGGTCTGTTTGACCACGTGATATGAAATCATATGAGATGAAGTTGAAGTTTATTTGGACTTGCACTAGATTTTTTAGTTGTATTTTTTGCTCATATACATAAAAAAAAATCAAAAGTTGTGAAAACAATCGAGGCATAATACATAAATATGCCCTTTAACTTGGCTTCAGCTGACATCTATGCCTTCAACTTTGGGTGTGCACAAGTTGACATTTAAACTTGTATAAAATTAAACAAATAGACACACGTGTTCTATGTGGCATAATACACGTACGACGCCATGTAGGATGTCATGTCGGACGAATGTGTCTATGTGTTCAATTCAAGTGCCTACTTGGACACACCCAAAATTAAAGGTCATAGTTGCCTGCTAAAGTCAAGTTAAAAGTCATGTTTATGTATTATGCCAACTATTAAAATTGTCCCAATTATTTATATAATCTTACCAAATAAGCAAAAGCTTATAACAAAAGTATAATACACTATCACAAAGCTATTCTAAAAACAATACAATATTTACAGATCGAATTTAGTTCAATCATATATCTTATATCTTATATAAAAGAGAATCTTAGGCCCATCTACGTGGCAATCCTTATTGATCAGGAAATCAATTTATAGCTTTCTCAACTATTTAAGAATTAAATCTTTAAAAAAAAAAGCTTTTTGCTCACTACTTCACGAAAGACGCGTCTTTTGCTTCAGTTTCAGTATATTTATCTTTTTCCTCCAAAATCTAACCCACAAACCACTGATTTATCCCCAAACGGTATTTCTCTCTATGTAATCTTCCTATTTTCACAAATCATAGATCAGCTATTCTCCGCTTTCGATTGGTTTTCTTCCCTCGCTCCATGTTTTCTTCACCTTCCCCTTTGCTTCTTCGATTTACTTCGCCACTTACTCTCATGTTTCGCAGCGGCTTGCTTATTAGCCTTTCCAAAATTGTGATAAGTATGCCTTCAACTCTGAAGGTCTTGTGTGTGCAGCAAATTATCCCAAGGGTTTTTTGATCACTTTCACCACCGGCCATAGCATTAGCAAATCGATAAAATGGAGTCAACTTCAAAATACTCAATCACTTAATGTAGCCTGAAAGAGGTGTGAAATTAATTATACCTTTATTCATTTTGTGTAATGCAAAGAGCACAAAAGTAAAATACATTACAAAGAGAATAACATTTTCATTCCAAAACAAAAGAAGAGTTTCTGTAGAATGTGATGTAATGGCCTTTAATGCCATTAACATTCACAATGCCTTTCTAAAAAGTTAACTCTTCACTTTACAATAACTCTTCTTGAAATATTCTATATAAGCGTTGTCTTTTGTGAACATTATACCACCAACAAAAAGAAGAGAAAAACCTTTTCCTCCTTTCTTCTTAGCTTATTCTTAGAATATTTTTTGAGCAACTTCCAAACTTTCAAACACGATTGCACGTGTTTAAGAGTAACTGTAGAACCTTGGGGAGCGACCGGCTACAATGATTTGCACCGGAGTCAGACTGAAATCACTTTCAAGGCAGTGGCTTGTCACGACACAGTATTTGTAATAAGTTATTTACTACTTTGTAATTTCAATCCAATATCAATATTGTAGTATTTTTCCAAACAATTTGAAAGCGATACTTACATTCAATATTGATAAATAGTTATTTCTTTGAACAAAACTTTTTCTGATTTGTCAAAGCTTGAGCCTTTGGATGGAAATAATTTTAAACGTTGGTCATAAATTTTTTTGATTTTCTTTGAACAATTAGAAGTTGATTATGTTTTATTTAATGAAGCATCTATGGATGGTTCTAACACTATTACTGATTCTAGCAATGTTGTGGCTGTTGATGATGTTGTTAAGAAGAAGTTTGAAAATGATAACAGAACTGTAAAAGGACATTTGCTAAATCATATGACTAATCATTTATTTGATTTATTTGTCACTTAAGAATCTGCCAAAGAAATATGGAATAGTGTAATGTCCAAATTCTTGTGAAATTACTTTTTTGTTTGAAATGACCGTTTTGGCCTTTCTCATTAAAGGCTTCATGCTTTGTTTGTGTTCCAAGAGTGGTTGGTATGGTCCCCAATGCGATCGGGAGAGATTTTAGTGATTTTGAGACCTTGGGTGGAGTTTTTAAGGAGATAGTTGACTTTGATCAACATTCTGAGATTCGAGCGTCGGATGGTGATTCTGTCAGTTCCGTTACGTCCGGAACGTCAAGTTTGATCCAATAGGGAGGTTGGTGAGAGCCCCGAGACCTTATAATTTGTTTTGGATATTTAGGCTAAAAGTTGAGTTTTAGGCCTAAAAGAGGTCCGTAGAGGTATTTTGATCATAACAATCTTTTTTGGAAATCCAACGATTCCATTGGCTCCCAAACATGTTTTCTAATCAATTTGCACTATTGGTTCATGTTTATAGGGTTCCGAATGAGTTCCAAGGGTTAAAAACATGTTTTGAATGGTGTTGGTGCAAGTTGACCGCGGTCAACAGACCTTTTTTGGCTGAAAATAACCCATATTTTGGGTTTCTTCCTTCTTTTTCTCATTTCCACCATTGTTACACAATTGGAGCTTAGGAGAGACGAATTTTGAAGCAATCTTTTGAGGAAATTCATTGGAGTGAGTCTCTTTATCATTTCGTAACGATTTTATCTTCCAAAGCTCTTTAAAATTCAAGATCTCAATGTGGATTTTAGGGTTTTTCCCCAAATTTCAAAACCAGTAACTTCATGATTTCAAATCCGTTTCCTACTCGATTATAATGGGTTTTTCAACTACGAACTCCTCTTGATGTGTAGAACTTGATTTTTCAACTAAAATTTTAGTTTTGCCCTTTTCATTTTTGAGGTGATTTTTGGACGATTTTAACCCCGGTTCTTAAACCTTGCAATATGGGTATCGTTGAACTCCTTTTGATGAATTCTTTCCATTCTTGATAGTTGGGGATCATTTCGGAGTTGGTATTTGAGGTTAAAGCTCCGGTAGAATGTTCGGCTGAAGTTTTTGACCTTCGAGGTAGGTTTGGCTATCCTTCTTTGAGACTGGAATTGGGCAATTGATTGTTCTTATGTCATAGGCTTTGGGATTATTGATTATATTGTGATGCCCGTATGGGTGCTTGAGTATATTGTGATGCCCGTGAGGGGGCTTGATTATATTATGTTGCCCATAGGGGGGCTTATTTGTATAGTTTAGCCCGTGTGGGGGCCTTATTTGTTACTCTATTTGCTTTGTGAGCATGTGATTCATGAGTTGCCTGTGAGAGAGGCTTGTAACACTATTTGACTTGTAATGCTCGAGAGAGTGGTTGAGTTGGGAATTTTAGCATACTTTGAGAAATGAAATGCTTTTCTAAATGGTGCTCCCTTATTTCAAATGAGCTCTTTCCCATTATTTTTATATGAGAGTGTTTAACATGATTTGGTCGAGTTTTGAGAACTTTAAACCTTTCATTACATGTTGAGTTGATTATTGTCTCAATCCCATGTGTGTTGTGATGCATTCATCCTAATTCATCATATCATTGATCTTGGGAAGTTGAGAAATGTGGAGATTCTTTTTGAAAAAGAAAATGAGACACTTTTTATATCCTTGACCACGAGCTAAGTGGCAAGTTGATGAGATTTTGAGATTGTGATTTGGTATATGGACTGCGAGTCCCCCATGGGTCCTTGTCTAGAAGGCTTAGCTCGATAGGGTGTATACGACAGGTTGTGCGACATCCTTGATTCCACCGTACCACCACATCATTGCATCATCTCATTGCATTGCATCGATCTTTGTGTTTGTGTCTTATATGATGATCTTTGATATTACTATGACTTATGTTTTTACTTTACTCACGTCGTTCTATATAAACTGGTGGCATCGATGCTGGAGTGGGACTTTTCTGTATGCAGGTGGAAGCGTTCCTTAGTTTATTTCATAAGTTTGATTAATTCCTTATACTCACTCGGTCAAACCTACTGAGTACATGTGAATTGTACTCACCCCTACTTTTGTATCCCTTTTGATGCAGATTCTAGTCAGGGTACTCCTCGTGGAAGTTGATTATCTAGCGAGCAGGCTCATTTCGGTGTAGTGGTGAGATCCTGTGCTCCGGATCGCCATTAACTCCATCTTTCATTTCAGTCATTACTATTATTCGGAGACTTATGATGTACTTATATTCACGGATTGTATTAGATGCCCTTTACACTTATGACACTAGGTTTTGGGAAATTCTTCATTGTTATTCTCTTCTTTTCAATTGTGGCCTGACTTCCTCCTTGGGAGTCTCGTATGTGTTTTATTGCTCAGCTTACACATCAGGGTAGTTTTGGGATGTGTCCCATCATGACCTCGGTTTTTGGGTCATGACAAATTGGTATCAGAGCTCTAGGTTCACCTGTCTCATAAGTTAAAGAGCAGGGTGTCTAGTAGAGTCTTGTGGATCGGTGCTTAGACGTCCATACTTATCTTCGAGAGGCTACAAGATACTTACTAGGAGAAATTCCTTTCATTGATTCCTTTCGTGCGATTCATTCATATCAAAGTGTTGTATACGTCGAATCTATTCTTTCTGGGCGGATGCTGAGGACTAGAACCAGAGTTACCGAGGGTGAGGCCGTACCTGCTACCCGAGCCCCAGTTCGCCGGTGAGGCAGGGGACACAGAGGAGGTAGGGGTCGTGGTCGAGCAATGGGAGCAGCACCTGCTCGAGGATGGATTAGGGAGGCATCACCTAAGCCTATATATGAGCATGAGGATGATTTTGAGCAGTAGGCTAAGGAACAAAAGCCAGCGCAGCCTCCTTCAGTTCCCGATAGTACCCCGGCGCTCCAGGAGTTGTTTGTCCGGTTATTGGCTAGATTGGATGGTTCCCCTACTCCTGGTATTCTTTCGAGTAGTTCAAGCTACCCTATTACAATTGGTACTACCCTGCGAGTTCAGGGGCCTAGTGTGGGGTTTCAGACTCCTGGTTCTTCTCCGATGCCCTCTATTGCACCTCCAAGATTTGCAGCCCTGCCAGTTTCTGCTAGTGCAGCTATGGCAGTGTCTGAGTAGAAGAGTTTTGAGAGGTTTGTGAGATTGGCACCTCCCAGGTTCGACGGTACAGCGGGGGAGAAGGCCTATGATTTCTTGACTGAGTACCAGGACAGGTTGTTCAACCTGGGTATTTTAGAGGCACATGGAGTGGCTTACACTTCCTACCAGTTTGCAGGAGTCGCCAAGGAGTGGTGGAGATCAGTTCTTGCTCGCAGACCTGTCGATTCTCCTATGATGGTTTGGGACCAGTTCACTGAGGTGTTCCTTGAGAGGTTTGTGTCATATAGCCTTCGCGATCAGCGCAGAGATGAGTTTGATAGGCTGGAGCAGGGTTCTTTATCAATATCTGAGTACGAGGCTTATTTTTATGAGTTGTCTCGTTATGCTATGTCGAGTATCCCTACAGAGTTTGAGCGGATCTGCAAGTTGGTGAAGGGATTCGCCGGCTATCTGCAGGAGGCCACAGCCTCTCTTGTGGAATCGGGTGGCTCCTTTCAGAGTATTATTGATCATGCCAGGATGATCAAGAGCATCAGACATGCTAGACAGGGCGGCGCCAAGAGGTTCCATAGTGAGGTTTAGTTCAGTGGCCATTCCTCCAGAGGTAGAAAGTATTCGGGTCCGGGCATCCAGGGTTATCAGGGCAGACCAGTACATGCGGCGATTCAGAGTACAGATGATACAAGTGGATCCAAGTCTAGGCAGATAAGTCATGGTGGTTCTTGAGGTTCGAAAGGACGTGTCGACACTTCTGGTTATCCTCCTCGAGGTTCGGTTCCTCAAGGATGCTATGTTTATGATGAGTTTGGGCATAAGGAAAAGGATTGCCCCAGACGTGCTCCTTTTACTGTTCAGCCCGGGTCACAGACTGTTCATTCTACACCAGCTCCAACGGTCATAGGTGCTTCGCAGAGTGCTAGAGGTGGCACCAGGGGTGCCAAGGGTGGAGCTCGAGGGGGCACTCGTGGTGGGTCCCAGGCCAGTGGTGACCATAGACTTTGTTATGCCATTCTGGGTAGAGTTGAGGCAGAGGCCTCCGATGCAGTTATTATAGGTATTGTCTTAGTTTGCCATCGCTCTGCTTCAGTATTGTTTGATCTCGAGTCCACCTACTCTTATGTGTCGAATTATTTTGCTGCAGATATTGATTATGTATGTGTGCCCCTCGCAGTACCTATTAGCATTTCTACCTCGGTAGGCGAGTCTTTAGTGGTGGATCGGGTGTATCGGGGTTGTGTAGTGACGTTTTCGGGTAGAGATACTTGGCAGACTTGATCTTATTAGATATGCTTAATTTTGATGTGATATTAGGTATGGATTGGTTATCTCCCTATCATGTAATTCTAGACTGTTATGTTAAGACCGTGACTTTAGCTTATCTTGGTTTTCCTCGATTAGTGTGGATGGGTACTCCGAGTTCTTATCCGAAGGGGGTGATATCTTATATTCGTGCTTGTCGTATGTTGGAAAAGGATTGCTTGTCTTAGTTGGCCCATGTCCGTGATCTCACTAAGGATAATGTATTTCCTAAAGATTTACCGGGTGTTCCTCCGGACCGTGACATTAATTTTGTGATTGACTTGGAGCTGGGCACCAAGCCCATTTCTATTTCTCCTTATCGGATGGCTCTGGCTGAATTGAAGGAATTGAAGGAACAATTGGAAGATTTGTTGAAAAAGGGTTTATTCGGCCTAGTGTTTCACCGTGGGGTGCACCAGTCTTATTTGTGCAGAAGAAAGATGGTACTATGAGGATGTGTATTGACTATCGACAATTGAACAAGGTAACGATCAAGAACAAATATCCTCTTTCTCGCATTGATGATCTATTTGACCAGCTTCAGGGTACATTGGTGTTCTCTAAGATTGACTTGAGGTCGGGTTACGATCAGTTGAGAGTTCGGGATTCTGATATCCCGAAGACCACTTTCAGGACTCGTTATGGGCATTATGAGTTTGTGGTCATGTCTTTTGGGCTGACTAATGCCCCAGCTGCTTTTATGGAGTTGATGAACTAGGTATTTCGGCCTTATTTGGACTCTTTTGTGATTGTATTCATCGATGATATCTTGGTTTACTCCAAGAATGAGGCTGACCATGTTCGTCACTTGAGGGCCGTGCTTCAGAGATTGAGGGAGGAGAAGTTGTATGCAAAATTCTCCAAGTGTGAGTTTTGGCTTGAGTCTGTGTCTTTCTTGGGTCACGTGGTGACCAAGGATGGGTTATGGTTGATCCGTCCACAGTAGCGGCGGTTCGTAATTTGGCTAGACTTACTTCAGTTACCAAGATTCGGAGTTTCGTTGGGTTAGCGGGTTATTATCATCGGTTTGTTTAGAGTTTCTATTCCATCACAGCCCCATTGACTAGGTTGACTCAGAAGACTGTAGCATTTCAGTGAACCGATGAGTGTGAGGCGAGCTTTCAAAATCTCAAGAAGTTATTAACTACGGCACCTATTCTAGCATTACCCAAGGAGGGTGTGGCATTTATTGTATTCTGTGATGCTTCGGGTGTTGGTTTGGGTGGTGTGTTGATGTAGAAGGGGAGATTCATAGCCTATGTTTCTCGACAGTTGAAGGTACATGAAAAGAACTACCCGACTCACGATTTGGAGTTAGCGGCAGTGGTTTTTATTTTGAAGTTATGGAGGCACTATCTCTATGGGGTGCATTGTGAGGTCTTTACCGATCATCATAGTCTCAAGTATATCTTTTCTCAGCTGAATCTGAACATGAGGCAGCTTAGGTGGTTGGAGCTGTTGAAAGATTATGACATCACCATTCTTTATCATCCGGGCAAGGCTAATGTAGTGGCGATGGTTTGAGCCTGAAAGCGCCTAGTATGGGTAGCTTAGCCTTCCTTAAGGCGGAGGAGAGACCTTTGGCATTAGAGGTTCAGTCATTGGCTGGACAGATGGTTCGACTTGACCTTTCTACACCTCATAGTATTTTAGCCTTCGTTGAGGCTAGGTCTACCTTGATGGATCGGATTCGTGCCCGCTAGTTTGATGATGATTCGGGACAAAGTGTTGAGGGGTGAAGCTAAGTCAGCTTCTCTTGATCCCGAGGGAGTTTTGAGGATTAGTAGTCGTATTTGCATTCCTAAGGTTTGTGATTGGGTGCATATGATATTGGGGGAGGCTCATTGTGCGAAGTATTCTATTCACCCGGGAGAGGCAAAGATGTTTCATGACTTGAAACAACACTACTGATGGTGTGGTATAAAGAGGGACATCGTGGATTTTGTGGCTAAGTGTTTGAATTGTCAACAGGTGAAGTATGAACATCAGAGACAGGGGGGTTCGATGCAAAGATGCCCATTCCCGAGTGGAAGTGGGAGCGCATTACCATGGACTATGTGACTGGGTTACCCTTGGCTTTGGGTAAGTATGACTCTGTTTGGGTGATTGTGGATCAGTTGACCAAGTCGGCTCATTTCATTCCGGTGAAGACTAGCTACAATGCGGAGCAATTAGTTAGGATCTACATCCGTGAGATTGTTCGGTTGCATGGAGTGCCTATTTCCATTGTGTCTGTTATACCCCATTTTAACTCGAGGTCCAAATAGTGTACAACATATTGGTGAATCTTATGCTATTTTAAAGAGTCGCCACCTAATTATTTTAAAGGTTAATTAGGACACCTATTTTGCTAAAGTTATGCTAAGTTAACTCTAAATTAAGGTCTTCTTAACTTTATGTGATTCTAGGTAAGGGTTCTAATTTATCCTAAAGGGAAGGTATAAAGCATCCTTTAAGATCCGTTAAAAACGGTTAACCGGCCAAACTTAGGTTAATTAAATTTAAAAGAAAAAAGAGTGCTAAAGGTTAAAATAAAGGAGTGGCCAAATGAGAAAGATTTAAGAAAAGAAATTTTTTTTTAAAATCAATTTTGCTAATCCATAATTCATGGCTAAGAAAATGTAATAAAAATAAAAACTTATGCTCATGGATTGACAACATATCTCCTTTTGAAAGCAATTTAGAAAAATACGAGTTCAAAATATGAATTTTGTTTAAAAGTAAAAAACCTTATGTATGCTATGTAATTTATTAATAACTCGATAAAATAAAATAAAAAAAGGTCATTCGCTTATCAAAAAAAATTGATTGTTGCACTTGGAAAACATTTTAAAACAAACTTAAAGTTAAACCAAAAAACGATGGTGCTCTTTTTTTAAAAAAAAACTTGGAAGTTAAAGTCATCGCTACATATGATAAGAAAGGTATTAATAATTAGATTAATGATGTCATAACCTAATCGTCTAATACCCATTAGCTATTAAAAAAAAATTAACACATAAGCAAGTTATAAAACAAATAGATGTCTAAAAACAATAACAATATGAGCAGCCATTTAAGCGACCCCAAACAAGATTTGCTTGCTTTTGTTGCTATTCGGATAGTCTATGATGTAGTAAACGCTCCATGTGCGGGTATGATAGTATCGAGTCCATGAGACTCTAGTTTTGCGAGAGTCTTGAATCAAGACTCCATTGTTTGCTCCCAAAGTTCATGCTAGTAAAAGAGAGAGTAAAAAGATTAGTAAGATAATCAATTTTAAATGATAGCGAATAAATAAAAATAGAGCCAAGTAAAACCATACGAGGAATATATTATACAAAACGTAAAACATTCAAATGCCGAAAAAAGCTCAAAGCTACTACAACAACAACTTTAAAGCACAAAATAATATTCAAATCCTCTCATATTAAAGCTACAAGGATATTATTTTTATTATCACTCAAACTGGGAATAAGAAAATTCTCACATAATTCAACTAATTGAAAAAGCAATGACTTTAAAACTAAAACTTGAATCAAGGGAAAGGCTTCAAACAATATGCCAACAACTATTATTTCTTTTACAATGCCAACCTAGCAGACAAGAGAACAAGATATGAATGAAAGTCAAACAAGAGTTTTTGAGATTTTACACATGCCATATATATAAAATTTGAAAGAACATTTATACACATACATATATATAACAGAATAACAAAGAGATTTAAAAAATTATATTTTTATAGATATAGAATATAGTGGGTTACAATTATTAAAGAATATATATGACCTGCAATTTACTAAAACAAAATAAAGTTATGTCCTTTCTTAAATTAATATTTAAGTGCAAAAGTAACGCTTTACAAAAAAAGCATACAACCAAGGCGTTCTTTTACATTAAAAAAAAAGGAGCACTTAGTATGCATAATCATCATTTCTAACTAAAACAGGGACTATAGCTATATCCCCTAAACAATGTGTGTAGGAATATATAGGCTTTGGAAATTTTCTTATCATATAAAAATATCAAATGAAAATCAACTTGAAATGAAAACAAATTTCATATAAATCTCACTCTAAAACTAAGTTATTAACAGATTTCATATGAATATTTAATTCTAAAACTAAACACATTCTTTAAATACAAGGAAAAGAAATGCTACTTCGTATCCATACAAGCCTTGAGCTAAGCCGAAATACATCACTTCATTACAGCTAAACTAAACAAAAATTTCTCTCGACAAACAATCTTCTTAGAGCAAGTATAACATCCTTATCACAAAAAGAACGAAACAGAGGAAAGAGGGCGACTATCACCTGTTATAGGGCAGTGAACGGAGGTGCTTTGATCGAAAGTCTATATTCGAACAACGACGAACTCGAGCGAGCTTGAAAACAGAGTTTCGGCCGAAATCGAAAGAGAGCGTAGAGACGATATTTTAGAGTAAAAGATAGCAGTTAAAGGCAATATGATGCGACAGAGAAAACTTTTTTTTAAAAAATGAATGTCAAGGTTGCTATGGAGGCCGGAAATTTCCTCCCAAAAATGAGTGCAAAGACTGCTATTTATAGTGACGAACTAGGGTTCTTCTTTCAATTTGGGCAGGATTCAAGGAGTAAATAGCCATTTGAATTTTGAATCAAACCTATGTTCTTTTGCTAATTGAAAATCAGATATCTTTTGGCTTCTTCTTGACTGAATTTGTCACAAAGAAAGAAAAATGAGGAGAGCTAATGAAGTTATTGAAGCTTGTACGAAAATGGAGAGGAGCCTCTATCCAAAGTGAAAGAGACCTGAAGCTTTAGCCATTTCTGGAGGAGAAGGAGCGGGCATTGAAAGAAATATGACCTAATTTTGTTTTGGTGTTTTGATGATGGTTGAGGCATGGGTTTGGCCTATGTTTGGGCTATTTTTGGACAGATTTTAGTATAAAATGTGGGCTGAAATGGTGGGGTTAAGCCAAATTTATTAGCATTTTCCTTTCTTCTTTTAAATTATTTTGTGTTTCTAACTTAATAACTAATACCATATATATAATATGATGACAAATACTAATTTATAAAATTAAAATATAGATACAAAATATGAACTTATAATTAATTTAAAAAGTGTGAAACATGAAATAAGGTGATCACAACCGATTATTTAAGAAAAGAGGTGTAAAAAGTGATAACCGTAATTTCGATAATAAAATATATAATTTTAGTA
This sequence comes from Solanum appendiculatum, assembly GCA_018342035.1. Taxonomy (NCBI): domain Eukaryota; kingdom Viridiplantae; phylum Streptophyta; class Magnoliopsida; order Solanales; family Solanaceae; genus Solanum; species Solanum appendiculatum. Next base: position 260,338 of record JAGDQO010000064.1, on the reverse strand, counting down.
AATAAATAGTCGTAGTAATAAAAAATAGTTGCGAAAAAGGATAATTTGATATGTTATTAAATTAGAAGCTCGAAAATAAAAAATTAGAAGAAAGGAGGGTCAAAATTCGGTGTCAACAGTGTCTGATAGAGGTACACAGTTCACCTCTCATTTCTGGAGTTCTATGCAGAAGCATATGGGTACCAAGCTTGAGTTGAGTACCGTTTTCCGTCCTCAGACCGACAATCAATCTGAGCGGACTATTCAGGTACTAGAGGACATGCTTCGAGCTTGTGTCATGGATTTTGGTGGTCATTGGAATCAATCCTTACCTCTTGTGGAGTTTGCCTATAACAATAGTTACCATTCCAACATTCAGATGGCACCGTTTGAGGCCTTGTATTGGAGGAGGTGTAGATCTCCCGTGGGATGGTTTGATTCTTTTGGAGTTCGACCTTGGGGTACTGATCTGTTGAGAGACTCTATGGATAGGGTGAGATTGATTCAGCAACGCCTTGTGACCGCCCAGAGTAGGCAGAAGAGTTGTGCCGATAGGCGGGTTCGCGATGTATCTTTTAACATTGGTGAGCAAGTGTTGCTTAAAGTGTCACCCACTAAGGGTGTGATGAGGTTCGGAAAGAAAGGAAAGCTCGGTCCAAGGTTTATTAGCCCTTTTGAGATTTTGGAGAAGTATGGGGAGGTAGCCTATAGATTTGTCTTGCCTCCAAACCTGTCAACCGTTCATCCCGTATTCCATGTTTCGATGCTTAAGCGGCACTCTCATGATGATTCTCATTTGATTCAGTGGGACTTGGTTGCGTTGGATCAGGATTTGTCCTTTGAGGAGGAGCCTGGTTCTATCTTGGTTAGACAGACTAGACAGTTGAAGTGGAAGCATATTGATTCAGTGAAAGTTCAGTGGCGATACCGGCAGATTGAGGAGGCTACTTAGGAGGTGGAGTCCGACATGCGTCGTAGATATCCTCAGCTTTTCACTCCTTCAGGTACTTTACTTTGCCTTTCGTTCGAGGACGAATGAGTTTTTAGTGGTGGATGGTGTAATGTCCTAATTCTTGTGAAATTACCTTTTTGTGTGAAATGACCATTTTGGCCTTTCCCCTTAGCGGTTTCATGCTTTGTTTGTGTTTCGGGAGTGGTTGGTATGGTTAACGATACAATCGGAGGAGATTTTAGTGATTTGAGACCTTGGGTGGAGTTTTTAAGGAGATAGTTGACTTTGGTCAACATTCCGAGATCCAAGCGTCGGATGGTGATTCTATCAGTTTTGTTGCATCCTAAACTTCGAGTTTGGTCTAGTAGCATGATTGGTTAGAGCCCCGAGACCTTATAATTCGTTTTGGGTATTTAGGTTAAAAGTTGAGTTTTAGGACTAAAAGAGGTCCGTAGGGGTATTTTGGTCCAAACAATAATTTTTCGGAAATCTGTCGATTCTGTTGGCTCCGAAACGTGTTTTCTGATCAAACACAACAAAACTAACTTAAGCCTGAATAACTCAAAATGAGCTCGGGACCTCTAAGAATTCAACCAAGGCCACCACTAGGCCTAAAATCATCCCCTGAATCCAACAGAGTTGTCGGAAACGACATCCGAGCATCAGATCTTCGAATGTTGACCAAAGTCAACCCTATGATCAAAATTCCAAAATTTTCCAACTTAGGACCTCAAATCTGCGAAACAGCCACAAAATTGACCCCGTCAACTCTCTTAGGCCAAAATCCACATTTCGAAACTGATGGAATCAACGGAATTTCCATCCGAGTTCCGAAACTCCGAATGACCTCAAAAACCACAATTTGGCAACTTAATTCTTTAAAACTCAAAACTTTTCTAAAACCTCATTTTAACTCAAGCTTTCACAAAACCAACTACAAAAACATTTCAAACAAGGCTCGAGGCAAATCTCAGGAGGGGACAAAATGGTCATTTCACAAAAATTACCAAAAATGACCTTCAGGGTCATTACACTATCTGACAACATGTGGGGAAAAGTAGTCTTGTCTGCATGCTATATTCTTAATAGAGTCCCTCAGAAAATGTTAGACAAGACCTCATATGAGTTGTGAAAAGGATTTATCCCTAACATGAAATTTCTAAAAGTATGGAGGTGTTTGGCTAAAGTTGGTCTACGTGATTTTAAACGAGTAAATGTTAGTTCTAAGACTTTTGATACTATCTTTATCGGTTATGCTCGAAATAGTGTTGCATATAAATTTATGTCTTTAAATGATCATTCTATTTGTGAATCTAGAAATGCAAAAAAAATTGAGCATATTTTTCCTTTGAAGTGCCTAGTGATATGCAAAATAATGTTTTTACATCTATGTCTGTTAATTCTCATGTTATGCCTTCTTCTGGTGATATTTCTAATGAGCATAAAAATGAACCTAGAAGGAGTAAAAGACGCATAATTGAGACTAGTTTTGGTCCTGGTTTTATCACTACCTTCTTGACTGAAAATTTTGATATTGATGTTTTAAGTGATGAATTAGTGTCTAACTACTTAATAGAAGAAGACCCTAAGACTTATGATGAAGCAATGAGATCAATAGATGTGATATTTTAGAAAGAGGCTATTAAAAGTGAATTAGACTCTATAATTTCTAATCACACTTGGGACTTGTATGATTTACCTGAAGGTTGTAAACCCATAAGTAGCAAGTGGATATTTAAGAAGAAATCGAGACCTGATGTACAATTGATAAATATAAGGCTAGACTTGTGATTAGGAGTTTTAATCAAAAGAAAGGTGTTGATTAGTTTGATACTTATTCTCTTGTGACTAAAATAGCGACCATTAGGACTCTTATTACTTTAGCCTCTATTCATGATTTAGTAGTACATCAAATGGATGTCAAAACAGCATTTCTAAATGGTGATTTAGAGGAAGAGATCTATATGACTCAATCTAAGGGGTTTGTGTTTTCAGGACAAGAGGATAAAGTATGCAAATTGAGGAAGTCCTTGTGTGGACTAAAATAGGCACCTAAGCAATGGTATGAAAAGCTTAATGTCACATTAATGCATAATGACTTTGTTGTAAATTCATCTGATGTGTGTTTAGTCTAAAATGATAGGGTCAGACTGTGTGATTATTTGTTTATATGTAGATGACATGTTAATCTTTGGCCCTAATGTGAATGTCATTAATGAGACTAAGAACTTTTTATCTTCTAAGTTTGACATGAAAAATCTTGGTGAAGCAGATGTGATTTTGGGAGTTAAAAATCAAAAGAACTGCTAATGATTTCTCTTTGTGTCAGTCTCATTACATTGAAAAGATGTTGAAAAAATTTAATTATTTTGATGTAGTTCCAGTGAGAACTCCTTATGATCCTATCATACACTTGAGAAAGAATAAAGAATTTAGTGTTTCTCAAACTGAATATGCTAAAATAATTGGGAGTACAATGTTTCTCATGAACTATACTCGGCCTGATATAGCTTATGTTGTTAGTAGATTGAGTAGATATACTCATAATCCCAGTAGTGAACACTAAAATGCTCTTCATCGCTTGCTAAAGTATTTGAGAAGTATATGAATTGGTGTTTGCATTTTAATAAATTTCCTGTTGTTTTAGAAGGGTTTTGTGATGCAAAATGGGTAACTGACAATGATGAAGTTAGCTCCATCAGTGGCTATGTATTTACTTTGGGTGCAGGTGCTATCTCATGGAAGTCTTCCAAACAGACTTGTATAGCACGTTCTACCATGGAATCTGAATTCATTGCTCTCGAGTTGGCAGGGCAAGAAGCTGAGTGGTTGAGAAATTTTTTGACGGATATGCCATTACGGGGAAGACAAGCTTCACCAGTCTCTCTTCATTGTTACTCACAGGCAGCAATAGGGATTGTCAAAAATAGTGTTTACAATGAAAAAAAGAGACATATTTGCATCAGACATGGTGTAGTTAATCAGTTGTCGAAATTGAGTGTTATTTCCTTGAAATATGTAAGGTCGGAAAGAAATTTGACAGATCCTATGACTAAGGGCTTGACAAGGAAAATAATCCTTGAAACATCGAGGGGGATGGAGCTAAAGCCCATTGATTGAGGTAATGTGGTGGACCCGTTAGGCCTCAACGTACACCACATTTTCTATCCCTATTGCATGAGGCAATGTTTTATAAGGTTGAGCTTATTTTGCTCTTAATGATTCTATAGTCTTAAGGTGGTCTATTTGAGGTAGACTTAATGGAATCACCTACGTGAGTGTAAGGTGTGGTCACCTTTTATGAAAGACTTGGGTCGTCTTTCTAGAGCACTCATACGACCCGGGGTGTGTGTGCATGACATAAAAGTACTTTGTATCGCGGAGGTTGCTTAAATTTTCGGATATGGTATGTGTTATGGGGGTCTCAATTTATATCCTCTCAAGATCTCAATTGGTTTTGGACAATCTCCAAACTTTCATCCACGAGTGCACGTATTTGAAAGTAACTGTAAAACCTTGGGAAGCGACCGGCTACAACGATTTGTGCCGGAGTCGGGCCGAAATCACTTTCAAGGCAGTGGCTTGTCCCGACACAGTGTTTGTAATAAGTTATATACTACTTTTTAATTCCAATCCAATATCAATATTGTAGTATTTTTTCCAACAAGAGGTACATTCAAATTTTGATGCGCCTTTTCCCTTCCTCATTCAAGAAAAGTACGCTACTTTCTTCTATAAACGAAAGACCGCTCTGTGAAACGTTGCACTTTCAATATTCTCTACTTTCTTCTCTTCATATGTTCAACTTTTCCAATAATTTTATGATTAGAGAACAATGAAAGTGGACTATTCTGATTGATTTATTTTATTGATGCAGAAGAAGTACAAAATAAAGAGACGCAAAGCAACGAGAATATGATTGACAGTTTTGAGTCTTTTGATGGAAGTTAAGAAAGGATCGACTTAACACAAGAATGTTTGCGAAAACTTTCTCTTTTATTGGCTAACGATAGGTAAGCTATTAGATTGAGTCGAAAGCCTACCTTTGAATATGCATGAATCATGTACTTTAGCAATCACTATTTCTCCGATAAATATTTTTAGAAGATCGTATAGCCTATTGAAAAAAGTTATGTCCAACAAATTCTTTCTCTGTCCATTTTTAAATGAGAAAAGTAAATCATCATCTTATTTAAAAAAGGTAATTGTTGCTTCAAAAAAATTCATATATTGATACAGGGGCGGACCCACGTAGAGAGTATCGGATGCTCGAACACCTATTGACTCCGACGAAAATTTTGTATATATTTATAAAAAAATATTAAAAGATTGATATAATTAGTTCTTGAGCAGCTATTAACCAAAAGGTTTGATGGGCGTTTTGGTTCTCAGACGCAAGTTAAAGCTTGCGTTGATGTCCTCAAGTGTGAGGGTTTGAGACTTTGAGTCCAGTTGAAGGTTTTTTTTAACATTTTTACTCTTCTTTTATACCTTTTCACTGCTATTTGTTTGTTTTTTTTTTCTTTTTGATTTATTGTTTTTTCACTTTTCTATTTTAAGTATTTCATTTACTAACTAAACTATAAAAATATTAGTAAGCTTTTAGAAGGAAACCTTTCTTGGCAGTTGGCAAGCAACTCTACATTAAAGGAAGTGAGCATCCATAACCTTAAAATCCTGGATCCGCCATTGTATTGTTAGAAACATTCTATACAGCAGTGGCAAAAAAAAATTATCCATTATAAAAAAAAAACTATCTTTTTTTAATGTTATATTTATTCTTGTCTTTTCTTTATTGGTGCTCATTTTTATAAGATTTTTAATCAAATGAGCATACAAGGAGTTTACTATATTTATTACATAGTGGCACAAGTAATATATCCATGATCGAGGCAGTGGAGCGACATCGACGATATTCAAAGTCAGTAACAGACTCCAAAGTAGTAATTACACTGATTTGAGTGGATCAAAATAATTTTTGAATGAGGCTATGGATGAATCGAAACAGAAATTTTTATTTTTTCTACCTCCTATTTTTAATGAAAAGAATAAATCTTTTTCTCGAATAATCAAAAAGAAATGAGTCCGGATCTCCTCTTACTTTTTGTTATCCATCTCAAGTTCATAGACCCATTTTCTATGCTAGATTGTGAATAATTGCGTAGACTACATAAAGAAAATCATTAGCAACTTTAAAGCTTAAGAGAAGTTCTGCAATCACTATTTTTTTTTTTGAGGAAAATAATTTTCTCTCTTACAAGCTCTAGCACTGATTTGAATACTTTAATTTGATAATTTTGAAGATTTTTTATGTAGGATGATTGACTTATTTATTTGAATAGGAAATACTGTAATGGAAAAGTACTTGATGAGAATTTTATTATTTCTAAGTAGTTTTTAAAAGTTTGCTTTGATTTTGGAGTAAAATGTTTCATTGGTTTGTAGTTTATTCACGGTATTTTTGTCCATTATTTTTTACTTTATTTATATTCATCCATGTATGTATTTATAAGGGAAATTATGTGACTCGGTTCTTGCTTAGGATTACTAACTTTTCTATAAAGGAATCTACATAATAGACATTTACTACTCGTTCCTTTTTATATGTCACATTTTTAGATTGCACTTGCATTAAAAAATTAAGTAACTTTACCATTCTATTCTTATTTAATGTTTTCTTAAGTCAACTTTTCAATAAATGATGAATGTGCTAGATTTCAAAAATTAAAATGCATTTGGATGACTATTTAAATTTTTGAGTTTATTTTTGGAGCCAAATTACTTCACCAATTGATCTAAGATTTTTTAAAAATTGTTAAAGCTTCAACTTTCAAGATTATTTTTGTGTTGAGATTCTTTTTTAAAACGGAGAAGGGCCTAAAATACCCTTCTTCCACCTTTGGGCTCCAAAATACCCTTCCATCCACCTATATGGACCTATATTACCCTTTCACTTCTATGTGGGAACCCCCCGGTAAAGGAGACCTGTCTAGTCAAATAGGCTTCTATATTACTCGTTCACTTAACAAATTATTTAAGAGTAATAATGAATCCTTTCATTAATGACGTGTCAATCTTTAATTGGTTGAAGTTTAAATTAACTAAAAATAATAATTTCTCCTAATTAAACTCGGATCCAACTAAATTCTACTCGACCCACTTAAAATTCTACTGACCCATATCTTAAATGTTTTGCAGCTCCTCATTTCAACTCTCGTTTTCAATGACACATATTGCATAGCTGTATCATGTATCATATGACTCAATTTCCATTAGTTATAGACTATCACAAATTAAATTAAATCAGATTAAACATGAGTTTGTATGGTCATTAAACATGAATGCAAATTTTTAGTTCTCTTTAAATAATGAAGAGACTATTTAATTGCTAGAGTAGAAAATGAAACCTTGCACACAACACCCAAGCTTAGCAATAATTTTACTCGTGCATTTCCATAGAACTTCCTTCAAAACCCTATATATTTACTGTCCTATTCAATCATAAGAGATTATAATGTACTACGCAACCTTTCAAGAAAATTAACTTAATAACCATGAGTACTCTTCAAATTTTCAATTCCAAGGACTTCATCCCTCTATTTTGCTGAAGATAGATTATATTTCTCTCACTCCTCATTAGTTTCCCAAGAAGTGCATCCAATTTGCAGAAAGCAAATTGATTTGTTTAGAAAAGTTCTCTCCTTGATTTTTTTAAGATATGGATCATAGAATTTTAAGTGGGTCAGGTAGAATTTAGTTGGATCTAAGTTTGATTAGGAGAAATTATTATTCTTGGTTAATTTAAATTTCAACCAATTAAAGACTGACAAGTCATTATTGAAAGGATTAATTATTAATCTTAAATAATCTCTTAAGTGAAAGGGCAATATTGGTCCATATAGGTGGATGAAAGGGCATTTTGGAGCCCAAAGATGGAAGAAGGGTATTTTTGTTCCATTTCCTATACTTGAAGGGTATTTTAGGCCTTTCTCTGTTTTTAAAATAAGATTTTATAGAATAGTGAATGGAGAAAGTAATTAATCAATGTATGAAGTACTCCAATAAATATTAATTACTTATTAGTTTTCTTAGGTTGGTCAAATTATATATTTTCAAGACTAATTAACTACTCTATCAAGGGTATAATTGGAAGAATATGATAAATTATGCATTGATTTTATGAAATGACAAGTATTATGGACCAACTATTTATAGAAAGGGGTGACATATAAAAAGGAACGGAGGGAGTATAATACAAATATGTTTATAACATGTTTGTAGTTTATTCACATATTTTTGTATATTCATCCATATATGTATTATCAGTGTTACTCCCTCCGTTCATTTTTATATGTCACCTTTTTAGATTGTACTTGCATTAAGAAATTAAGTAATTTTACCCTTTCACCCTTATTTAATGTTTTCCTAGGTAGGTCAAAGTATATATTTTCAAGACGAATTAACTACTCTATCAAGGGTATAATAGGAAAAATGTGGTAATTTATGCATTGATTTTATGAAATGACATATATTGTGGTCCAACTATTTATAGAAAGGGATGACATATAAAAGGGAACAGAGGGAGTATAATTTATTCACGATATGTTGTCCGCTATAATTCAGTTTATTTTAATTGCAGCTTTAAAGTTTTTACGGATGCTAAACAACTTTCTTGAAAACCCTGCTTTGTAATCTTATTTGTTGTTTAGAAAGATTAATAATCTTTGTTTAATTTCTAGTTTGATTATTGTGAAAAAAATAGTTTTAAACTTAAAATATTCTAATTTTCCACCCAAAAAAGCTAATTTTGATTATCACAAGATTAAAGTGTTAAAAAGGGATATTTTTTCATAAGTTAAATTCCTGAAAATTTTTAATTATTATTATTATTATTATATGAATATTTCTAATACCTTTGTGTGTTTTCAATTGGATAGAGCTTCAATTCTCAGGCTCACTACTATCAAAATTTAAATTTAGAACTTTTGTAATATGACAAGCATATATTTTATAGTGATATAGATTTTCTTTTCCTTTGCGGTATAATCTAGGAAAATAACTTGATGTATCATTCTAAAGATATTTGCTTGATTCTGTGCAAAGAAAACAACAAAATACAAAGATTTTTTTTCAAAAAAAAAACTTAGCTGGACAACTCAAAGCCTTTGCAGTTTGAAAACAAAACAACGTTTTCAATTTTCCTTGATTTTAGAAAATGCTATAATAATTTCGTGTGATATTGTTCCCTCAAATTATGCCTACTGTACATGCCATCAAAATCCATGTGTGTATTTTATAACTATTAGGATAAATAAAATTTTATAATTTATTGAATTCACAAGATTGTTAATTACAGTATTTCTAAATAGCATTTAAATAGGAAGGGTGAGAAGACTTGTATTGTAATTTTTTTCTGCTCAATTCCACTGGGCAGCTCTATTTACTCAGAATTTGTTTTTCTATTTCATTTTCCCCAGTCATATATTTTTTTTATTTTGCATGTTTGACTAAGTGTCACAATCCGATTTCTCAAGTCATAATTGCACCCACCATAACCAACCATTAGATAAGCAAATTTGTAACCTGAAACGGCAAGTAATGGGTGTAAGGGTAGAAACAACACTAGGATAACCAACTTACAAAAATGACAGAGGAACAACGTGGAAGAAACACACACACACACACACACACACATATATATATATATATATACAAAACAAAAGATCCAACCTAGAAGTCACAAGTACAGAGCTGCTACAAAAAAAATACAAATCCCAAAAGTGGACCAATATATACAAACTTATCTCAAAATACAAAAGACTGGCCAAATAATACACAAGGAGACAGGTATGATCCAAGACGTCATAAGCTCACCCTTGCCTCCAAATCCTGCAACAACTCGCTCGAAATCAACACTGATAGTTGGTTCTCGGACATGCATCATGAAACATATGCAGAGTGTAGTATGAGTACCAAAACAACAAGTACTCAATAGGCATCATAGGCCGACTGAGCTAGAAAAGTAAGGGTAATATGAAAAGCGAGAATAAAACAGAACATTGGTCAAATAAGCGAAAGTCTAACAGAAATGCTCACGAGTGTAGAAAAGAGCATAAAGAGAATAAGTAACTAGCTATAACCTAACTAGACCCCATAAGCCCAGAAGGTACACTTGTCCACAAATTTAAGTAAAAACTCGAATGGACTCCCATAAGTCGGATAGGTACAAGAACTACAACTACTAAGACGTGAACTCGGTTAATCCAGAGTTGGAGAGTGCATAGCCCGGACCTCGAACCGCGGATAAGTCTCTCAAATAACCAATAGGATCAAGCCGATAGATATCAACTCCGTAGAGGATAATGAGCCCGCACGGACTGCGGCTGAATATCATATGTCCAGACCTTCAATTTATGATTAAAATAGGGCAGAATGACCAGACCTCGGATCTACGATCACATGTCATAAGGCCACCGTAAAACGACGTCCACCCCAAGGAAATCAATACAACACTCCAAGCCCAAACTGAATCCAATCCCAAACCGTCGAACGGAGCCTAAAATCGCAACTATGAATCACTCGTTCATAGAAAAGTGGAGTTATGGATAAAAAGTTACCGCCTAAATAAGGCTTATTCTATCCGACCTCCAAGTCTGCTACACCACTCTATGGGGAGCTAAGCCGTCCGAAGCGACGTCGGAGCAATTCTAAGGCCTATCGGCTCTCAAAACGCAAGTCTAAGGCAAGCATTAGTCTACTCCTATACTAAGGCCAAACATGCTTTCAATAACAATAGCAAACAAGTATAATTATTGCCACAAGGTAAGGATGATCACAAAACAAAAAGAAAAAGAAAAACAACATGCCAACGGCACCGAAAAACCTGAAATATAGCTTAAAACATGATTTCTAAGTAACTAAGCATGATCAACTAGCTACCCAACCCAAATTCCAACTAATCAACATGCATTTACATTCTCGAGCTCAATCTAAAGATCGAGAAGCCATAGCCTATCTCAATGCAGACCGTATGTGCTCCAAAATCACAATTACAAAGTTTTCTTCTTCCAAACAGTACCCGCATGCTACCACACTATCAAAAACGTAATCACAACATCAATACGGACATTTTGACACCAAAAACACAATAATCAAAATCGGACTAAAATTTGAGTCAAAATGGAAAGGTGCGACCTATGCTGGAAATCTCAAAATTGACTCCGTTAAAAGGTCCATTAAAGCTCCTCAAACTTTTTCCCAAAATGGGACACAATTTGGGGCTCGAAACATAGCAAATCACCAATATGCAACAATTTCAACATTTAAGCAAAGTTAAGAAGCTGGGCAACCCCTTTGGGGCGTAATTTACCTCAAACTAGCAGTCCTCGAAGCTCCCCAAACACTTCCACATGAAGTGTCAAACTTCTCAGACGCCCATGACTTGAAATCACCTGATTGGAGATCTATAGCTCAAGATATCGCCAGAGGAATTTTAGTACCACAACTGATTCGCGTCTGGTCTTTTAATAAAAGACCAGACAGACTTACTCTCCATGATCACGAAGGAGGGTTCTGCGAACGCGGAGGTCCACTCAGTTAGGAATTCATGAACGCGGAGAGAGCCCCGCGATCTTAGAAGGAAAATTAACATGCATTTGCAAACACGATAGCCTTCCCATGATCGCACAAGGCAACCCGCTAGGCCTTCGCGAACAAAGGTTGAGGCCTTGCAATTGCGGAGACCAATTCCTTTGTTCTCTGCGAATGCAGCCAGCTGTCCGGGAATGCAAAGAGCAAGGTAGGCATGCACCAGCTAATACACATCAGTTGCATCTGGTCAAGTTCATAATCCCCAATGGGGTGCTCGGGATTCGTTCGGAATCCCGTGCATGCAAATGAGATATGTTACCCCACCAAATTCGGCATTCTAGACTCAACGGAGCTGTCGAAACTTCCAATCGAGGTTGTCTCAAAAAAAGTGGGTCTCACACCAAACTTCATTTTAAGCCAAATTTCATAAGAAGGCTCAGGATTGACTCGAAAGCCTCGGGATCTGCACCAAGGGTCCTTCTAAACCAAACTCGACGTTTGCCCTTTGAAAAAAGTCAAAAAAAAAAAAAAGAGTGCTAGGGAAGAGAGAAAGTTGCAGAAGTGCTTCTAGATCTCATGGAATAAGGCAAAATTTAGATGTTTTAGTTAGGGCGGAAAGCTACCTGTCTTCTTCTGTCCTTATCTTCAATGCTAAATTACATCTGCTGCTAGGTCCGAAAATGGCTTGAGGGAATCGCTTTGTCTCAATCAATCAAGAATAATGCCTCAACTGGATAAATTCACTTATTTCACACAATTCTTCTGGTCATGCCTTTTCCTCATTCTTCTGAGGTTCTACCTCCCTTTAGATTTGCAAGCTGATGGAATTCTCAGAATTGTATTCTGAGATTGTCTTCGTGAACTTTTGACCGAATTCAACTATTCAAGTTTCAAAAGCTCCCCAAACATGAAAACTTACACATAATTCAAACGAACGATCAGGTGACCGAACTGCTCCAGCAAGTCATAAATGACTTGAGGTCGCTATAGGAATGTTCTAAACGGTGAAAAGAAGGCAATAACACAAAAATGACTTGGAGGGTCATTACAACATCCACTATTAAAAAGGACTTGTCCGTGAAAGTAAGAGTCAAAAAGTATTTGAATGCTCAAACAAGGCGGGGAAGCTGCTCTCGCATCTCGTGCTTGGTCTCCCATGTAGCCTCCTCGACTGGACGATGCCTTTAACGGACCTTAACCACACAAATGTATCTCGAACACAATCGCCGCACATCTCTGTCTAGAATAGCAACAGGCTCTTTCACGAAGGTGAAATGGTCATCCAACTCAACTAAATTATACTGGAGCATATAAGACTCATCAAGAACATACCGGCGTAGCATAGAAACATGGGAAAATGGGTGAATAGTTGAAAATGCAGAAGGTAGGGCAAACTCATAAGCGACATCACCAATAGTCTGCAGAATCTCAAATGGCCCTATATACCTGGGGCTAAGCTTTCCCCGCCTCCCAAATCTCATCACGCTCTTCATGGGTGATACTTGGAGGAACACCCGATCACCGATCCCGAATCTCGAAGGTCGATGCCTACGATCATCATAACTCTGGTGCTGACATTGAGCTGTCCTGAGCCTATTCTGAATCACCTGCACATGATCTAAGACCTCCTGAAGCAAATCTGTACCACGTGGCCTAGGCTCTGAAGACTCAAACCAACCAACTGGAGAGCGACAACGCCTACCATATAAGGCCTCGAACAGGGTCATCTGAATACTAGAGTTGTAGCTATTATTATTATACACGAACTTTACCAAAGTCAAAAACTGATCCCACTAACTTTCAAAATCCAGAACACATGCCCACAACATATCCTCTAAAACCTGAATAGTGTGCTCCGACTGCCCGTCACTAGAATATCCTTAAAAGAAGTCCCAACGAAAATACAATAGACTCCTCAAAAGTCACATATAAAAATAGAATATAAATTATTTTTATCGAGTCTTCGCTATAGAGAAGGTCTTTGTTATAGCGAGACCTCCACTATTGTGAAAGGCGTTGACCAAAAAAGTTGACTTGGTAGTCAATAAAAATTTCAAAGAGTCTCAAAAATTAAAAAATTCTAAATTTTTCAGCGCACTTCTCAAGTAATGACGAATTAGGTCATTACATTAGATACAAATTAAACAACAATATATTCATCCCCAAATGGAGTAGATAGAGGGATATTGGGATGAGTATGAGGTAATTTATATCTTATCAAAAAAACTAATCATAGTTTATAAACAAGATATCAGAATATCCTAAGGTGGTGCATTGATAAATTGCATATCTCAGTGTTTTTTTTTATAAATAAATGTCTGTAATTACAAACTTTCAAATATACGTAAGTTTTTAAAGATCCACTAGTCAACAATAGTGATAATTAGTTATTCTTTAGATAATTTTTTTCACTTGGTACGAATAATCTCTTCATGCCGAACATGATCATCTTTTGAAAAATTAAAATAATAGGTAATTTTTTTTATATAAAATATTAACTTGTGAATCAAGTTTCACATTTATTTATTTTTAATTTTTTTTATTTTATGATTCAAATCATTCTTTTAGGAGAGACTTTAGAATTTAAAATTAGGATCTCAAATTGCATATTCAAATGCTAAATTAAAATCATAATTTCAAATTAGAGAAAATGGTCAAAAGCCCCCCCAACCTATAGCCGGATTCCCAACTACACACTCATACTTCACGGGGGTCCTATTACCCCCCCTGAATTGTTTTAAAATGAAATAAGTAGCCCCTTAAAACGCCATAACCAGATATGTGTCTTGTTGTGAAACACACGCGCTTGACACGTGTATTTCATCTATTGATCTTTTTATAAAAGACGTTTTTTCTCTTTCTTCTTCAACCTTTCTTCTTCATTCATTTTTTACCCCTAATTATTTTGTGAGAACTTTGATTTGAAGAAAATATTGGGAGCTAAATTGGGGTCTCTTTATTTTGTCTTCTCCGAAGGGATATGTCTCCGCCGCCGTTGGCATAGTCTGAGAATTTCGCTGCCACCACCATCTCCACCTATGTCTTTGTCATTTCTCCGCCTTCACAATTTGCTCCTCCACCTACTTAAAGAGCTCCCGCCATCTCTTTCAAAGAATAAAGTTCGAAAAAGAGAACATTCACACCACCATCAAGACCAGTACGAGTCTAATTTAAGCCTACCACCAAAGGAAAAAAAGCTTAGTCATGTGAAGAGACTCCGATTAATGTTTGTGGGTATTGCCACATGAGGGATTAGGATCTATAAGTAAAAAATATTTTTTCTTTTTAGGGTTCAACTACATTTGAACCCAGATTGATTTTTCAAATTTGATTCAAATTATATTTTGGTGATTGGAGATGGATGGAGATGGTGGATTTGATTATTATTTTCAATTTTTTTTTTACATGAGAGTTGTTAGAAATTTACAATAATGAATCTAGTGGAGATGGTAGTAGTGGCGCGGCGACGTTAGGATGATGAGGGTGGAGAGATTTGGCATATGCTACCATGGAGAAGAAAGAAGGTGGAGAGATTTGGCATATGCTACCATGGAGAAGAAAGAAATTAAATTTTAAAAAATAATAATTAAAAATACATATATTTATGAAATAATATATTTAAAATAAAATTTTAATATTATTTTGGCTGCTCACTCTCTCAGAGAGAGTGAAATACACTCACCTTGCCAGGTAAGCATTTAGGGAGGTAATAATTTTAGTTTTATAAAATTCAGGAGGGTAATAAAACTCCCGTGAAGTATGAGTGTGTAGTTGGGAATCCGACTATAGGTTTGGGGGGGCTTTTGGCCTTTTCCTCTTTCAAATTATGATTTCATATCATATGTTCAAACACACACTTAGCATTTTCGAATACAAAACTACATTTTGCATTATATTTGGAAGTGACTGAAATCCTTTCAGGTATTTCCAAGATGTAGGTTTTTTTTTTCTGTTCTCATCATTCAACTCTGACTAGACCAAAATTATTACTAATATTTTTGTTTTAATTTTTTTCATTTTATTTTTTTAAAAATATTTTCTTAATGAATTTTTAATCTTAGTTTCACATGTTTAGAATCGCAAGATTAAAAAATATTTTGGACATTCTATATATCTTTAATTTAAGATCATAAGATTAAAAAGTCTTATTTATTTTACTGAATTACATATGAAACAGTAGCCGTAGCTATGCCACATATAGTAAAGGGTGGCCAATCAAACACTCTTAATAGAAAAATTCATTTCGTCACAGGTGACAAGTCAATAATCTATCTATCTATCTATCTATCTATATATATATATATATATATATATATATATATATATATATATATATATATATATATATATATAAAGGAGGAAATGGAAAAGCTAATGTGGCATACTTCTTTGATCAGGATTTCTAATTATCTTTTTTCTCAAATTTTTGGGAATTTTCCTTTTATTTTAATTTTTAAAATATTGCATTAAATTAATGGTGATCTATTTATATTATTCCTCATTATTACTACTTATATCTCTTCTTCCTAAAATTCTTTTACTTTCCTTGTAACGTTTCTGTTAGAAAATGTAGCAGTCAATGTAGTAATTATACAAAATTAATAATGATCTATTTATATTAATCTTCACCATTAATCTCCTCCTAAAATTCTTTCAACTTTCCTTGTATTGCTTGCGTTTCTATAAGGAAATGTAGAAATCAATGTAGTAATTATGGAATTTAAGAGGTAAGTTTCATTGCAAATTAATAATTAATAAATGCTAAAATGTGAAAAATCATTATATTTAATGGCATTTACCAGAACGGATACTATGCTTTGTAGTTACTATTTGGACATATAAATATAAGAAATATTGCAAATGATGGAGAAGCTCTGTACAACATTGGGTGATGGTGATATTACGCTGGCTATTTTTAAAGGTAAGATTATTTGTTTTCTTTTATATGAATTGATGGTAAGAATATCTATCTTCTTTTATTTATGCATTTTTCAAAAGGAATTTACTAAAAGGCATGCGTGTTTACGAAATGTGAGCCCATTTTATATTTTGCTGGAGGAAGTGCTACTTGGAGTCTCAAATCTATTTTCTTTTGTATTAATTGATGGTAAGAATATCTATCTTCTTTTATTTATGCATTTTTCAAAAGGAATTTATTAAAAGACATGAGTGTTTACGAAATGTGGATCCTAAATTATGATTTTATATTTTGCAGGAGGAAGTTTTACTTGGAGTCTCAACCTAAAAGACACATTTTGAAAGCCAATAACAAAAAAAAAGGTTGCTCAAAAATTCACATATACCAAAAGAAGTGAGAATATCTATTTTCTTTTCTATATATATTTTTCAAAAGAGGCATATTAAAAGACGTGAAAATCTATAAAATGTAAACTATAACCTATGATTTTATATCTTTTGTAGGAACAAATGTAAATTCAAGTTTGAAGGAAACGTTTTAGAAGCCAATAAACAAAAAAAGGTCGCTAAAAAATTCACAGCAAAAGAGGTCGTTCGTTAATTATATTATGAAGTGTTATTCTTTTAATCATGCATTTATCTTTTACCCTTTGTAATTGTTAGAGAAAAAAAGGAAGTAAAAACAGAACAAGACGCCAAAGAGAGTTTGCTTCAATATATTTTCAATATATAATTTCATAGGGCACAATGGATATGATCATAATGAGAAAACTTAGTGGGCATTTGGCCGCATTCCATGGTACAATTTGATAAAAAAAATTTGTTATTTTCAAAATGAAAAATGGTTGTGTAATATAAATTCTAATTTTTTTTTACTTTTTGTCAATAATTTGAAGTGAAAATTCATTTTTATTGTTTTTCAATTTTTTTTTTTAAATCTGAGTTGAATTTTAAAATTTCGTGGTCAAAATATGTTTTTCGAAGTTGAACTCCAAAAAATTAGAAAAAAAATTAATGATCAAACGCCTCTTTAGTCACTTATGAATGGATAGGCATGAGAGAGATATGAATTTGTAAAGAAATGAAAAAATATGAATAGTTTAATTTTTTTTAGTTATTTCTTACCGTATGATATACATTCACTATTTTTCTAACAAATGTTTAGTTTCTTATTGTTTGTTGTTTTTCTGTTTCTTTTTAAATTTAAGTGATGTAAACTTAAAATGATAGAATGGTCAAAATAAAGGGGTAATTATAAATTGAAATAATTATTAGTCACCCTGTATTCTATGTGCAACTTAAATTTTCACTATTATTTCTTTCTTATGTTTCTTTGATTTTTATTTTTTGTTTTTCAAGTTTAAATAGCTAAATTGTTTAGTATTTATATTGAAATGTTTTTCACCAATACTTCGAAATAAATTTTTATATAGAATATTAAAAAGAATTATAAAAAGATGATAGAATCATGAATGATATTTTTACGTAGTACTTTTTATTATTGAATATGATTCTAGAAGTAATTATTTATATACATTATGGTTTAGCTAAAATTCACACTTTGTTTAGATAAGCAAAAGTAATTATTTTATAAATTTCAAAATAAATGAAAGGAAAAATTATGTATATATAAACATGTATATAAAGACTTCAACTTATTGAATTAAATTTCTTTTCGTTACAAAAATAAGGAGAATAAGTTTAGTGATATAAAAATATTTTTAGAAGATAAAAGACTCTTAAGCGATTTAAAATTATAAAAGATATAAAACTTAAGTACTAATAATAAACTTAATTAAAATTTGAAATTTGAAATATTTGGTCATTTGGATGACACTAAAAAAAATAGAATATTTTAAGTACTCAACTATTCTAAAAAGTTATTTGGTGAATTTAACGAGCTATTATGACAACGCGAGCGCGACTAATTTCACTAGTAGAAAAATAAATTGAAACTGAGGGAATTAAATTGCGTGATGGAAAAAAAGAAGGCGTTGAATCTTTGATTCCCACTTTATATAATCATGTATGTGTCTACTGATTGGGCAGTGCTTATAAAATGTGAATCTTAATCACATCGAAAGCTGGTCAAATTAAAATATTGCATCGGATATTTCCAATCTTAATAAATGCTTTTCACATTAACAGTCAACGTTGCCATCCGATTTGAAATGCATACTATTAATGGGAATAATTTTGGCCATTCCAAATTTGACCATTTAAGATATTTGATCTGAATTTTTGATTATGAAATTTGTACTATAAAATTTCAAAATATGGAAATCTGAAAATTTTACCCCACATATGTATTCCGAAATATTATATGTCCATGCTAATAAGTAATAATTTTAATTTTCTAAGGTTCAATAGTAGTTTATAATAATGTCTAATATAAAATTACACATCATAAACGACAAAAGTTATATTTCCTTCGTTCACTTTTATTTGTCATTTATTCTCCTAAAGTAGATTTTCATTTTATTTGTCACTTTTAAGATATCAAAAAAAGACAATTATTTTTTTCATGTTTTACCCTTAGCATTAAATACTTATTCTCGAAATTATTTTTCAAAACCTAATAATAACACTATTTAATATTGGATGGTTTGGTAAAATACCTATATCAATAATTGTTTCTTAATGGATGCGCCGAGTCAAACAGTGACAAGTAAAAATGAACGAAGGAAATATATACATAGAAATATGTGAATAACAAAATTATATCATTAAAAATAAAGTAATAAATTTAAAATCAAGTCATTTTTAAATATATCAAAAAACCATTCTTTATATAAATATATTTAAAATGTATTTTGCGATAAATTACACGTGAACCAACTTAAGTAATTAGCAAGAATACAATTTGTCCGAAAATACTACTCCCTCCGTCCCATTTTATGTGAGGTAGTTTGACTCGGCACGATATTTAAGAAAAAAAGGAAGACTTTTAAAACTTGTTGTCTAAAATGAATGATAGAAATTTGTATGATTATAAATCATTTTATTAACGGTATAATGGACATTTTAAAATTAAATTGTTACTTAATATAGAAATGTGTTATTCTTTTTTTGATTGACTAAAAAGGAAAGTAAATCATATAAATTGGGATAGAAAGAGTACTATTATATGAGACTCATCGAAGAATTACATATTCATTTAATCCTCAATATTAATTAGGAAAAAAGTGACCTCATCTGCAACCTTAGCCTAGGATGAAACAAAAACACGTTGAAATCTTATGAAAAATACTTTCTTCACGAATATTTGTATTGAATTTATCAAAGCTTGATGCGTGTTAGATACTATCCTTAAAGATATTTCACTCGATATAGGTGTATCTAGAATTCAACAAGCTCTTCTAATATAAAATTAGAAACCAGAAACTAACAAAGATTTTTTTAAAATAAACCCTGCACAATAGAATATTATAGGAGAAAAGATTTCTCTTAGAGATATATTAATCTCATAATCTTTATAATAAAGAAAGACAAGATTTATAAGGAAAACATACCTAGGTTAAAGCCTCCAACGGATAGAGAGGATTAATGCCAATAAGATTAATGGCACATGCTGTAACGGTAGTTTTAGGAGTCAATATAATATTAAAAAAAGATACTAAAATAATGGACGATCAAGGCTATTTAAGATAGAAAATTAAGATAGTCAACACAATCTTTTTTCAAAAGGAAAGTGATTAAGACTATTCAATTATAGAATCAATTGGCTGTTACAATTGTTAAGAAATATTTCTGTTTGAGATATCAAAACTTGTTTTTCCAACAAAACAAACAACATAATATCAAAGACGTTTCGAAATAAAATCAGAAAAAGTAGTATACAAAATGATGGTAATAGAACAAGTCTTTTTTTCTCAAATAACATGGGAAGAAACACCACGCTTCTTTGAACTTGACAAAAATTGAAAATTACAAAAATACTTGTTCACCTAATCTAACATTTATCATCTTCATCAATCTTCTCTGCAATTGTTTCAATATTATGAATTACTTAATTGAAAATTACAAAATTAAACCAATACTTGTTCACCTAAACTAACATTTATCTTCTTCATCAATCTTCTCTGCAATTGCTTCAATATTATGAATTACTTAATTGATTTGGGAATAAGATTAACAAATCAAAGAGACAAAATTTGGAGAAAACCTTCATAGGTAACACCACCATTTTCTTCACCATGGCCCAATTTAATCATGGCCTTAATATCATCATCATCAACTTGAAGCCCAGCCACACTCAAATAACTCTTCAAATCCTCAACCCCAACTTTACCATCTCCATCTTTGTCTATCACCTTGAAAACATCCTCCATTACATTCATCCCTCCTCCTAGCGTTCCATTTTTCCTCTTCTCCTCACCGTTTCGGTCTATAGAACTACCCAAAACCCTCTCGAAATCCTCAAATTCAACGTATCCGTCTTTGTTCGAATCGGCCACCGTCATCATCGTACCAATCATCTCATCACCGACAAATTCACCGTATGACGTCCGTAGATCCTCTCTGCTAATCTTTCCATCGCGGTCAACGTCCAAAACGTCAAATGCTGACCGGAGATTTGGCTTTCCGGCAGCAGCAGAATGCAAAACACTTCCGGTTGGACACATTTCCGCTGTGTTTTGCTAGTAATTCAAAAACTTAAAGCGTTTGGCAATTTAGGGGAAAAAGAGGGCTGCAAAGAATATATGAGAGAAATAAGAAAGGATGGCAAATTTATAGGAGAAGTCCCCGGGATACCGAGGTCCTTCTAAGCTTGGAAAACAAGTTTTAGGAATTTGAATTTGGACTATGTAATACTTATTATTTTATAATACTATTTTTTGGGGGGCTAATTTGTAATATTTGAGACTTTCTTTGAAAGATTTGGTCATACGCGAATATAATGTGCGTATGTGATGACATCACGAAATATGCGTTACTGACACAGAGAAATAAATGTTTGCTATGATTTAGGATCCATATATTACAATTATTGTCCTACAAAGAATCCTGTCCTTTCTTTTTTAAGAAATTAAGTAAATATATTTGACTTATTTTATGGAAACTATTTAGATATACTTTTACTTTTTTAGATATTTATTATAAATGTGACACTAAATATTATTATTAATAGTTTATTCTTTTACATAATATATTTTTTTACAATATATTATTACATAATATATGAATATGATTTTATAAAAGAAGTAATTTTATAAAGAGTTTACTGCTATAATGAATGTTACTACTGCTATAGGTATAATATTACTATACAAAAGTAAAATATAAAATGAAAAATTAGTTTTAAAGAAAATTAAAGTGTTATAGTAAAATATTAGTATAACGATGGATTGTTATAACGATTTTTGACTATATATATATATAAAATTGTAAATTAGAACATAACATTCAATATCCAAATTTGAGTCAATTCAATTCTTTCTTTATCATTTTTTATTACTTAAGGCTGGAACTTCCATTTGAATTGTATTATCACAATTTTGGAATTCAATTGATATATAGACCTTTAAGCTCCCCTAGATTTTGAGAATAGATTTTTAAAAAGAAATTGAAAATATTGTTTGTTCATAAAAATTTGATGCATTTTTGAAAATTTGTCTTCACGATTTTTTCAATCATTTTTGAATTTTTGGGTGAAATTTCATTTTCACCTACAAAATATTTTTTAAAATCAAATAAATACATGTCCAAGCAAAACTTCAATTTGAAAACTTCTTTTTTCTTTTAAGTTTCAATTAAATCTAGAATTTAAGTGTTTTAATTTCAGCGTTGTAATTTATTATATTCGTGACATATAACATCAACATTAAATTAAGCATATTCTTTACGTATCTCTTTTTCATTCAATGGAGAAAATATATTTGTTTTTTTTTCTACAAATAAGTCATAATATTTCTACGTCTTCTTAGCTATAGTCAAAAGATGCAGGATTCCAATTTCCAGCCTATCAAGCAGAAAGCTCCAAAGTGGTAGAGTACAAAAAAGGGTGGAAAAGTTGTCACGCCTAAAGAATGAGCTCCACATATATATGTGAGGAAATGGACACACTGCCAGATAGAGTACATATTCGTGGTTTCTCTTTTTATTGTTTGATATACACATTAGGTGGTCGATGAATTTAAAGACTTTTGGTGTATACATTTACTAAAATTGAAATACTTTTATATTATAGCCTATGCTTGGCATTTTCCACTAGGGAAAAAAAAAACGTGTTCCTCACAAGTCTTGTAAGTAGCTTATAGCATTAAGGTCTAATTTGTTTGTTTGTTTATTAACTTTAAAATGTTTGAATTTAAATACATATTTGAAAAGTAAAATATTTATTCAAATCTAAATACTACTTATTTTTTCAAAATGTGAATATATACGATTTATTTTTATTTAAAAAGTTTTAAAAGTAAATTGATCTAATATTATTTTAATAAAATTTTAAAATAATTACCTGGTGGTTGGTGATGACCAACGATATTAGTTGTGGGTGTCAATTGGGGATGGTGTTGTATTGTTTTTTTTAAAAAAAAACAATCAAAAAATTGGGGGTGGGAAAAGGGAAATGGGGGAGGGGATTACAATGTGGGGAATCAAACCTCACCAACAAGGTGGGAGTTCAGGTAACCAATCAACTAAGCTACTAAGATTTCCCATTGTGTTGTTTATTATTAATGATGATTGTGAGTAGTAGCTAACGATGGTGATGGTTCACAATAGTAATTAATAGTGGTTGGTGGTAGAAACAAATGATAATTATGAGGCATGATATTGGGGAATGATGATGTGAAGAACTAAACCCAAGTTTGATAAAATTGAACCGAAGAATCGAATGTCCACCCCTTCCTAACTCAATGGACTTGAACTATGTTGAGAAACTAATCATCTTATATATATAACCCCTTTGACCCAACTCGTAAGGATACTATATAATGCTTAGTTACGCCTACTCCACACTACAGATAAATGATACTAACTAGGCACACATAAAAATTCGTAAACTTAAAGCCTCATACAATTATATACTATCTTGGGTACACATCCTAAGGCTCTTCTTTATCTAATGATTTAGCCACGTCCATTCACCGTTTTCAACTAAGGGTCACATATGCAACAGTGTTACTCTGACATTGGTTACAGGTTAACATCTTATTTCCTCACACACCACTACTAAATAACTGCTAAAAAACGATGGCCAAAAGCGACGGACTGCGTCGCTTTTTCGGTCAAAATCGATGGAAAAGCGACGTAGTCATGTTCGCCGCTTTTTGGCTCGACACTTTACATAAAGCGACGGACAGCGTCACAAAAAAGTGACAGACAATGAAGCTTTTTTTAAAAAAAAAAACTCTTGAATAATGCGACATTGTCCGCCGCTTTATTTTAATTTTAATTTTTTTTTAATCTCCAAAAAGCGACGCAGTCGATCGTTTACTTTTAATTTATATTTTTTTAAAATCTTAAAAAGCAACGGACAAAGAGACTCTGTCCGTCGCTTTTATTTAATTAATTTATTTTTTAAATTCACAAAGGCGATGCTGTCCGCCGCTTTTCTAGAAATTAAATTTTTAAAAACCCAGAAAAGCGGCAGACTAAAGGGCCCTATCCGTCGCTTTTCTGGGTTTTTTTAAAAAAAAAAGTGCAGAAAAGCGACGGACAAAACCACCCTATCCGTCGCTTTTTCTGCATGTTTTTTTTTACAGCAGAATTTGCTGCCCACCTACAAATGCAATTCAATTCAAATCAAAATAATTCAGCCCAATCAATCAAAACACATTATAAACACAAAATATCAATCAATAAACTTAAATTAAATTTCAAAAGTACTTAAATTACAATTAAAAGACTTATAAAGTCTTTCAAAATTCGTTTCAAAATTCCTAAAAAGTCCATAAACTAAGGATATGAAAGCTATGGAGTGCAATCTATGTATTCATCATCATCCTTCTCACTCTCGTCTTCTGTGTCCTCTGCAAGAGACGATGTAGTAGGTCGACGAGCGAGTTTCAACACTTGTTCTTTGATTTGCTGAACGGTCGCACTCATGCTTTGTTGTTCAGCTACTCTTTTTCGCTCAGACTCTGCCAGTGCTGCTGTAAGTTTTGCTATTTGATCTGACATAGCAGCTATCTGAACACCGTCAAGTGCCTCGGCTTGACGTGACGATCCAATACCTTCTAAGCCTGATTGGAATCGTCGTAGATCATTCTGAGAGCCTCGACCATAGACTCTACCCTTGTTTGCCCCCCTGACAACTTTTTCTATCCAAATTTGAGTGGACAATTCAGGCGTCATTTGGACCGAACTATCTAGATTCTCATTCACGTAATTATAATACTCTCCCTGCATATTAAAAATTAAAATTTGCATATATATATATATATATTCACTATTCATATTCATATTAAATTAAATAACTTACAAAAGTTCGTTCGGCCCTTTCCTCCACCCACACATCCGGATCCAACTCATTTTCTTTCTTCTTCACATGAGTCTTTTTGAAAATCTCCGGTACAAGGTGAGTGCGCCCCAATTCTTTTTCCTATAAATAAAAATAAAATATATGATGATATTAATCAACTAATTATATTTAATCAACTATTTATTTATTTAAAAGTTTGAATTAGAACTTACCGTCTCTCTTGTAATTGTTCCAGCGCTCTTTGCACCCCCGGTGTGTAACGAGCCACCCTTAAGACTGCCTCTAGCCTTTTTAGCTTGTTCGGACATTGCCTTGAATTTTTCTGTGTTCCAATACTGATGCAATTCATCAAAAACATGAGGCAACATCCAAGCCGGACATTGATTAGTATCCCGGACTTTCTTTAGCCAGCTAGACAGTCTCATGGATGCCCTCCTCTCAAATGTGGTCGCAATGACCATATTGTCCCTCGGTTCCCAAGTACACACAGTCTGGAAAAAAAAAGAGAATAGCGTTAGATGATTAAAAAAGTAAAGTATACTAAAATTATTAAAGTTAACTAAAAATATCTAATTAAACATATATATACCTTAAATTCATTAAACATCGCCTGGCGTACATTGTTTGGGATCTCACTCCAGGAGTGATAAGCCTGTGTAAAAAGCCTCCTAACACACTCTTTTAAAGCCCGGACAACATCCTTTGCAGGATGCCACCTGCAAAACACACAATAAACTTGTTAGTTCATGAATAATATATTAAAGTATAAGAAATAAATAAAATAAAGTAAGAAATAGATAACAAAACAAACTTACGAAGATCCATCCGGCTCAATCATGACTCTGCCAAGCCTGTCCTTCTGACCAGGTGCCAGAGCAGATGTCTCATCTGGTGTAGGTAAAGGTGATACACCAGGATGCACATAATGCTGGGTAAATGGAGGCGTACCGGCCATAGTATCGGACTGCTCACTACTAGAATCTCTAATCCTCATGGCAGATAGCTGAGGAGATGTACTTGTGGGAGATGGAGAGGGAGACGATATCCTACCTGCCGATAAGGGTCGTGATCGACGAATAGCCTGTAAAGGTAGGTCCTCGTAGCGCCATGGAGGCAATGGCTGTGAAGTAGAGGAAGCACTGGCTGGTCGACGGTAATTAGGATAATATGCCTGAGGATCCTCCGTACCAAACGGAACATCAAATAAATGAGTGTCATGAGTAATGCGCTCCGGTGCAGAAGAAAGAGATCCTGGAATATCCTCAGAATCTATGGGTCTCCTAGACTTCTTCTTTTTAGCCTTATTAGACTGGCTAACACCAAGATGCTCGCGAGATCTATCACCGTCACCCCCTGATGACATCTATATGCAAATTTACATGGATAATATATAAAAAATCATAAATTAAATAAAATTAGTATTAGCAAAATAAATTAACTTACATACTAGCTATCATTCTACTTCTATTCCTCCTCACTTGTTTCATTTTCATCATTCTCCCATTCTTCCTCCTCAGTTGTTTCATTTTCGTTGTCCCATTCTTCTTCCTCATCGAATGATTCATTTCCCTCATCCTTATTTATTTCTTCCTCAACATTTGTCATTATCTCATCATCAGATACTTCTTCTAATATGCGTTGAGGATGTTCTAGAGTGGTTTCCAATTCAATATCAACTTGTTGCTGAATAATTG
This sequence comes from Solanum appendiculatum, assembly GCA_018342035.1. Taxonomy (NCBI): domain Eukaryota; kingdom Viridiplantae; phylum Streptophyta; class Magnoliopsida; order Solanales; family Solanaceae; genus Solanum; species Solanum appendiculatum. The sequence continues at coordinate 233,778 of JAGDQO010000064.1, read as the reverse complement.
TAACCTCATTTTGATATGCCACATCTAAGACATTGTCAATTTCAATTCTTCCCACAGGTTTAGTTTTTATAACAACCCACCAATCAGCTTTGTCTCTATGCAATGGATATGGAGCGTAATACACTTGTTTAGCATTTTGTGCAATGATGAAAGGATCATAACTTCTGTATTTCCTGGTGTGCCTAACTTCAATTATATTATGTTGTTGGTCCACCTTTGTGCCTCTAGGTGATGGGTCAAACCACTTACACCTAAATAATACGATCTTCTTTTTAGGCCAACCTGAATACCTTACTTCAATAATCTAATGAATGACACCATAATATTCAATAGTTTGGCGGCTAGTACCATCATCACCTTGTATGCAGACACCGCTATTATTTGTTTTCTTATTCTTAGAAACTTCTTCAGTTTGAAACTTAAAACCATTGACACAATACTTATTCATTGTCTGAATTTGAGATTCAGGTCCAAGTGCAACTTCTCTCACTAATTGCAAATGTTCGACATTTGAGTATTTATTGTAAACCTATATATTGTTATTCAAAATAATACAATTTAGTATAACACGAATACATTATTAAATACTTATTGATTCAATATAAGCTTGCACACTTACATATTCTTTTAGCCATTTGGAAAATCCCGTATAGATGGCTTCATTACCCCATGTGTTTACGAACAAGCTGATAATTGTGCATTCAAATTTTTTGCTAATTAATAAACGCTTATTAGTATGTAATTTGATAACATACTGTAACACTTACTTGAGATATGGTTGAATCTCTGGACAATTAAGCAAAATATGTGTCACAGCTGATTCCATTTCCATACTAGTGAAGCCTAGCTTTCCACGCTTTTTAATCCTCAACCATTTTGATTAAAAATTGATATCGGTGGAAACAAAGGATCGACATCACCTTCATCATTGCGATTGGGCCTGTTTCTCCTACATGAAACTTCTTTCCCAAAGTAATAAGAATAAAAATCACCAGTTTCTCTCACAATATGACCTTGAACAACTGATCCTTCGATCTTTCCCCTTTGCTTAATTGTTTGCTTGGAACTGCCAATTTTTCTGCATGTATATATCTATATATGTTAATTAAGAAAAATAAACTTAGTGAATATATATAACTTAGTGAATATTTCAATGTTACCTCTCAAATGGATACATCCATCTTGTTTGAATTGGACCTCCGAGGCGGGCCTCTTGGACAAGGTGAATTGGAAGATGCTCCATCACATCAAAGAAACCACATGGAAAGATCTTCTCCAACTTAGTAATAATAACAGGAATATTTTCCTCCATCTTATCTAAACTACTCTCCAACAACTTTCCAGAACACAAATCTTTAAAGAAAAGACTTATCTCTGTGATTGGTTTCCATATTCTTTTGGGTAGATGGCTAAAAGCGATAGGTATTAAAGTTTCCATGAATACATGACAATCATGACTTTTCATACCTATCAATTTTCCTTCATTCATATCTGCCTGCTTTCCTAAATTCGAAGCATAACCCTCCGACATTCTCAAATTTTTAACCCACTCACAAATTTCACGTTTCTCATCCAATGTGAATGAAAAACTGGCTTTGGGCTTAACTATTTTACCATTTTGTAATTCCTGCAGCCACAACTCCCTTCTCCTACAATATTCCTTTATGTCTATTCTAGCTTTTGGATTGTCTTTTGTCTTGCCTTTGACATCCATTACTCTGTTAAACAAATTGTCAAAATAATTTTTTTCAATATGCATCACATCAAGATTATGCCGTAGCAGATTGTCCTTCTAATACGGCAACTTCCAAAATATGCTCTGTTTGGTCCAATTATGTTCATCACCATATCCAGAAAGTCTAGAAGGTGAAACTTCTTTAACTTTAGGCACTTAAGAAACTCTCTCCCAAATTTGATGCCCTGTGAGTAATGGAGGTGGGCGGTCATTTTCAATCTTATTTTTCCTGAATGCATTTTTCATCTTTCTAAAGTCATGGTCCATTGGCAAGAACTGACGATGACAATCAAACCATGTATTTTTTCTGTCATGCTTTAAAGTGAATGCCTTACTATTTTCCATGCAATACGGACAAGCTAGTTTTACAGCTGTCATCCAACCAGACAACATTCCGTATGCAGGAAAATCATTAATAGTCCACATTAAAGAAGCACGCATAACAAAATTCTGCTTAGTTGATATATCATAAGTCAGTACGCCTTCAAACCACAATTGTTTGAGCTCATCTATCAATGGTTGCAGATAGACGTCAATCAAACTTTTTGGATTACAGGGACCTGGAATAACACAACTTAGAAAGATGTAGGGACTTGTCATGCACATTTTAGGAGGAAGATTATATGGAGTAAGAGATACAGGCCAGCAAGAATAAGGCGAAGCAGCATTAGAGAATGGTGTAAATCCATCTGCACACAATCTCAATCTAACATTTCTTAGTTCACTAGCAAAATCAGGATATACGTTATCAAAATGCTTCCATGTTTCACCATCAGATGGATGAGACAAGACACCCGGCGGCCTTCTGTATTCACGATGCCATCTCATATGTGGAGCAGACCGCATCGATGCATACTACCTCTTTAACCTAGGAATAAGAGGTAAATAATGTATCGCCTTAACTGGGACCATCTTTCCAGCAGGAGTCCTCTTATAACGAGCATGTCTACAAAACTTATAATTTTCTAATTCACTATCAGTCTTGTACAACAACATGCAGCCATTAACACAACAATGAATTCTATCATGCGTCAATCGTAACTTGGAAACCAAACTCTTTGCCTGATAGAAGTTCTTAAGTATGTTAAACTCCGGATTAACTAGTTCACCCAAAAGATCAACCATTGAGTCTATAGCCGCATTAGGAACATTCAAATCTGATTTTATATTCATTAATCTAACCGCAACTGACAATGCAGAATGCGGTCTCCCTTCACATAATGGACGACTAGACTCTTCTAATTGATCATAGAAGCGTCTTGCTTCTTCATTAGGAGCTTCATCAAAATATTGTTCGGGTTCCATACCATCTTAAAGCCCGAAAACATCATTGATCATTTCATGAACCCTATCATGTTCAACCCTATTATCTTGTTCAACCCTATCATCTTGTTCAACCCTAATTTGACCATGTGGTGCAAGCATATTATATTCATCCATGGGCATCGAATTATAAAACATACCATTCAATCCATCTCTTTCTTCATGATCAACCCATACAAAATATCTAGGCGTAAATTCATTACGATACAAATGAATCATGACTATATCTGGTTCAAAAATTTTTAAGCACCTACATGCACTACAAGGACACCTAACCAATCCATTATTTTTGTAAATATCAAGTGTCATTGTATGTTCAATAAAACCTCTAACACCGTCAACAAACTCAGGTTTCAAACCACCACCAGTTTCATAATGCATATTATACATCCATAAACGATGATCCATTACAAAAATATAGATATTCAATTATAATAATTTAACTACAAATTTGTTCAAGCTTAATTAATTCATAAACACTAATCAAGTTTAACATTTTAAATAATTAGTTATATTCCTAATTAAGTTCAAGTTATTATAAATTACGTTCAAAGTTCTAATTAAGTTCAAGTTCTAATTAAGTTCAATTATTAAGTTCTAATTAAGCTCAACAAGATTTTAAGTTCATGTTCCCAATTAAGTTCAAGTTATTATAAATTAAGTGCAAAGTTCTAATTAAATTCAAATATACAAAAGTCAATAACATTTCAAGTAATTCAAATTTCAAATTAAGTACAAAATTTTAATTAAGTTCAAATTAAGTTCAAGCTTAATTAAATAGTTCATAAATACTACATTTTATCAAAATTTCTAAAGTTCACAACCTAATAATTAGTTCATAAATTCTACAAATCAAGATTTCTAAAGTTCAGTACCTAAAGTTCTAAAATCCTATAATAATTCAGGATTTCTAAAGTACACAACTTATTAAAGTTCTAAAATCCTATAATAATTCAAAATTTCAAGTAATTCAAATTTCAAATTAAGTTTAAAATTTTAATTAAGTTCAAGCTTAATTAAATAGTTCATAAAAACTATATTTTATCAAAATTTATAAAGTTCACAACCAAATAATTACTTCATAAATTCTACAAATCAAGATTTCTAAAGTTCACAACCTAAAGTTCTAAAATCCTATAATAATTCAAGATTTCTAAAGTTCACAATTTAAAGTTCTAAAATCCTACAATAATTCAATATTTCTAAAGTGCACAACCTAAAGTTCTAAAATCCTACAATAATTCAAGATTTCTAAAGTTCACAACCTAATTCTAAAATCCTACAAAAATTCAAGTTCTCTAAATTAAAAGTTCACAACTTAAAGTTCTAAAATCCTAGAGTAATTCAAGATTTCTAATTTCAAAGTAATCTAACTTTCATGTTTTCTAAGTTGTAAAATTCAACTAATTTAATTTCAACTTTCTATACTATGCAATATTTTTCTAATTAGCTTCAAAGTAATCTAACTTTCATATACAATTCAATATTTTTCTAACTTCAATTTTTAAACATACTAAAATTCAAGAATTAGTAATTATTTGTTAGTTCTAATCTAACTTCTAACTTCTAATTATTTGTTAGTTCTAACTTCTAATACTCAATTCACAATCCCCAATATAAAAGAAAATCCTAAAATCAAAAATTCACAATTCTCTCCCTCACTAACAATAATCAAATATACAAATTAACAATTGAACAACACAATTCAACAAACTAAAACAATATACTAACTTATAACAAATCAATTATTACTAGAATTGAAAAAAAAACTAAAATTAAACCCTAACCTTATCAAGGAGGAGAGAGGCAGTGGGGACGACGGGGTGGCGGCGCCGGCGGGTCAAGGTGGCGACGGTACTAGTGCTCAGGGGACGAAGGGCGACAACGTTGGGTGGTGGCGGCGGCGGCGACGCGGGAGGTCGGCCGGTTTTAGAGAGAAGGGAGAGAAGAGAGAAGAAAGCAAAAGGGAGATGGAAAAATGAGAAAAAACCCGTTTCTGATTCAACATAATTTAAAAAAAGCGACGGACCGCGTCTCTTTGTCTGTCGCTTTTTTAAAAATATTTGACCAACATTTTGACCAAAAAGAGACGTTGTTCGTCGCTTTTTTTAAATGTTTGACCACATATTTTGACCAAAAAGTGACGGACTAAGAGATGCCGTCCGTCGCTTCTTTTAAAAAATAATTAATAAATTAAAATTAATTAAAAACGGCGGACAGCGTGCTTATTGTTTAATTTATAAATAATTATATTTAAAAAAAAGCGACGGACTAAGAGATGCCGTCCGTCGCTTTTTGTAAAATAATTTTTAAAATAATTATTTTTATTAAAAAGTGACGGACAGTGTGGCAAATGACGTCGCTTTTTGGAGCGACACCGTCCGTCATTTTTTAGCAGATTTTTAGTAGTGTACGCTATGCAAGCCTACTAGACCAAATCTCAAAACTAACATTATCACTATCATAATGCTATAATTTTTATTACGATGTTCATCTAAAATTGAAGCTTAGTATGTAGAACCAAAAATGGATAGTGATAATGCTCAACTATACTTCACAATTAAAGTATAGGCGGTCATATGCAAAATAACAAGCACGTGGTGTCACAACAAATAATTAAATGGGAAAAATGGTAACAAGGAATTTGTTTCAAGATCACAAGTATCGATATTACTTTAATAACACAATAAGAGATATTTCAAGATTAGAAACGACTAGGGGTATGTGCAATTGTGATGGGGCTAATTCAACTCCATAGGCAATAATTAATTTGAGTGGGTTTAGACTATCTCTAGGTCGGCTTCAACTCCATAGGCAATAATTAACTTGAATGGGTTTAGATTATCTCTAAGTCTAACCCTTAAATGGGAAATTAATCGAATTTAGACTATATCTAGCTCTAATTCAAGGATTAATTTTTGAAGTCCCCACTATTTAAGCCTTACCTAACTTCACTTTCCGTTTCCAAGAAAAGTGAAATTAGAGATTTCAATCAATGTTTGCAACTATTGATTTTTAAATTAAACCTCGAAGACAATAATAGATCCATGCATAATAATTAGCTTTAGAACTATTTAATCATTACTTATTCAAGTTCACATCCCCATCATGCATACACACCCCTAGCAAGGAATACTTGCACATAAGAGAATAAGGACCTAAAATCCCTCCAATTAACATTAAAATATAATGATAATTTATGCTTAAGAGTCAAATAAGTTGGTAAAGTACCAACCTATCAAACCCCTAAACTTGAACTATTGCTTGTCCTCAAGCAAAAGACTCACGAAGCATAGAATTTACTCGGGCTATTATTGACATAGCGAATGCACAACTGTATACTAGGATTCAAACATACAAACAACAAATGACTCAAAACAAAAGATTCTAAATACAAACACAAACCACAATTAGTTCCACCATTTTTACATGACAAGGTCATCTTCTTTGAAATCTTTTCTCATTCAAAATCAACTTTTAAACTAAAATTCAAGGATAATAATTCATTCAAGCTTATCTACAAGCATTTCAAGTCATTGACATCAACCTTCAAGGTTTGCCTAAAGATTCATAACAAACTTGTTGCATCCATTCAACTCAATTAAAATCATGACCTCGCCATTCACTCGTAGAATGTGATTCCACTCACAACAAGAGAGAATTCCACTCATAATCATGTAATCCTATCAAGGATTATAGATCATACAAAGACACTCGCTCTCACAAAAAAAAAATTCAAACATACACACACTGAACTATAGGCTTGCTCAATATATAAATTTACACTAATGTAGATTGACAAAACATAGGTTAGGGGCAAAGGACAGGATATCATTTGGTCCAAGAGATTTAAAAACCTTCCTAATTCTATCACATCTCACTTTGAGCATACATCTCACATTCTATCTCTCTATTCCTCTCCTGAATTCAAGAACAATTAATAAATTTATTCTAATGGTGATCAAGTATCAAACTAGTAATTCAATAACACAAGAGTAATTTAAATGATAGCCAACTTCATCCATAGATTCAATATTTAACAATCATTCGCAATCGCAGTCGCAACCCCAGAAACAGGGTTCTTAGACATTCATGCTACTCAATGACACAAATAGAGTTTTTTTCATGTAAAGTATTGTCTAAGAAAAAGTAGAAGATAAGAAATCTAATGGTAAATTCCATTCTCTCCCTCTTGAGCTGAAACATATGACGGAGCCCTACAAAAGAGGCACAATATTCTATTTATAGGATTTGGAAATAATCTCTTTTCCTTCTTGTATTCGAACTTCGCCCAAAAGCTGAAAATTAGTTAGGGTAGCCTTGGCACGGCGCGCCAGACATAGTGCTAGATTGAGCTCACAGAAGTTTTCCCTCTGGCGGGGCATGCCTGTAGTGCATCAATCCTGGCTCCCAAAAACTTCACTCCTGGCGCAGAGAGCCTACAGTACGCCACTGAAGATCATCTGATGTTCTGGGTCTAGGGCATCGCATCTACGGTGCGCCCCAGCCCAGTTTTTCTCTTGTTTGTTTTCTTGCGAGCCTTTCATTGATTTACTTCCAGCTCTACTCTTCCATTTAAGCTTCCCTTTGGTTGGATTTTCCGTCATTATCCCTGCAAGGTCTAATCATATGTCTAAGTGCATAATACTACAATAATCATCACAACACACACAATATAGTAAGAAATGTTCTTAAACTACATGCACATGTGGGTAAAATATAGTAAATGAGTATATAAATACACCCAAGATCATGAATACATGAGTTAGGTAGATGATTAAGAATCGTCAATGAATATGAAGTACCATAATTTCAACAATAGAATTCAACAATACGAAGTTTGAATTAGAGAGAATTTGAAATCATAAACTTTGGGTTAATGATCTTAGTTTTGATCCTACTGACTGTAACTGTAGAGTAGGACGTAAGGAAGAACTGAGTTCCTCAGTATGATAGTCTTACATACCTTAAACGCTCCACAAATCTAATGAAGAACCCTAACTTGATGAAGAACGAACAAGAAATGTTTTCTTGAGATTCTTTAATTTGCTTCTTTTACATTCTATGACCAACGGTTAAGATATCTATTAACAATTCATGGTCATAAAATTTGATTTGAAAAGTTTGAAATCCTTAGAGAAGGACTTACTTTGACTAAGGAGGACGAGAGAATGAGAGAAAATCAGTTCTAGGTCTTAAAAGAATGGCCAATAAGTGAAAAAAAATGGATTATAATCGACTTAACAAAGGTTTCCGTGGGCCCATTTGCTACACATTTGCGGCCAGTAAGTGGGATTTGGGAACTTGCGGCCCGCAACTGGTCCGCAGCTCATTCCAGAATGCTCTCACTTTTTTCTCCATTTACGATTAATTTGCGGCCCACAAGTGGGCACTTGTGGCCACAACTGAGTCGCATTTGTTTTCATGAATATCATTCAAAATTAAAATGTTGATAACTTTTGTCTCCAACCTCGAATTGATGAGCGGTAGACGGCGTTGGAAAGAAGACTCGAACACCTTTCACTTCTTATTCTAAGAGATATGATTGTTTGAAGTTGACCCAAGTAAAAACTTATATCGAAACTCAATCGGTAATGAAGTTTTCAACTCAACTTTGAGATAGAGGATTCTTAAGACCTTAATTCATCTCCAAAACTCTTTTCACACTAAAAAATTGACTTTAACACCTGTGCATAATTAGAAATCACATGATTCAGACCTATACACATATGAAAAATGATTCAGATCTTAGCTTAAAATCTGCAGAGTGTTACGTATGTGTATTTTTTCATTCCCTTGTCATGTGAAAAAACATGAATTAGAATGTTGTATAAACACATATTTGCTTCTCATCAGATTTGATTATTCTTGGAGCATGACCTTAGAAACGTTTGAACTTCATGAATCATTCATGATGTTTGATTTTTCAAAAAAAAATTACATTTAGAATGTGAAATTTTTAACACTATGCATCATTTCTTGAATTTGTACTAATAAAGTGTTGGAAATATTGAAAAATCACGAAAACTCTTCTAGCTTGAGGCGTGCCTATGACACAGTCCTTAAGGATATTTCACCCGGTATGGGTGTATCCCTCAGGATTCAACAAGTTCTTCTAGTATAAAACTATGAGCCATAATCTAACAAAGATCTAACTCAATAGAAAACTCAGCATAAAATAAGAGAAAAACTTTTTATATATGTGGTATCTTCTCTACTACCAAAGAAAAACTTTTTTCTTAGTGTATATATACATGGAAAAAACCTTATACCATAACAACCAAAAGTTGTAACGCTCAAAATATTATAATAGCTAATTAAGAAGAATAATTGTACGAATAATATCCAAATATATGTTGTATCCAATTGAAAAGTAACGTTAAAATATAGTCAACAAATGCCATTTAAGGTAGGAAATCATAAGGTTTTGGCAAGTCTCAATTTCATGCAATGAAGGCCATAAATGCTAATTGAAAGTATTTCAAAGCCATAATTATATTTTTGAGCTATTGAAAAAATATTTTTGAGACAATTCCCTATATATCTCAAAAATATATATAAGCATAGAATAATATAATATTTTGCTGGGTTTTCACAAATGAATATAATGTATTGAATTTGGTGTCTCATAGACTATGAACCAAACCTATACAAAGTAAGATTAAATTCATAGAACAATTGGTGAAGTTTAGAACTTCTATGAACCAAAAAGTTCTTTTGTAAGTTCAGTGTCTTCCTCTATCACATTATACTCGCACAGTCTTTGCCGTTATCACGGTTTTGAGCTAAGAGGTCATGTGCGTGTCCTGGTATTAATGAGTGCTCTAGAAATCTGTCACAATTTCATAGAAGCGGCACCATTCCACACTCATATAGGTCCACCCATCAAGTGTATTCTACAAAGCAATACACCACCTATAAAGGATAAGGTTATGGATTTAGAATTCACAACTCAACCTCACTTTCCTTGCAGATTTGCACTATATACACACCATAACAGGTCACATATGGGACAAAAAATTATAGTGCGCAAGATCAAACAATGACTTGTTATTACCCATAAAAACCTAATTCATGGGATCTCCAATCACAAAGGTTGGGTTACCATCATGTGTTTGATATACAACTTGACAATAATCTCATTCTCATTGAAAATTCACTTGTAAATATTTTTCTCAAATATTTAGTCAGAGAAATGGCCAAATTCACTTCTGACTTCACATAATTTATGCACTATAATTTCATCTCATAACATGTTGTTTCACTTTATGTCATAAACACATATTTATTGTGTCATTGAAAAAAAATTATTTTTCACTGCAACTAATATTGCTTGACAATCACAATATATAAATTTGTTGGTTTTATTTCAACCTGATACTCACTTAGAATTATTTCAGCCTCATTATCAACCAACTCCAAATTAAACTTAGATTTCATAATTTGATCTAGCTATTTGGCTGATTTTTATATCATTATACCCCATCAAAGGCAAATTCATAACCACAAATGAATTTTGAGATTCAATTCGATATTATTGTACCTCTCTAGTACAATAAATATTAATTCACAATAACACTTTATTATTAGTGTCGCAAAATAATGCACAACAAGAAGAAATAACAACATAATATATATTAATTAGGATCACTATCAATAAGATAAGTATAAAAATCTTCACGAAGATATTTTCCAATCCTTATAATTTTCTTTTATCCTCAAAATCTCATTTTCAGAATCACCTTGAACAACAAGATTAGATATTACAACTTTTCAATGAAAAAATATTCGCAAAAATTTTATAATTTTTTCTCACTATGATAATGCTCTCAATCACATAACTATTAATTAACACAGAACTTCTATGCAACACTTATTATAAATACATAATTAACACACGTACATCATAAATATTGCATCTTTCTTTCATAAATTAAGTATGATAACTTTGACAAATCACCCCTACACTTTTAAATATTTCACGTTATAAAAGAGCTTTCTAGAATTCTCGTAAGGTACTTTAAATTTGTATCTAACAAAAACTAATTCTCCTCAAAGATTATCAAATGCACAAGAATTAACAAATATTAGTGCATCATTTCTTTTAAAGATTATTTTCTCTCTTGGCTATTCCATTTGATTCAGGTAAGTAAGAAGGAATAACTTCATTAATGACCCATTTCTTTTCACAAAATCATTAAGAAGAACAAATTCACTATTTCTATCAAATTTACTCTTCTCATCTTTTTATACAATTGATTTTCTATTTAATATTGAATCATAATATCAAATTAATAAAAGTTTGACATGTCATATTCAAAGAAATCAACCAAACAAGTTATACTAGCATTTTTATCCATGGCTAGAAACAATTAGCACAATCAAATCACAGCAACAAAATCTTTTGCCAACACATTATTATTTTAATTAGTAAGATAATCATAACATTCTCAAAACAAACTTTTCAGTTTACTCCAATATTTTCTTGTTCTACCACATTAACCAAATTGGTCTAAATATAAGTAAAGTCTCCTCCTCCATTGACTCGGGTGTAAGTTACAAAATTATTTTGTTCATATAAATATGCCTATTAGCATACAGTCTATCACTCAGTCACTCACAATGGCTACAATATTCACTTGAGAAATGACCACAATAACATATCATTTGCTTTATCCAAATTAGTATTTGGTTTAGCAGGATTGTCAATTTTCTAACTTTTTTTCAAAAATTTTATTATTGGCTTTAAATCTAATACAACAACGTTTCTCAATGTAATAGAAACATTAATATAAATCGACATACCTTATGACGACATAAGCGCAATTAACATTAAAACGTACCTGAATTCTACAATGTTACATCTAAATGTAGACACGAATAAAGATCATTCCACCAAAGCCCAAGAAATACCAAGAATTTCAATTTCCTCCATTGGTTCATACTTTTTCGCCATTGCTCAGCCAGATCCCCAATACCGAAACATTCATTTTTTCCTTTGCGATAATGTTATAGGACAGAGAATTGAATTAACCCTTTTGGTTCTTCGATAAAATTTAGACCAAAATGTTAAATTTTTGGCTAAAAACATCTCTATACTTTCCTCAAAACCTAAAGTCCATCCTTAAAGTTTCATAAAATTAGCAGGTTTCATCCTTCCGATACCAACAACTTAAAACCTAATGGAAAACTCACTCACGTAACTTCACAAACACAGAACCAAAAAGAAAAAACAAACTCAAAGTCAAAGAAATGGCTTCTGATGGTTACTTCCGCAAAATGCATGGGCAACAAGTTTATTCGCATGCCTAACTGTTTGTTTATTTTTTAAATCATCATATTAAAGATGTCTCACAAAAAAAATATGAATTTTGTTTTATATTTGAAAATATTCTTTTTCCTTCTCATACAAGATATCTACTACACTGAAATTAAATGTAATTATCACATATCCTTCTCAAAAAATATAATTATCACATGTTCAAGAACCGAACATAAAAATTTCAAACGAAATAATACCGAATCAAACTTAAGAAAATTGAACCAAACGGAATGAATTTTGATTTTTTCGAATAAAAAAATTGAACCAAACTTTCAAAATCGAACTGACCAAATGCTCATCAAAAAATCACTACAAAAATTATCAATTTTACGGTGTCTAATTTCCTCTTTTATATTGCAATGAAATTAAACTTTTATGATTTATTTGAATAGTTGGTAGCACATTTTATTAAAAAATCTGGATTTTGTTTAGCAAGTGAAAGCAATATATCCTTCATTTCTTAAACTTCCAGTTTTAAAAAAAATTTCTTTGGATATGTGAAAATTACGTTTCTTGCATATGATTTTGAAGCTTCCGTTAGTTTCTTAATGGTGGGGGTACTGAAAGGATGAGATCTGTTATCTTTGAAAAATGTTAAAGGATGCTTTTTGCTTTAAAAAATACTATAAGGATGTAATTTAAGTTAAAGATATACTATAAGAATGTTTTTGGTCAAAAACACCCGAAATGTTTGATTTCTTAGTAAAGAACAGAAAGCAGTGGATACACACGACTGCAATATCATCCCTTCTCTGCTTTCGTTTTCCTGCTATGTACACTGGAGCAGTTTTCGTGATTTCTGAAGAGATATCCTTGAGATTATTGGAAAATCACGAGAACTCTTCTAGCTTGAGGCGGCGTGTCTATGACATTGTCCTTAGAGATATTTCACCCAATGTGGGTGTATTCTCCAGGATTCAACAAGCTCTTCTAGTATAAAACTAAGAGCCATAATCTAAGAAAGATTTAATTCAGTAGAAAACCCAGCATAAAATAGGAGAAAAACTTTTTGTATATGTGGTATCTTCTCTACTACCAAAGAAAAACCTTTTTCTTAGTATATATATATATAAAACCTCATTCCATAACAGCCAAAAGTTGTAACGGTCAAAATATTATAATAGCTAATTAAGAAGAATCATTGTAGGAATAATATTCAAATATATGTTGTATCCAATTAAAAAAAGTAATGTTAGAATATAGTCAACAAATGTCATTTAAGGTAGGAAATCATAAGGTTTTGGCAACTCTCAATTTCAAGGCCATAAATTAGTGATTTTGAACTTTTGATCTCCATTTATTTGAGTAAACTTGTTAAATTTAAAATTATCCCTGACAAGTACGAAGTTAAAAAGTTCAAGATCAAGGACATTCTGGTATATTTATCTTTTAACAACTAAATTGACTGCGAAGGTCCGCAGTCTTGATGTCTATTTGGGCCACACAGCCCAATATATCCAAACTCCTTATGGATGAGTTAACCCTAATTTCCCTAGTGACCTACTATTATTAGTTAAACCTCATAAGCCCTGCCCTGACCTGACTTCTGCTTCTCCCTTTTCTTCCTTGTAGTCAGAATAGATCTCTCTCTTTTCTGTTACTTATCTATTTATTTTTCTATATTTTAATGTAGTTTAGAGATGTTTTCTTCTTTTCTTTTGGAAAAAAAAGTAATGGAAAGAATGGGGATTTTCCTGTGATGGCATGAAATCTTTGAGACCTGAATTATCTATTTTGATGACAATTACAAGCATTTTTCTGAGGATTTTCCCATTTCTATATAAGCTTTCATTAATTTTTTTATTTTTTTTTTAAAAAATATTGATTTACATTTCTTTTATTTTCCTTTACTTTTTTCTGTGGGTATTGTCAAAAATGTTGATATGATGATCGCACTGGGCTCTGAATGTATTTTGATGGACAATGCAGCCTAGAAAGCTATATGAGAGAATTACAGTAACACAGTTGTACTGGCAAGTGGTTTACGTGAAATTTAACATATTAGTATTCCTGCACAATTGCTTTTGAAAACTAAATACGTAGTTTATAGTTTATAATTCTATAAATATGTAAATAATTTTGTTGTTATAAATAAAAGTAAAATTAAAATCAAAAGGGAAGAACAATAGAGAGAGTACTTAAATTAAACAAAGAGAGAGAATGTATTGTGTCACATTTCCTTTTTCCGTGAAGTGGCTATTTATAGCCAAAGTCAAAATATGAGAAAATAATTTTTGTTTCCTGACTTACAAATAGTGGGTCCCATTTCACATGGGCATCCACCGCCTTTCCTGACTTATGTGAAATGGGACCCACTATTTGTAAGTCAGGAAACAAAAATTATTTTCCCACCTTTTGACTTTGGCTATAAATAGCCACTTCACGGAAAAAGGAAATGTGACACAATACATTCTCTCTCTCTCTTTGTTTAATTTAAGTACTCTCTTTATTGTTCTTCCCTTTTAATTTTAGTTTTACTTTTATTTATAGCACGTTATCAGCACGAGACTCCGACAACGCGAGCTACTCTAATAGGTAAAAAGGGTATGGATTTTATTTTTTTTAAAATGTCTAATATTTCTAAACTTGAATTTGTTGCCTTGGATATATCGGGCAAAGGCTACTCGTCATGGTCACTAGACGTTGAAATTCACCTGGATGCGATGGGTCTGGTAGACACCATCAAAAATAATAACCAGGCATCCAGCCAAGATCGTGCCAAAGCTATGATATTTCTCCGCCACCATCTTGAAGAGGGGTTAAAAATGCAATACCTCACCATTAAAGACCCCGTCATACTGTGGAATAATTTAAAAGATAGATATGACCACCTGAAGTTGGTCATCCTTCCACAGGTGCGTCATGATTGGTTCAATTTAAGGTTACTAGACTTTAAAAGTATAACTGAATATAATTCTTCCATGTATAAAATTATATCACAGTTAAATTTATGCGGAGAAGATGTCGATGAACATGCTAAGCTTGAGAAAACATACTCCACATTTCCTCCCGCGAATATGCTCTTACAGCAGCAATATCGTGAAATGGGCTTTAAAAAATATTTTGAATTACTTTCACATCTTCTTATTGCTGAACAACATAACGACATATTAATGAAAAATCATGAAAGTCGACCCGTTGGTTCTACGCCACTCCCTGAAGTGAATCGGGCAAATTATCACCAACGAGAAAGAGGTCGTGGCCCCAATCGTGGTCATGACCGTGGTCGTAAAAGAAATTATAATCATGATGGTCGTTTTGCACCAAAAAATGACCAGTAGCATAAAAGGAAGGGTGAAAAACAGTAAGCTGTGAAAAGAAAAATTCAGATAGTGTATGTCATATATGTGGAGGAATAGGGCACTGATCACGTACCTGTCGATCATCAAAGCGTCTGGGTCAGCGCTATCAGGCATCCTTAAAAAGGGGTGATAATAATGCAGAAGCAAACTTTATCTCTGAAGATAATGTTGAGCCCATGCATCTGGATGTAGCTGATTTTTTTAACTCCCTGAAGGAAAATGATCAGCAATGAGCCTACTATAATTTAGATAATTTTCTTTTCTGTTTATTTGTCCTAGTTAGTATGTTTATGTTTTTCTAATCCCTGTAAATAAATAAAGTTTGTATAATAGCCATGTTTAATAGTAATGTTTACTTTGTTATACCTTCTTTTTGAAGAAAATATGGATATACCTCAAATTTTGTTTGGATCAATAATCAATCATGCGGATATTTGTGTAATTGACAGTGGAACAACGCATGCCATATTCAAAGATAAGAAATACTTTTCTTACTTGATTCGAAGAAAAGCAAATGTTACTACAATTTCTGGTAATTCGAAATTGATTGAAGGCTCCGGAAGAGCTACTATATTTCTGCCTAAGGGGACAAAACTTGTTATAGAAGATGCGTTATTCTCTTCTAAATCTCCAAGAAACTTGTTAAGTTTCAAAGATATTCGCCGAAATGGATATCATGTTGAGATACTAAATGAAATGAATATTGAATATCATGGTATAACCAAAAATATCTCAGGCCAGAAATATGTTTTGGAAAAATTACCAACCTTATCTTCTGGCCTATATTATGCAGAAATTAGTAAAATTGAAGCACATTCGATCGTAAACCAGAAGTTTACTGATTTAAATACTTTTATATTATGGCATGACCGAATAGGTCATCCTGGATCAATAATGATGAAACGAATTCTTGAAAACTCAACTGGGCATCCCTTAAAGAACCTGAAGATTCTTACAACTGATGAATTTTCATGTGCTGCTTGTTATCAAGGCAAGTTAATTGCCAGGCCATCATCACTGAAGGTTGGCATCGAATCCCTTGGCTTTTTAGAACGTATACATGGGGATATATGTGGACCTATTAATCCACCTAGTGGATAGTTTAGATATTTTATGGTCCTCATAGATGCATCTTCAAGATGGTCTCATGTGTGCCTTTTATCATCTCGCAACCTGGCATTTGCAAAGTTATTGGCACAAATAATAAGGTTAAGGGCGTAATTTCCAGATTAACCTATTAAGGCTATTCGCCTTGATAATGCTGGAGAATTTACATCCCAAGCTTTTGATTATTATTACTTATCAATTGGGATAAGAATTGAACATCATGTTTCTCATGTTCATACTCAAAATGGCCTCGCAAAGTCATTTATTAAGCGCCTACAATTGATAGCAAGACCACTACATATGAAAATAAAATTACCCACTACTGTATAGGGTCATGCTATCTTACATGCAACAACACTCGTTCGTCTCAGGCCGACTAATTATAATAAATACTCTCCGTCACAATTAGTATTTGGTCATGAGCTGAATATAGGTCATCTACGAATCTTTGGTTGTGTTGTGTACGTGCCTGTAGCACCACCACAACGTACTAAGATGGGCCCTCAACGAAGGTTAGGCATATATGTTGGGTTTGACTCACCCTCCATAATTCGCTACCTTGAACCGTTGACAGGAGATTTATTCACTACTCGATTTGCAGATTGTCGGTTTGATGAAACAACTTTTCCACAATTAGGGGGAGAGAAAAAGGAACCCAAAAGGGAAATTGCGTGGAAAGTTTCGTCACTATCTCATTTTGATCCACGTGCCCCTATATGTGAACTGGAGGTCCAGAAGATCATCCATTTACAGAAAATAGCAAATCAAATCCCAAATGCATTTACTGATTTAAAACGGATAACTAAATCACATATCCCTGCAGTGAATGTGCCTATCCGGATTGACGTCCCAAAAGGACCATCTACTAGTATCATGGCTTCTGAATCCCAAACACGTCTGAAGCGTGGTAGACCATTGGATTCAAAGGATAAAAATCCTAGAAAAAGAAGCGCGAAAAATGATAAAGATGACACTATAAAAGAGTCTCATGAAGAAGTTCAAGATCTGATTAATCCTGATATTCCTGAATAAATCAATGAACCCGGGACTCAAGTGAATGAAGAACTTTCAATAAGTTCTACTAACAATGGGATAAATTTAGATCGATCGAAAATTATGGTGGATAATGTTTTTGCATATAATATTGCACTTAACCTTATGCAAAACAGTGAAGATCTTGAGCCTAAATCTGTCGAAGAATGTCGACGAAGGTGTGATTGGCCAAAATGGCAAGAGGCAGTTCAATAGGAATTAGACTCACTTGCTAAACGTGAGGTATTTGGACCTGTAGTCCAAACCCCTGATGGTGTAAAACCGGTTGGCTATAAATGGGTTTTTGTGCGAAAGCGAAATGAGAGAAATGAAATAGTAAGATACAAGGCACGCCTTGTTGCACAAGGATTCTCTCAAAGACTCGATGTCGACTATGAAGAAACATATTCACCAGTTATGGATGCAATAACTTTTCGATATCTCATTTGTTTAGCTGTACATAAAAACCTTGAACTACATCTGATGGATATTGTTACAGCTTACCTTTATGGTTCACTTGATAATGAAATTTATATGAAAATTCCAGAAGGATTCAAATTGCCTGAAGCATGTAATTCTAAGTCTTAAAAGATGTTCTCAATCAGATTACAGAGATCATTGTATGGTCTAAAACAATCAGGACGTATGTGGTATAATCGCCTTAGTGAGTACTTGATAAATGAAGGTTATTTAAATGATGTCATTTGTCCTTGTATTTTTATTAAGAAAACGGCATCAGAATTTCTTATACTTGCCGTTTATGTTGATGACATAAATCTCATTAGAACCCCTGAAGAGGTCCAAAAGGCAATTGAATTTCTAAAGAAAGAATTTGAGATGAAAGATCTTGGAAAGACAGCTTTGTCTCGGTCTACAAATTGAACATTAGCCGACAGGGTCTTCATCCACCAATCTTCCTACACTGAGAAAATTTTAAAACGATTTTACATGGACAAAGCACATCCATTAAGTACTCCAATGGTTGTTCGATCACTTGAAGTGAATAAAGATCCGTTTCGACCTCCAGAAGAGAATGAAGAACTCATTGGTCCTGAAGTACCATATCTTAGTGCAATTGGTGCACTCATGTATCTTGTTAATGCTATGAGACCTGACATAGCATTTTCTGTTAATCTGTTAGCAAAATATAGTTCTTCCCCTACAGGAAGAAAGTGGAACAGAGTTAAACATATATTGCGATATCTACAAGGGACCAGTGATATGGGTCTGTTTTATACTAACAAGGATAGTGCAGATCTTGTTGGTTATGCAGATACATGTTATTTATCTGACCCACGTAAAGCTCGGTCGCAAACAGGTTATCTGTTTACACACGGAGGTACATCTATATCATGGCGATCTACGAAGCAGTCCATTGTCGCTACTTCTTCAAATCATGCTGAGAAAATAGCTATCCATGAAGCAAGTAGAGAATGTGTATGGTTGAGATCAGTGATACATTTCATCAAAGAAAGATGTGGTTTGAAATGTGATATCAAGATACCCACAATCCTCTTTGAAGACAATGCTGCATGCATAGCTCAATTAAAAGGAGGCTTTATAAAAAGAGATAGAACGAAGCATATTTCACCAAAATTATTCTTCACACATGATCTCCAGAAGAATGGTGATATTGATATACAACTAATTCGTTCAAGTGATAATTTAGCAGATTTGTTCACCAAATCCTTACCAGCTTCAACTCTTAAGAAAATGGTGCACAAGATGGGAATGCGAAGACTAAATCATCTGAATCGTGGTCTTCATCAAGGGGAGTAGAATACGCACTGTACTCTTTTTTTTCCTTAGTCTAGGTTTTGTCCCATTGGATTTTCCTAGCAAGGTTTTTATGAGGCAGCAAGCAATGAGTATTAGGAATAACCATGTATATTTTTGTTTCTTCAACTTTTCTTTTACATGAACATATAAGGGGGAGTGTTGTGAAGGTGGTGGATGCCCATGTGAAATGGGACCCACCATTCGTAAGTCAAGAAAAAAAAATTAGTTTCCCACCTAATGACTTTGGCTATAAATAGCTACTTCACGAAGAAAGGAAATGTGACACAATACATTCTCTCTCTCTTTGTTTAATTTAAGTACTCTCTCTATTGTTCTTCTCTTTTAATTTTAGTTTAACTTTTATTTATAACAGTTATAAAAATATTACTCTAATTTTACTTTTACACGGTTCTTGAATATTGTATTATTTAAGATAAATAAAGTTTTATAAATATAAAGGAACTTTTAGCTAAATTAAAATATGCAAGTATAATATAAATTATAAAGTATGTATTTAATTTTACGCTATAAAAGAATAAACTTTTATTTTCAATCCTAACCTATTCAAGATTGTTAGAGATAAAGCTTTTATGATACTATCACTTGATTTTTTTCGATTCTATTTATTAATGATATTTTAAAATTCTAAATTTGATTATTATAAAAAAAAGTAATAAAACTTCTTAAATTTGCTCAAATAAACAAGTAATTATTTTTAGTGTAGAATCAAGTAACTGAAATGGAAAGAGTATAAATAATCTTGGAGTCAAAAGTTTAACCAAAATAAAAACAAAATAATCTGAAATTTATCTCAGAATTGTTATCGATTTCACAAATTTAGGGGTGTGCAAAAATTGAATTCCAATAAATCGAACCGAAAAAATGTTATTGGGTTATTCTTATTGGGTTATTGGTTTTTTAATGGGTTTATAAAAAAAAATTATTGGGTTATTGGTTCGGTTTCGATTTTTACTATTGGGTTATTGAATTTTTAATGGGTTTATAAAAAAAAATTATTGGGTTATTGGTTCGATTTCGATTTTTACTATTGGGTTATTGGGTAAACCGATAACCCAATAAGACAGTAATAATTTACTACTTTACCCTTCCTAAATATTAAATATTAATAATTTAATATTATAACTGGACACCATAACTATATCAAATTATCAGTACTCTACCCACTTTACATTAGGTCGCTTTAGTCTTTACTGTTTACTCAAAACCTAAAGACTAAAGTTAGGGCTCGCAATTATAGCTATTTGATTTTAGTTTTAGTCTTGTTGGACTATTTGGTTTTGGTTTTAATTTTAGTTTTAGTTTGTAACTGTTGGCGGTAGCTTTTGCAAGTTTGTCAAGGTCTGTAATTTGATTAACATCATAAATTTCATATTGTGTTTTGACGGTGACATGTAATTGTAGCCCTTCGTACTACATTTGCTCTTATTGATGCAATTTCTCATTATCTTTCTTGTTTCACTATATCAAAGCATTTAGAGAAGTGAAAAATCATATATTATTTTATGAACATTTTCTTATTGGGTAAAGCAAAAATCGAACCGATAATGATAAAAAACCGATAAATCGAAAACTGATAAAAAATATCTTATTGGTTTGTTATTGGGTTAGCATATTTAAAAATCGAAAACCGATAAACCGAACCAATAATGCATAAAATCGAACCAAACCGATCGATGTACACCCCTTGACAAACCAAACAATTTAAGAAGAGCTTTCAGACGTTCTGCAGCAAAAAAAGACCCATTTATGTCCGTGCAAGCTATTAAATTATGACTTTAAATTACATTGATATAAATTATAAAGTGATATTTTTTCTCATAAATATGAAAATCAAAACTATCAAAAAAAAATTTCAATTCTTATATAATCTTATCAAATGAACAAACCATAATTCATAACAAGTTATTGAAATATCCCAAGACATTGTATTCATAAAGTGAAAATTATAAAAATATACGACTTAAGGCTTTAATTTACATCATAATCATATAATTATTTTTAATTACAAACATAGTTTTTAAATTACATCCATAGCAATTTTATTTATTTCGTACTTAAATTTTTAAATTTTTTTATTTTCCTCTCTCCACTTTTTGATATTTGTGCCTAAATTAATGGGTGGATAATTATGATTTTAAAGTGTTTAGTACTTTATCTTTCCTACATATGTACGTTTGTACAGTTACTGCGTTTATTAGCCCTAGGTTATTTTTTTACCTTTTTAAACCATCTATTCTCGTGCATATCTATTATTTTAGGATAACTATTCAATTTAATAGTAATATTATAATATGTATTATAATTGTATTCCTTTTTAAACTATCAATGCAAAAGTAATTATTAATTTATTGTACCAAAAAAATCAGAACTTTTTCATCGATATTAGTGATTGATTTATGTCAAGGAAACCATCCGCCATTGTTCATCTTCCCAACTTGCTCCTTCAACATTTTTTGTTCACACCTTATTCCCCATCACAGTCTCCACCATAACCTTCATATGATTTTCGTTTTGAGTTTGTTTCAATGAATTTTACTCAGCGAAAAAGCCCTAGGATAAATAATAAATCGGTTTTAGTGGTGGATAGTCCGCCTGTTGTATGTTCCAGACCTTCGTATGAGTTGAACGCGTTCACAAAATCCCCTGATAAAGATGGTGTATCAGTTGTAAACGACATGGCTAAAAGAAAGAATGAATGTATTGTTATTCATTCATCATCAACTAGCAAAGTGCAAGCAAAAATTGATACTGATACTATCAGTGAATGTGAATCCACAGTGAAAGATCGTCATTCAAGCAGGATGACGAATGTTTAAAAAAAGGAATATGTTCCTTTTACGACACTTTTATGAATATGTAGTTGGATTTTAATATTTTTAAAAAAAATTGTTTTATTTCAACTTTGTGTGGTATTATCGAATTGTTTTGGTGCTTATAATGTGTCGTGTGAACTGCAAATAGTTATGTTGAAACATTATAGTTCAATGTGATGCAAATTTTTTAAATTTTTTTTGGTAAGTTAATTTATGTTTATAGTTTTATGTTTGAGTTTCTTATATTACCAAATAGTCAGACAGAAATTACACCAACTCCTTTTTAATATTGTTGATTTTTATACCAATACAATTACCAGAATGTTGTATTTCTTTGTGGTGTATAATTTACATTTTTCATGTTCATAAAAAGTTATTTAGGTAAATACTATCTACTACCAAGCAACTATTTTTGCTATGAATTTTTACCAAGAAAAAGACTACGTCTTAGACCAACATTCAATCACAAAAGTTATTACATATATTCACCAACATTTCTAAATTTATGTTATAGCCTATGTGTTTGTTTATATTATCAACTATTCAATCGTATATACAACCAATTTTTTTAGGAATACTTTTTTTAATTTTTATACTAATACTAATTGCTAAATTAACATTGAAATATTGTATTCCTTGGTAGTTCCAAACTTTTTTTCTGCCTGTCACTTATTTTATGTGTAGTTATTGTTGTGTTCTAAATGTATTGGTAATTTTACTGTGTTTCATAATTATGTGTTTTATTTGTTTTGTTAAACTTTATTTTTACATTTATGTAGGTGTAAAGTATGTCTAATATTACATAAACGTGTATATCAGCTAGTTTACATATTAACAAACAATTAACCTCCAATTAAAAATTCTAATGTTAACAATGAAAACACCATCAATACACATTAGGCTCTTCAGTTGTACCAAAGTTTGTAATTATTGCCAAAGCACACTTGCATTTGTTTGAAAACCAAAAAAAAATGTCAACTGCAATGTTTATGTAAATACTAAAAAAATTAAAACTTAACAAAACAGACACCAGTCTTAGATTTGCTTCTCATTTTGTGGGCATACTAACACCCATATCGTTATGAATCTTCATTGGTGGAGATCCACCACTCACGATATATTTCAGCTCTAATATAAAGATGGTTGTGTCAACACCCAATTGTGAAGCAATAGTTGTAATCAATCTGTCATACTTGGTGTTTGCATCATATATAATTCCTTGAACATTGTAATCAACGTATCTGCCTTTAGAAGAGAACTAATATAAATTACTCAATGATTTTATTGTTATCAATCAATAACATGATGTTTACCTATATATATGTTCACAATTGGTGTTTTTAAGGTCACAATAGACCAAACAATATCTCAATGCATGTACCAAAACTTAACAACAATAAGTTACCAAATATATACCAAAAAAATAATACGTTTATATACACCATGACTTAAGTAATTAAGTGTTTCAAAATAAATATAAAAAATTATGTCAATGTATGTACTAAAATTTAACAACACTACAATATACACCAAATATACACACAAAAAAAAGAAGATGAAAATCATTAGTAACACTACAATATACAGTACAATACATGTACCAATATTTATCAACAATAAGTTACCAAATATACACCAAAAAAAATAATGCGTTAGCATATACCATGAATTAAGTCAATAACTGTTTAATATTTGGTGTTTTTTGTAACGTAACAAAATACAAAAAATACATGTCAATGTATACCAAAATTTAACAACACTAAAATATCAAATACATACCAAAAAATTTATGCGTTAATATACACGATGTTCTAAGTCATTACGCGTGGCAACATGTTACTTTCTAAATGTTGTTATTAATTTAATCTCAATCATGGTATTCTTCATTGATTGTACTATTTTATACCCAATAATATACCCAAAAAAGGTAAGAATCTTGGTTATAGTTGCATTCCAAGCTATTTACAAAAGACACAACAACTAACAAATATACCAAAAAAAAAAACGACTACATAATCAGAAAACCTTTTCAAATAAATCTTATCAAACCTACTTAATTTATCAATATATATGCTGAAATTGGTGTTTTTACAATGTCATAAAATACAAAAAGCATTATGTCAATGTATGTGCCATAATTTAACTACGCTACGGTACCAATTATATTTCAAAATATTTTTACGTTAATTACCAATAATATACCCAAAAAAGTTGAAAATCTTTATTTTAGTTGTTTTTCTATTAGGGTATTTACAGAAGAACAACAACTAACAAATTCACCAAAAAATACAACTACAACATCAGAAAACTTTCTCAAAAAGATAGGATCAAACCTACATATTTATCAAGAAATTTTAAACAAATTTGCAGTTAATACATCAATAAAAAAAATCCATTAATCAATCACGATTCAGATCCGGATCTTCGTATTATAACTTATACGATGATGATATCCATACGTTAATTAAAGAACACACAAATACACCAACATGTAGTCATAAAACTTACTTGTTTCGTCCCACCGTCCATTGTGTTGTAGTAGAATCGATACACAATTGGTGTCCATTATTGAAGAAACTTTTAGAATATGGAGGTCCAGAGGTTTTATTATTATTATTTTTTTTGGTTAAAAGTTATTGGTTTATGATAGAGAAGATATAACTTAATTGGAGTAAATCGTGGGAGTAAAAATCTGATATTTATTAGGGACCTTTTTTTTTTTTTTACGTTTTTATTGGTTTAAAGATAAGGAACATGTAACTATATTTGGAGAAAATCGTGGGGAAAAAAATTGTGTATTAATACGATTTTGGTTTTAATTTTTTCCTTTTTTTTTCTTTTTATAGATTTGCTATTTTCGAAAAAAAAACTGTTGCTATGTAGATGTAAACTAAAACTACTGCTATATTATTGTTATTAACACTATATAATTGTATATTTAAGTTTTTTGCCCTTGATAAATCATATATCTTCATGTCTCTCTTTTATAAATAATTTTTTATTTTTACAAACTTTCGAATACATATAATTTTATAAAGATCTACTAATCAACCATAGTATTAACTAGTTACTTTTTTAATATAGTTCTTTCACACTACAAACTATGTCTTCATTCCAAGTATAAGTTGTTTTGTTTTGACAAAAGTTAAAAAATGATGGATCTTTACTTTATAAAATATAAACTTTTTTTTTTGATAAGGAAAATCTGTAGCCGCTATCCTTTGGGTGCGTACAGGGTAAAACCCCCGCTCCTATGCAATAGCTCGCAAACCACACAGGAGAGGTAACCCGCACCAAGTGAGCTGAACCCAGCCCTTGCTTTCGCTGGCAAGGGGTTTCGAACTTGATACCTCCAACTTGAAAGTCCCAAGCCCAAATAGGTCAAGTTGTACATTTAAAATTATTTGAATTCCCAAATTATGCTTTTCAAGAAAATTTGAATTTGAAATCATGATTTCATATTACATGTCCAAACTCAAGCTTAGTTTCAATGGCAAACAACACAACATAGAATGGTAATTCAGATGTAAAGAAACTTCACACACATTGGCCAAAAGTTTTGATGAAATATTGGCACAAAATCTTGATCATATTTTATCTTACTATTTCCTTCAAAATTTATGTGGACTAACAATAGGAATTCCTCCTGAAATTAACGTACAGGAGATGAAAAGAAGATTACAACAAAATACACGAAAAATCCAGCTAAAAGAATACCAGCATAAACTAAATTCTGAGAAGACTGCACAGGAAGCTTGTATTCAATACTGCAGCATTTCATTTTCTCTCTCTCAGAAGCCAAAATATGTTCCACATACCTAATTCACCAATCCACAACATAAGAAACTTGAAGAAAAATTCCTAATCTAAAGAGGATACTAAAAGTTTGATGTGCAACTTACTGCTGAGTGAAAATGGAACTTTGCAAGATATCTGAACTATTTGAGTGTGCTTCTTGCAAGCGATGATCATACAGTAGGGAAGACAATTCTACAAGTTGTTCCTCAAGGTTCTGTTATTTGATGAAGTCAGCATATGCCATTTACAAAATGATGTAACTAGATTTACCAAGTACAGGAAAAATAATTACTTACGTCCAAGTATTTTTCTAGACGATCAACTAACTCGTGGGGAAATGGTTCAGGCAAGTTGGTAGTCTTTTTATAGAACTTTTCCAGCCATAAGTCGGTGCTTGTTTTGTTCTTTTTACCCTTCACTGGCTCACCAAGAGGAGTTTTCAGATGTTCTGCAGCAAACACTTGTACAGCCTGGGAAAAAAAAAGATGGACAGATAAATACAGGTTAGAACAAAAGAGTTAGGTGAATGACAACTAGAACTACCTCTGATGTCTCCCTGATCCGGTGAAGGGCTGAATCAACACGTGCATATATTGTGTTCCTCTGCAGGTGATGATAAATGATGAGGGTGTAGTTTATGAAAGTTATAATCAAATCTACATCATGTAGGAAGTGTAAAGCAGATAGTGAAGAGCATAACATACCAGTGCGACATCCTTGAGCAATTGACTGACTTGTGAAGTGTTAGAGAATGGTCCAAATGGGTGGCAACCTGTTGCCCAGAGCCAATTTACAACAGGCCTTTCATGCACATGAGAAGCCCTTTCATATGGAGCACTCAACCCACCCACAACAGAAGCCAGCCCTGCCAATATATGTTGTTGGGCTAGCATTGGAATAGCATGTCTTCTCTCTATTTCTGAAACATAGCTGTCAAATACCAACAGAAAGCAAGTAAAGATCCCCAAACCAGATGCATGCAAGGAGAATAAACATTAGAAAACATTTAATGGAAGGTTTGTAAGTTCAATAATGAAATAATTTGAGGTAGTCTTCTTTTACCATATTTTGTGTTTCTCATAAATGTATAAGACTTAAAACACCAAATCATAATAACGCTTCTGATGAACAGAGAAATAGTCTAGAGAAATTGCATGCAAAATCTTTTAGATGCCTAAAGAACGAATACAGGAGAATATGAGAGAGGCGAGGGAAATAAAATCTTGCTATATACTTGGAGTATGGTTCTCAATGACATTTCCTCTTTACTTGTTTTCTATAGTCAATCCAATTAGCAAAAAGTTAGGCTGGTTGGAGATCAGAAGTCATCGATCTCCATTAAATAGAATAAGATAAGAGTAAATTTGTTATCAGGGTCTTTCAGCTTTCTATTGACATACTCTGATACGAATGGTCGCAATGTCAATTGTAAATACTAATTAAAATCTAAACTCAGTTTACTAGATTTATAATTTATTTGAGGCCAGGTAGACAGAACCAAGGAACTACTACTACTACTTTAGTAGGAAGAGGTTGCTGCAGCTAAAATTTTGCCAACAAAGGAAACTCAAAGCGATCTCCTACCCCTGACAGATTAAAAGTTCCATGATTGTAGTATACAGTAGAAAGCCATACTGAAGGACACCAAAACAAACAAGATAAATAAGGCAATGAAAACTGAGTAAAAATGTCACCCACCTCAAAGGTATCTTATCATTCTGATGTTGGAGTACAATAACTACATCTTTACTTGTCCAAACAAGACTTTCCTCTTCCATCATAAGATGTTCATCCACATCAGCTAAAGATAGAACAAACCTGTAAACAAGGAGGATATTGTTAGAGCATGGCACTCTTGTTCAAAATGGTGGTTATAGGAGAAAAGATCTTTTGGGATTTAGGGTTAGATCTTTTTGATCTTGTTGGGGGATTTTATGTCAGTGTAAAATGTAGAGAACCTGATTTATTGAATATTGGATGGAGATAAGCCTAGATGGAGCAGAAGGGGTAGTGAGGATTCATATAACTGACGCCGGCTAGGTTGGGACTAAGGCTTAGTGATTTTTGTATATATTCATTGTCAAACAAATAGAAGAAAAAAAATCAAACTTCAAAAGAAATAATCAGAACAGCCAAATAGAAGAGAGATGTACGAAAGACTATGCTTTTTTTGGCATTTCTGATATATATATCATCCAATAATTCAGCAACCAAATTGCTATAGGTCAACTATGTTAAAATGGAACAGCATGCAGTACAAGTTTGTTTTCATTCGTCAATCTTAATCATGAATTCATGATATAAATAAAAGACGACAACGGGCATAGTGTAATATGCTATTGTTGCTATCCATGAAGTCCAATATCAAAGACCAATTCAATGATTAATGCAGAAGCATATGATGAGCATATCTAACTATTGAGTGCAATAGGTAAAAAGGTTCATTACATAAAATACACGCAAGCTCCTGGAGATCAAAGACAAGTCTTTTCGCAGAACTAGTAATTGGTCACTGAGCAAAGAAAGAAAGCTGCACTATCAATTTAGCTCCCAAGGCTATGATCTAGTGGTAAGAGCGCAGTGGGTAGGCGCATGTCACTAGTTCGAACCCAGCAACAGACAAAAACTTGGTATTTAAATGGAGAAGGGTAGAGGGGTACACCCATTATCCACCGAGTGTCGACCCTTGCACCACTGCTCCTTGGTGATTTCTTAGTTGTAAGAAAAATCACACCATCGATTTGTATAGCGATATTTCTGATGTGTTTATTCAGTATCAGAAGTCAATGTCAAACACACAAATAAGCAAGTAATACAATTAAACAACAGTAAAGAGAGAGATTAAATGGAGAAGGATAGAGGGGTACACCCAATATCCACCGAGTGTCGACCCTTGCACCACTGCTCCTTGGTGATTTCTTAGTTGTAAGAAAAATCGCACTATCGATTTGTATAGCGATATTTCTGATGTGTTTATGATGTGTTTATTCAGTATCAGAAGTCTATGTCAAACACACAAATAAGCAAGTAATACAATTAAACAACAGTATACATATATATATATATATATATTGTTGTTTAATTGTATTACTTGCTTATTTGTGTGTTTGACATTGACTTTATATATATATATATATATATATATATATATATATATATATATATAGAGAGAGAGAGAGAGAGAGAGAGAGCGGGTTGTTGCGCTCACACTGGAATAACTCTGGTACCATATGTGCGGTGCAGATCACCTTGGTTCTTCTTTTTTACTGTTCTTTTCTTCTCCTTCTTTCGATTCTGGTTATAAGTAGCCCAGATAGGTTTATGCTTTAGTACGGAATCACTTGTCCCATCATTCTCATCCATCCAGTGCTAGAAAAAAAGAAAACAGATTTAGAAAATCAGGCAAGAGGTAAAAGGTATATGCATGTGCAAGTCGCAAGGGATAAATATTGATACAAGCCACATAGGTGTGTTTGCAGAATATTTTTTTTTTGAACAGTTTTTTTTTTTTGCAGAATATTTGCAAGGCAAGGAAATGGAGAAACCAACCTGGCGGAGAAAAAATTTACTTGAGAGTGAAGGGTCAGAAACCTCAAGTAAACCGGCAGCTAGCACATCTGCGGATCGTTCCATCTCCTGCATTTGTCAATTGCATTGAGGAATTATGATATAAGAAACTCCTAATAACCAATCTGACAGAAACATCAGAAGACCAAAACAAAAGATTAATAGACACATCAGATAACAAACAAGAACTGACAACCCCTGGAGATGAGGTAAAAAAAGAGAGATGTCAGTAACAGATACTCCCCCCGTTTCAATTTGCTTGTCTGGTTTTGACTTGACATGGAGTTTAAGAAAGTAAATAAGACTTTTAAATCTTGTAGTCTTAAACTATAGATATGTAGAATGCACCAAAATGCCTTTTAATCTTGTGGTCTTAAACATGCCATGAGGAAAGTAGAAACTAAAGAGTTGCCAAAAAAGGAAAGAGATATTCTTTTTTAAAACGGATTAAAAAGGAAAGTAAGACAAACAAATTGAAATGGAGAGAGTACACCATTTGCCTACTGAAACTATCTGAAGACATCTTCTCACATATACTCTTAATGCGTTTCACATCCAACTGCATTTATTATCTCAAATGGAGGTAACATAGAAAAGTGAAACGGAAAATCAGTAAGCCACCTCTCTAAGGATCGCACCATCAAGATATGTCTTTGTATGCACATGGAAACGTCCATCCTTCTTTGTTTCTTGCAGGGAATGACCCCGCATGGCTTTTGAAACAGCTATAGCCAATTTCTCATGGCGATGTAAAGCATGTGAACCTCCAATCATCACTACTTCCTGTTCTTTGTGAAGCATTTTCTTCACCTGGTCAAAAACTAAAAGTTCATAATTCATGTATTGCGCAGGTTCCATCTAAATTTTTAGATTTTGTTCTGTTAGGTACCAACATTGTTATACTCAGTAAATAGATAAGGGAAAATACAAACAAAAAAAAAAAAAGAGCAAGAGAGAATTGGTGGGGAAATAATCTTAACAACTAAAGAACAACTATCAGAAACCTTTTATTTTCCTTGTCACAAAAGAAAAATAGCCTAATTTAATCAGCAAGAATAGGATCTCAACAATAAAGTAGAAGTCAAAACCCCACCCCCACCCCCCTCCTTTTGATAAGTAACCAAGTAGCAGTCTTTAAAATGACATTCTCTACCAGTAAGGATTGAATGCCAAGTATAATAAGAAAGTAAGTATCTGTTCCATAAACATCTGAAAGCTTTATAAGTAGTTTTCAAAAGAAACAGAATTTGAGGTCTCATCAACATTGTTTAGTGCAAAAGCAACAACATTTTCAACTCTGTAACAAAACGAATAACATATCAACCATCCAAGTCAATCGATACACAGAAAAGCATCATAAGAGACGAGGATAACGTTGTAAGAATTTTACCTCCGCTTCAATTGCTCCAACATCAAGACTATAGTTATAGCCACTTGTCATGATATTGAAGCGATTATGATTTTGAAGGACAATGATAGGGATAAGCAACCTTGTTGTCATATCGATAGTTTCAAACCTAATGAATACATGATAAAAACACTAAGATTGTATTAGAAGAAAGAACAAAGTTTATCCATAACTGCTACAAATATGAGCACAGAGAAAGCAGGAGACAGGTACATTATCTGTAATCATCCTATATGAAAAAAATAAACACATCTAATCCTCAGGATGGTATCTTCTTCATAAGTATGCAAAGAAACAGATAGATCTGCAATTGCCAATGCCTTTTAGTTTTCTTCCTCTTAAATGCGCTGAGACATAAACTACTAGGGATAAGAGTTCAAGAATCAAATACATTCTTAAATACTTATCAAGTGCTTTCAAAACCATGATAACCATCATCAAAAGTAACCCAAACAGTCTTACCTTGTGTGAAGAAATAAAAGACTTTACCTAACATCCGGAGCTATGACGTGTTCAATGGTGGTTGCAACTAGAGAGGCAAGCTGACCAACAAAAATATCATGAGCAGCATGCTCAGTTACTACACCTGACCCTTTGTGAAGCACAACATTCCGCAAACGAGGCAATGATCTGGAACTAATGCTTCCTTCTTCAGTTTCAATCTTTCCATAAGTGCAAGGACCTGCTGAGAGGTCAACCACAACAAACCTGAAATAATAATGCCAGGAAACTCAAACTCCTGTACAACAGGTTAAAGCCCATTGAACTTTCAATTGATTTATCAGAGTTACAATTAAAAATATGATTCAACAACATAAACTATAAGGTATTTTAACAAAATATGAGATCTAAAAACAAATTGAGGAAAACCAAAAAGGAAGCCAAATTCGCTAGACCACTAAACAGTCTACGAAGAAAGTGAGATCGGCTGCAACATTTCGCAGAACCATTTTTAATGTTTAATTCTAAGTTACAGAAAACCCCTCACCTTTTACCTCCACGACTAGTTCCTAGCCCAAACAGAAAATCCTGCTTCCATATGTAAGTTAATACAGGGGCTTAAACCTTCTGAGAATACATAAAGAAGCTAAATAGACTGAAGGACTGAAGGTACATCCAGACAAAGAAAGAAATTAATTATCAGCTTTTTATGCCACATAATCACAAGATCTGTATCTTTAAACTCACAGCAGAGATATTAAAACTGCAGAAGTCTATGCAATTCACAAAAAACATTTAAAAGAAAATAGGATGCTCGGGTTAGAGATAAACATTTGATTCCATCATAGAGCCAATCATGGGCCAGAAATCAATTAGCATATGAAGGCAGACCAAAGGTACAATACTATTATCCAACTAGAGGATGCTGGGTAATTATCTTGTGTAAAGGGCACATTTGTTATCCCTTATTTGTTCTCTGTATAAACTAAAATAACTATTTCTATATCAAGAATAACACATGATATAAAACCAGCAATACCTGCTAGAGCCAAGCCAAACTTGAGAAGCCCCCCCTCCATTATAACGATAGCGATATATGTAATCTCCTTCTTGTTTTTTCATCTCTTCCTCATTAAGTTGTGTAATTCTTCCATACATTAAACTGTCCAGGTCAATGTCCTTGTTCCTTGGATCCAATCTTACCTGCAGTGAAGTTTCCATGGTAACAACAGTCAATTAATCAATGTCCCTATTCAACACTCAGAAAAAGAAACTTAGTGAATAAGGTTTGAAGTCTGATGTAATGGGTGAGTGTGCAACAACTGACTTCTCGATAAGGACGAACAACAATCGAAGTTAATGAGAAATAAAAAAAAATTAATTTTTTTTAACAAATATTATGGAAAAAAGTCAACCTGAACACTTGGTATCCTTCAGTAATAAAATGAAACAATTCAGAGAAATCAAGAATTTGATGGTCAAGTTTGCCACACAGACCTTATCAAAGTTAACAATAAAGATTACAGTAGGCCAAGGTCTATCCATCTCTTCAGCAGACTGTCCCCAACTCTCAAGATCAAATAGGTAAGAATAAAGTTTCTGAAATTCTGGTTCCACGGCAGTTGCCTCAACTTCAAAAAGGGGAACTTCTCTTCCAAAATCAGTCTACAAATCACAAAACAGGGTTGACATTTGATTTTGATTTCATGAAGTAGAAACTTAAAATAGGAGAATCTGAGACAAATTCAGAATTGAGATTATCTGGTACAGTCACCTCTCTTGCATTTCCAGCAGGCACCATTGCTTCCTTAAGTGCTTTCTCCAAGGCTATTAGTTCTGGCTGCCCAGCCTGCAGCAACAGGTGACACAAGAATCACAATAGTAACCATAAACTATTAGCACCAACCATTTCATTTTCATCTTCGAAACATCTTTAAGGGTACTCCAAACATCTTTTTTTTTGCTCATTAAATTCTCCAAACATCTAACTTTTTATTCATCATATATTTTTAGGCAAGGGACACCAAACATATAATTAACAGCAAGGACTACATCCATTTCCAGTTGAGGATTCCTTCTCCATTTGTTTGATGAAGGACAACTTTTCTCTCATCAGAATCCCCACCCAGTGAATGTTTTAAGTTCGATTAAGTTAACAATTTCCTGCCTTGTGTCTAGATTACAACAACTTTCATTTTTGAGATACTTTTTTTTTTGAGATAAATCTAGATTACAACTACTGCTATGCTGCAAGTCTGCATCCCCAAATTACTATAAATCACTATTGGGATATGAAAAAAAAAAAGGAGTTATTTTGTTTTATTTTTTATTGGTCAAAATGAAATTAGAGTTTTTGTGTTATTGCTAGGATTAAGCCATTATTCCAGTTCCAAAACCTCACTAAATTAGGCCATCTGACTTCTATCTAGTGGTAAAGTTTCAAATTTATATTTCATACAAGAAGTTCTTGATATCCTTAATATTAGGATCTTGTTTGCTAAGAACAAAGGAATCCAAGCCGATATTGTCTAATTAATCAATTTGAGGCATAAGATTTGTGAACGAATAACAAAGACATATTCATAGCAGTGTTATCAAAGGCATGCTTTAAATGTGCTAAAGCCCTGAAGTGAGGCTCAAAATGTGTTGAGCGCTTTGCCTCGCTTAATGTGCGCTTCAATATCGTCATCAAGGTTCTAAAACATGCTTTTCCTTGCCAATGAACCTCTTCTGAAGAGACGACACTAAACAATTGATATTTCACTTTATCGTAATTATTTTTCAATTTCTTTGTTCATATATTTGTCACTCATGCTTATAAAACATTAGTTTTGGACTAAACATATATATATATATGTAATTTTCTCCCTTTGCGCCTTTTTTCATTAAAGCCCACGCTTTGTTTGCACTTTGCGCTTAAACCCCCAACAGACCTAAGAGTTTTTTGCGCTGGAATTGTTACCATTTCTTCAAAAAAACATCATAGGAAAGCAACCAACAGTGAGAAAGCAGTAATCATGACTGTGGTGTAGCTCTAAGCAAAATTAGAAGAGATCTCCAGACATAACACGAAAACAACCACGATTCCAAAACCACCATGGCAAAATGGTACAAGTATAAATCATAGATGGGAGGAAGCTCACCGGAAATGTATTATACACTATGTGATGCTCAATATCAAGTGGTTGGCCTGTCTCCAAACACGAGGGCCTATGAGATGGGAAACTGACTTTCAGAAACTCCTCCAACTTTGGAGAATCTAATGCGTACCTATAGCCCCCATCGCCACTAAAACCAACAAGAACTATGTTGACTTCCAGAGGGACTTGAAATGGAACCTGTACAATACTAACACAATTAGGCATCTGAACAGAGCTTTTATATGAAGAGAATTTGAAAAAGTAAATAGCCTGCATTGTAACCTCAAGTCACCAATTTTCTGGCCCTGAGGTTCGCCCATAGCCAATTATCTATTTCTCTCATCAATGAACAGATAGATCGATTTCGGGCCAAGCCACAGTGCTAATAGCTAAATTACATTTGTAAAAATTTTAAGTTTCAATGTATAGAACTTTTGAGTTGACAGAAAACCAAATAGAACAAAAAAAGCAATTACAGCCATAACGTGGATTTAAAAGATCCAAAACACCTAAAAAGATAAAAATTGGAATGCTTGCAGTCGAATTTAATACGAACTTCGAACTAATTTGACTTAATTCCCACTCTAGTTTAAGCACTGAGTCAGTGAGCAGATAAAATCACAACTTTTTCCATTGAATTACGCAATAAATGATGAAAAAGACGAAAATAAATATGTAATTTAACTTAATTTACGAATATTAGATCTACCTCGGCACGAGAATGAAGCATTTGACGAACTTCCGATCGAACGTTGTCTTTAACGTCTTGAAAAGCTCCATGGTGCCACTGTTGGTGACCAGGATCTCTACGATAGGCTTGAGTTGCTGATTCGGACTGAGTCACGAGCAGACTCAGTGCAACTATTGCTATGCAGAAACGGCTTGTTATTCGAATCATCTGTACTTTCTATTTCTCTTTCCTTCTCAAAGATATAGCATTTGAATGCGGTTATGCCGAAAACGATAACGGCAGAACAGAGTTCAGTACTCCGGCGAGAAGAATCACGGTTACCCGGTGGCCGGAAATGTTTGACCCGTTTCACTGGAGAAGAATTGACGGACGGAGACTGAGTGAGCTTAATCAAAATTCCACAAGTGTCCCTGTTACGTCTTCTATTTTACGTTTTCTCTACTGCTGTGTGAATCCATTTACAATACGGGCCAGACGGGTCTCGTCAAGCCTGTCCTTCAAGAGGCCCGATATGGTTTTGGGATGGGTCATTTGCAGGAATGGCTTTATTTTGGGAGGTCTTAAAAATTTTTTCCTCAAATTAATGTCTTTAGTTTTTGTCCTTGGATACTTTAAGGATCGTTTGGTTGCGAACAAGTTATTCCAAAATTAATTATCTTGAGATAAGATGTTTCGAGATAAGTTATACTATATATATATAAGATAACTTATTACATTACTATGGTATAAATAATGGAATAAATAATTCAATGACTATCTAATACCTCTGACCAAACACAAGATAAAATAATCTTGTGTTGGAAATAATAATTCAAAGTTGGAGTAGGAATTCTAAATTATTTAGGATTTGTTATTTATGTTATTTACTTATTTATGTTTAATTAGGACTTGTTAGTTTTATAATTTCTTAGTCTTAGTTTAATTTGATTTTTACTTCTATAAATAGAGATGTTACTAGTTAGTTTTTAACATACAGAATATATAGAAAGGCACACGGAAATATACAGAATAGATAAAACTTGAAGTAAGATTCAAGAACTTTTGAATTCATAAATAAAATATTTTCCTTCAAATTGGTATCAGAGCTTCTACGATCCTAGTAAAAGATCTGAGAGTTTTCGCTGCCGGTGGGCGGCTATGACTGATACATGCCGCCCGTCTGGCCAATGATTATGTCGATAAACGTCAGACGAATGATAAATGCATGAAAAATATGCTATGAGGAAAGACTTACAAAAATATTGTAGATTTAAAGAAGTGTAACCAAGCACAAAAGGGAGAAACTCTACTCTAGATTAAAAGTTAGAGAAAAAAAACACAAAAAGAAAAGGAGATGATGGGAAGGGCAGCAACAAGAGTTGGAGAGAGAGTGCTCCAACACCAAAAAAAAAAGTGTTGATGGGAAGGGCATCAACCTTGGAAGTTAGAGAGAAGTACTCCAATACAACCAAAAGAAAAAATATCGTAAGTTGGAGAGAAGTGCAACAACACCAAAAATAAAAAAAAACAAAAAAAAATGTTGGTGGGAAGGGCATTAACCTTGAAAGTTGGAGAGAAGTGCTCCAATACAACCAAGAGAAAAAATATCATGAGTTGGAGAGAAAGTGCTTCAACACTTGGAAGTTGGAGAGAAGTGCTCCAACACAACCAAGAAAAAAAATATTGTGAGTTAGAGAGAGAGTGTTCTAACATTTGAAAGTTGGAGAGAAAGTGCTCCGACACAACCAAGAAAAAAAATAAATGAGAATTGAAGAGAACAACTCCAACAATTGAAGATCGAAGAGAAGTATTTCAAAAATTTGAAGATTGAAAGAAAAGTACTCCAACAATTGAAGATTGAAGAGAAGTACTCCAACAATATTGAAGAGAAGTTCTCCAATACAACAACAATGACAAGAATGAAATTGAAGAAAAGTGTTTTTCAATACAACAGCAATGACAAGAAGAAAAAGACAAGAGTATACAACTTTGAATTACGAGAGAATGTTGGAAATAATAATTCAAAGTTGGAGTAGGAATCCTAAATTATTTAAGATTTGTTATTTATGCTATTTACTTATTTATATTTAATTAGGATTTGTTAGTTTTATAGTTTCTTAGTCTTAGTTTAATTTAGTTTTTACTTCTATAAATAGGGATGTTACTAGTTAGTTTTTAATATACAGAATATATAGAAAGACACACAGAAATATACAGAATAAATAGAACTTGAAGTAAGATTCAAGAACTTTTGAATTCATAAATAAAATATTTTATTTTATTCCAGAATTATTATACCTTATACTTCACACCAAATAACTCCTAAGAATTTAAGTAATAAAAGGTGATTGAAAATATATCTAGCATTAAATGAAAAACAAAAAAAAAATCAAGCCACAAGTTATGCTTCATAAGGCAAAAAAAACATAATTAAAAGACATAAGGTATATGCCTTGTGAAGCATAAATTCAATTTTAGAGCATTATGACCTAAGAAGTTAATATCCCATAAGTCAGTGGCGGAGCCACCTTGAGTTCAGGGGGTTCATCCAAACCCCTTCGGCAGAAAATTATACTATTTATACATGGTTAAAATAAATTTTTATGTATATATAGTAGATGTCGAACCCTTTCGGCTAGTTTGTGTGTTTACTCTTCAGATTTTGAATCCCCTTAATGAAAATTCTGGCTCCGCCACTACCATAGGTTATACGTTACAAAGCAACAAAAAAAATTCCTAGGTAAAATTCATAAGGTAAAACTCGTAAGGCACAAGTTATGCCTCACAAGACAATTTAGTTTCAGAACATTATGCATTAAGAAGTTCAAAACCCACAAATTATATTTTATAAGGTAAATAAATTTGTAAAACATAATTTACTAAGCACAAGTTATATTTTACAAGGTATAAGATCAGTTTCAAAACCTACAAAGTTATGTCTCTTAATTCTCTAAACTTTACTAACTTATAGCTTGCATTAAATACTACCCAACTTATGTCAAGTAAGGCGAAAGCTCTCTTAAATTTTGTCTTGCGAAATTAGATCATAGGTAAAAATACTTTGACTCACAAATTTTATTAATGAGAAAAGGGACAAAAATTAAAAATCATTTCGAAATAGGAGAAATTCATGCAAAAACTTGTTTTGAGAAAGGCCCAAACAATTTTCAGTATTTGTTGTAAAAAAGAAGAAGAAAAAGGGTAAAAAAATATCCCTCAACTTTGTTTTATTGATTGACTATGCCCTTACCGTTAAAATGAAGTTATTCTTACCCCTGCCGTTACTAATTTCATCATTTGTGCCCTATGTTGACGAAAATCCCCAAATCGACTTAAATTAACCCGAATCTTAAAAAACAACCCATTCCCCATTTTAAACACATGCCTCAACCCCTCTAACATATCACTCATACCCCTTTACCCATGCCCATTTACCCATTCTCTTTCTGAAAAGATAAACTCACGAACCTAACCTAAGTCAAAGAACTATGATATCGAGGACATTTTAGCTCTTTTCTCCATCAGAATTTCTACTAGACGTTGTTAAGGTATCAAATTTAACCAACCTTCTCGGATTATCTGTCTTTCTATACTTGTTAGTTGTTGATTTACGAGTTAGGATTTGTGGGTTAAGGTTTTATGCAAATTTCTGAGGGGTCCCATTTCTGAGTTATTGGTTTGCCCTTTTTCCAATAAAATTTTCCGATTTGTTATTTTAGTTGTTGATTTACGAGTCAGGGTTTGTGAGTTAGGGCTACATACAAATTTCTGAGTTATTGATTTGCCTTTTCATCGATAAAATTTTACAATCTGTTAGTTTACTTGTTGATTTACGAGTTCGGGTTTGTGGGTTAAGATTTTATACAAATTTTTGAGTTATTGATTTGCCTTTTTATAGATAAAATTTTATAATCAATTAGTTTAGTTGTTGATTTATGAGTTAGGATTTGTGAGTTAAGATTTTATACAAATTTCTGAATTATTTGTTTGCTTTTTTATGAGTTAGGGTTTGTGGGTAGGTTTTAGGGTATTGTATGATTTTGGAGGGGATGATTTAAGTTTTGGAAATGTTATTCAGTATGGGCTGATTTGTGGTCCCAATATTTTATTCATTCTTGATTGAATGTGGTTCCCAATTTGAAATTTTAATTTGTTTGTTGTCTTTCTGTGCCTTTTTATTTATTTTTTACTCTTTCTTCTACCTTTTTTAGTTAATGTTTAGTTAATCTTTATGTTTCATTATTGCTTTTGTTAAGTGATTTAGGTTTGAAAGTTAATATTTTTTTGTGTGTCTTTAATTAATTACAGGTTACCTAAAATGATTCTGGTTGATCTGGTATTTCACTATGGTGGAGAATAGATAAGAGAGCCTAAGATGCTTTATGATATAAAGCTTGTTCACAAATGGAAAGGTTATGATCCTGATCTCTTATCTTTTATAGATATTATTAATGAATACCATGATAAATTAGGATATGTGGGTATTCAACAATTAATTGTATCAGTCCCTACTAAAACATACTATGAAATAGAAGGTGATGAGGGGATTAGGACATTGTGAGTTAGATATTAGATGTTGAGAATATAATCAAAATGAAAGAAAGTATGGTAGTGATTGATGAAGTAGCTACTGATTGTACTTCTGCTGATGGTACTGATAATGACAGTGATATTTTCACTGATAATTCTGAAGAATTGGAGGTTCGTGCACAAGAAAGAAAGAGGGTAATCGATAGTAACTTGGGTGATTACAGGGATTTACACAGGTCAATGACATTTAGTGATATAGCTGAAGCTAGAATATACATTAGTTTGCATGCATTTGGCAAATGGCTATA
The DNA here is from genome assembly GCA_018342035.1 of Solanum appendiculatum. Taxonomy (NCBI): domain Eukaryota; kingdom Viridiplantae; phylum Streptophyta; class Magnoliopsida; order Solanales; family Solanaceae; genus Solanum; species Solanum appendiculatum. Next base: position 193,482 of record JAGDQO010000064.1, on the reverse strand, counting down.
ATCTAACCATTAAAAAAAGTGACTCAAAAAGATTTAGGGTTGTTTGTAAAGAAGAATGTAACTTTGTATGCCTAATTTTTTGTGAAAAGCATTCTCCTGGTGTTAGTGTGAAGACATTGAAAGGAGAGCATAAATATGATAATCCATGTGGTAATTACAAGGTTAGTGCAACTATAATTGCTTTCTACTTTAAGGAGAAGTTGGACGCTAATTCCAAATGCAAGATCAAGAAAATAAAAGTTGATCTCAAAACTGCTTTCAACATTAATGCTCATTTTGAGAAGTGTAAGAGAGCTAAAAAAATGATTTTGGAGAATATGGAAGGTAATTTTTGTGATGACTATAAAAAACTTGTTAGGTATACAAATGCTTTAAAAGAGAATAATGCAGCAAGTGATGTGGTCCTTCAGGTTTCAAGAGATGCATTATCAAATGGAAAAAGAAAATTTTTGAGAATGTACATTTGTTTTGAAGTAATGAAGAATGATTTTAAGAATGGGTTGAGGCCTTTCATTGTCCTGGATGGTACATTATTGAAGGGTAAAGCTAAAGGTCAACTATTACGTGTTATTGGTCAAGACTCAATGAACCATTTCTATCTTATAGCTTGGGCTATTGTGGACACAGAGTGCAAGGTATCTTGGGTGTGGTTCTTTGAATTGCTTCAGAAGTCTCTAAACATTAACAATGGAGAAGGAATCACATTTATCTCTGATATGCAAAAGATAAAATCTCATTGATTTATTCATTTTTATTGTATCTTTATCTGATGTATCTTTATTTGTTGTTGTTATTGTTTATCTATATATCATTATCTTATATATTTTCATTTGTCATGTATATATTTATGACTAATAAACAGAGATTAATTGAAGCTGTTAAAAATGTTTTATCTAATGTTATGCATAGATATTGTGTGAGACACATAAAGGCCAATTGGAGAAAAAAGGATAAGAAATCTAAACTGATGTCTAAGATATTGTGGTGGTGTGCATGGAACACCTACAAAGAGGAATTGGATGATCATTTGAAGACATTAGGTCAACTGTCTGAAGAAGCAAAATATCATTTGTTGCATTTTTCAATACAAACTTGGTGTAGAGTATTTTTTGACACCGTTTGCAAGAAGAATAAGGTGAAACATAATTTGACTGAGTCATTTAACTCTTGGATATTGAAAGTAAGACACAAATCAATAATTTAGATGCTTGAGGATATAAGAATCAAATTTATGATCAAGTTTGTCAAAAATGAAAATGAAGTGATGACTTAGAACTGTGAATGGAGTCCAACGACTAATGAAATTTATAATGAATTTTTGAAGATTTCTAATGTGTGTGAATTAAATTTCAACGGAGATGATGAATTTGAAGTAAGCGAAGAAAATGACAGGCATATTGTCAATTTGGAAACTAAGAAATGCACCTGTAGGGTATGGAATCTTACAGGAATACCATTTCCCTATTCAATCAAGGCACTTTTTTACAAGAATCATGATCCATTGAATGAAATCCACTGGTGGTACTCTAAGGAGGCATATCTTTTGACTTATCACTGTAAGCTACAACTAGTGCCGGCTCAAAAATTCTGAAAAATAGAAGCAGAACAAGCAATGGAACCACCACAATTGGTAAATTTAGCTGGCAGACCTAGAATGAATAGGAAAAGAGATAAAGATGAAGCACTTAAAAGAAAAACTGAGTGGGTTGCACCAAGAAGAGGGAAAAAATGACATTTTCAACCTGTGGGATTCCTGGACACAATGCTAGAGGTTGCCATAAGGTAACACACTTCATTTGCTATGTAATCAATTATTTTTTAGAGCCTGTAATTGTGAGGGTCAAAAATCTTATCAGTTTCTTTTGTAATTGTGATATTTCTATTATTTTATCAGTTTAATCAAAATAGTGAAGAAGGCACTTCTAAGATTGGACAAATCAAGAGTAAGAAGCAAAAGGTAAATCTTTTTTGTTTAGTAGTCACTTATTTTAGAATGTGATGTTTCAGTATTGCTTGAGTATTACATTCATCATAATGTTATCTGATAAATCAAATGATGAGTGAAAGCACTTCGAAGGCTGGATAATTAAAGATAAAAAAGCAAAAGGTAAGAGGACTGAACAATTTAGTAGTCTTTTTTAGAATGTGATGAGATGATCACTTTGTTCTTTTATCAGATGGACAAGCAATGTGATAAGAAAAAAAAAGAAAATAAAGGAGAGGCATAGGATCCTAATTGATGAAGAAGATGTTGTGTCTAGCCCTCCCAGATCTCCAAATGCTGCGACAGTGGAGGACGTTTCCTTGACAGCTCCACTGCCTAATCAAAATTGTGCATCAGATGGAGATTTTGATCTTGAAGATGAGGATGACATACCCTGGAAGTCAAGAAATGTTTCAGAGTTGAAGTCTAGAATACAACAAAGACAAAAATAAGCACAACCTACTGAATCAAGACAAATCAACTTTCTTGGTGATGATCTGACTGTACCAGGTGATTATGCACCAAAAAGGCCTACATGGAAGGAAAATACATCTGAAACTGAAAAAATGTTAGAGCAATTAAGAAAGGAAAAGATATGAAATAATTTAGTAACTTATTTTTGAGTGTAATGCTTAAGTATTATACTATAATCATTTTGATCTTTTATCAGATGGAAATGCAGTCCAACAAGGGAAAAAACAAAGGAGAGGCATAGAACACTAATTGATGAAGAAGATGTTGAGGACTTTCCCTTAACAGCTCCACAGCCTAGTCAAGATTGTGCATCAAATAAAGATTTTGGTCTTGAAGTTGAGGATGACATGCCATGGAAGCCAAGATATTTTTAAGAGTTGAAGTCTAGAATCAAGATAAATTAAATTTCTTGATGATTGTCCGACTGCACCAAGTGACTTGTATGCACCAAAAAGACTTACATGGAAGGGCAATGCATCTATTACTGGCAGAATGTTGGAGCAATTAAGAATGGAAAAACTTAAGACAAAAAGAATAATGACAAGGCACAACAGTGACAAGTTTAGTAATGAAGACAATATTTTGTTATTTTATTGTATAATTTTGAGATACTAATGTCAAAACAAATATGTTTATGTGTTTAAAAGCTTTTTGTATTTGTACTAACTTCTTTTGGGATATGTACTGAACCAACTTCTCTATGTTTGAATCAGATTTTTGTCAATATATATGAAGTGTTTGTCAATATATATGTAACGTTCAGAATCAGTTTCTTTTCAATATTTGATCTTCCAATTTTGTTCAGGTTCTTGACTGTGTAAAAGAAAGATCACGAGTGATTAGTACAAATATTAACATTACTTCTACGACTAAACATTACTCCATACTACATTAGTGCTTAGGACATTCATTACAACACCAAAAAGAAGAACAAAAGTCATTACTTCATCAACATCACAAAAGACACTAAACACTAACAACTGAATTCACTAAACACTAACAACTAATATGGAAAGTAAACACTAACAACAGAATTCACTTTGTCATTAATGCAACTACAAATCCAACGAAAAGAAAACATGAAATCATAAATTTGTATTTTATCTTGTGATACTTGTCTTCAAATGTCCTAACTCTTTCCACTTCCAAATCATTAGTTGCCTCCAATGTAGTAATTATTTTCGACAAATGACCTCCTTCAATCTTCTAATTTTCCATCGCAATCTTCAAGTTCTCCATTTCAATCTTCAAATTCTCCATTTCAATCTTCGAATTATCCATTTCAATCTTGACATCTTTCAACGACAACTTCAAATTACGTAGGTAAGCTATTTCGGAAAAAGCTTGGTCTTCCCATTCCCAATATTCACATGAAGAAAATTTCCATAGCAGTTAAAAATACGATAATGACAATAATTAAGAACAAAAAAATTGAATAATAGGAAGAAATCAATTCATATACTTATATCCGGATGAGGACATCTGAAAAATCTTCTTCCCGAATTAGATATAGTACTCGAGATCAGTGTTTTGACCACCAAATCACAAGCACGTTTTCTTTGAGATGAATAACTATTTTGTGACATTAGAAGAATTGTCAGATAGAAAGGAAAGAGAGGGGACGGTGGAAGAACAATCAGAGGGAAGGGAAATGAAGAACAATTGGAGGAGAAGTTAATAGGTAAAGGGGAAGAGTTATATAGAAAATTTGAGAGAATGGGTAAAGGAGAATGGGTTATATGTTAGAGGGGTCGGGACATGGGTTTAAAATGGGGAATGTGTCATTTTTTAAGATTCGGGTTAATTTAAGTTGATTTGGGATTTTCGTCAACATAGGGGCACAAATGATGAAATTAGTAACGGCAAGGGTAAGAATAATTTCATTTTAACGATAAGGGCATAGTCAACCAATAAAACAAAGTTGAGGGGTATTTTTTATCCTTTTCCCAAAAAAGAAACATACGCATAGGTAATATGAACTTGATTCGTACAAATGCCCCTATTATGAGGTAGTGTTTGATTGTTGTGCTCAAATTTGTGATCTTTAGTTATGCCTTAGTATTAAAATAGTGACCAAATATATTCCTAACACCAAAATAACAAATAACTTTTTACGAGGCATAAGTTTATGTTTTCATATAATAATATCCACGATTTATTCATAAAAGACATAAAAATTATATTGCATCGGATAACTTAATTCCTACAAAATTTATGTCGATCGAGACAAAAGTTCAGTTTCAAAGCCCTTTTGTTTACTACGGCATGTGATTCAACTGTACTTATACTTGTATAATACAACCCAAAAGAAAGTGCAGGTAATTTTTCATGCACAATTTTCTTCTCTGTATTAATTGTAGTAATGTAAAGGTACTCAATATTTCATTCATTAGTAGTCTCAACATGATAGCCATTTTGACGAATAACTTTGAAACTTAATAAGTTTCTTTGAGACTTACTACAATATAATGCATTATCAATGTCCAATATTGTCCCTCCAGGTAGTAATAAGGTCGTTTTTCCAGAGCCCTAAATTAATTTTGTACTACCTGATATTGTATTAACTGTAACACCCCGGAAATTTCTAAGTTAAGATCCGAACCATTCTTGAATTTGCGTATAAGGTCATACAGAGTATTATTAATTTTTCTTAAGTGTTAAGGTCAATTCCTTGGTGTTCGAGTGGATTTGGATAAGACTTAAGGTCACAAGAAATCCCTAGCACAAAGTTGAGTTGAAAGCTTCATTTTCGATCAAGTTTTGAAGTAATATTATACTTTAATCAACTTCCAACAATCATATCTCCCATCAAATAATGCATTAGGTGTAATATGACCTATCAAATTGAAGGTCTTTGAGTCCTCTTTCCAACGCCACCAAGTTTGCCTTTTTTTGAGCTAGTAGTAAAAAGTTATGGCCATTTTACCAGAGACTGCCATAGTAGAGTTTCTGAGTCTGTGAACTACGGGTCCAATGAACGGGCCGTAGATGGAACTAAAACCCGTACTAGCAAGTCGTCAAAAAAGTTCAGAGACTCAAATTTTGGGGTCCCTTTTCTATGGATCCATTCTACGGGCCATAGGAACTTCTACGGGCCATAGATTGGACCTATAAATGAACTTTTGAGCCTGAAATTTAGTATTAAGTCTATGGATTGGATTTACGGTCCGTAGGAACTTCAAAGGGTCGTAGATTAGACCCGTAGGATGAAGTTTTGAGCTGAACAATTTCAATATCAATTCCAAGGATGGGATCTACGGTCCGTAGATCAAACCACGAACCGTAGATGGTCCCGTAGACAGTTTTTATCAGCTTTTAAAGAGGGGTAGTTCAGTCTTTTCCCACCCCTTCTAAGCCTAACTCACGTCCTTTTTTCACTTAATTAAGGGTCTAAGCAGTGCTAAAACATTATTTTACTTTAACACTTCAACGACTTAGAGCAAGGATTCAAGAGGAGAAAAATTAGGGTTTTCAATTGTGCTTCCGATTTCGCCAAGAACTTCGTTCTTCCCAGGTATGTAAGGATATCATAGTGATGGATTGAGTTCGTCCTCATGCCCTACATCTACTCTCTATCAATAAAAATTAATATAGGGTTACATCCTTAGTTTTGATAATTCCTGAGCTGAGTTTATTGTTGAATTCTGAGTTGCTATTCCTAAATTTTGAGTTGCTATATATTATGCATTGAGGTTCTTGAGTTAATTGTTCATGTCTATTTTTTTCAGCATTAGCCCTATTATTTGAGTATTTGTTGAGTTATTGATGACAATCTTTTTAACTGAACAATTATGTTAAATTGATTTTCTGAGAAAGTAAAGATGAGTTTTGAGGAAAGTTTAAAGAGACATTTTGAGTAAAGTTTAAGAGAACAATTGATTTCTAAATTTATCATTTTTACATTGAGAAAAGAGAAACTTTGATTTCTAAACGAGTAATGAGTTCGGAGTAAATTCATAGTAGTTACCTCTTTTAAGAGATTATTTTGAGTAATTACCTCAAAACAGAGAAATAGTATGTTTTATACATTTGAGCACGAGTATATTATTGGGAGTAGTATTGAGCACCGATATGAGGATGAGTTCAGATAACTCAAATTCCTCATAAACCATGTATGCCAACATGGGTAAAGGATTCATACTTTTTAGATGATTTCCTTATGCCTTCGGGTAGAGCTTAGTGAATCCACTTAGTTGAGGTGTTCTATACCCCGGCAAGGTATAGGACAGTTCTGGTAGCGTGGGTGAGACACGGTATCATCACGTAGCTTATAGTGATGGTTGTCGGTTAGAGAAACTCTCTAATAGAGTAAATAGTACTTTCATTGTATTTTCACATACTTTCTTTGAGTTATTATATTGTACTTTGTGAAACTTTAAATGACCTTATCTCTAATCATGCTTTACATTGAGTTGAGTTGAGTTGAGTTGAGTTGAGTTAAGTTGAGTTGAGTTGAGTTGAGTATTTCTTTCAGTTTGGTCAGTTCAGTATATGCTATTATTGCATTCTTTCGGTAAGAGTTTAAATGATTTTTCCATCATGAGTTCTATTATATTTCAGTTGAGTTACTGTCAGAATTTCAGTTCAGTTATTTGTTATTCAGCTATATTACATACTCGTACATTCCATGTATTGATGTCATTCGACCTGCATCTTTTATGATGCAGATACATATACTTAGTATCCTCCACTGGAGTTCCGTTGAAATCATTTCATCAGCTTGTCAGCTTTTGAGTAAGGCCTCCTTGGTTCCGGAGGACTCCAGTTTTATAAGTTGTTAGTAGTAGTTCTCTTGAGGTGTCGTGGGTCTTGTCCCGACACTCGTCTTTATACAGTAGAGACTTTATAGATAGACAGTTGTGGAGAGTCTTTCAGTTTCAGAAGTTTTATTTAAAACATATGTTCATACTTAGTATATTTAGAGAGTTTTAAGATTTAAAGAAACTATTGATTTAGCATTTCTTTCAGTTTAATGCTTGTGTATGCTTGAGTTAGTCTTCCACTTGTAGTCAGCCAGGATGAGGGTTTGCTTGGGGACCAGCAATGGTTCTCGAGTGCCGGCCACGTCCAGGGTGTAGGCTCGGGTCGTGACAAACTTGGTATCATAGCACAGAGTTCAAGTGTCCTAGGGTGTCTATGAAGTTGTGTCGGTAGAATCTTATTTATTGTTGTTAGGGCCCCACTTCTATAAATAAGGGACTACAGATATTTAAGAAAAGTTCTCCTTCTTTCATACTCTAAATCGTGCAATAGAACTGTGTCTTAAGGAACTTATTCAAACTCGTACGTTTCTCAGATCCATTTGACTACCCTCATACTCAAGGTAGTTGAAAAGTAAAGCCCAGAACCTTATCGATGAGTTACTCTTAGCAAAAGTCTTCAGAAATTCATGAGACTGCAGAGGGGCTTGAGAGAAGCCCGTGAGTGAACTTAAGTGTTGAGATTCGTAAAAATGCACTCTTATACATATGAATAGTGCGTTCGAGCAAAAAATGAGATGTATTCCCAGACTCTCTTCTCTAAACCTTGTTCAGTTGAGACCTTTACGAGAAAGTGTGTTTTAGAGCTTGGGTAGTATTTTCACCCAGAAAGATAGTATGAGTTACGATGTTATGAGCCAGTAGTAGTAGAAGTGTCCAGAGTTAAAGGAATGCATACAAAGGTATAGTAATCTAAGAAAGGTAGATAGTGATGCGATAAATAACGTTGTTGCAGTCATGCACCTAGTAAGTTATTAATGAGGAGTTTTTCCTTATGGGTAGACTAAGAAGTGATGAGTTGGTGTAGAGTTCATAATGGAAGGTAGAGTAAGAGATACTAGTATGGATGAGTTAAGAGTATACTTTAACCAGAGAGATGTTTATGATGAGGTGTTAATGCATTAGTATCGACCAAGTATAAGTGTTGAATAGAAGAGCCGAGTATTCGTGATGCGATAGATTTAAGCTAGGCCTATGATTTTTTTAAAAGGAGAGCCCCATGATATTCAAACGATTATAGAACTAATTAGGCAATGACGTATAGTTAATGAGTAAGTAGTACTTAAGTTGTGAAATTGAAGTGTTGTAGTAATCTGTAAATAGGTAGACTGAGAGATAAAGATTGACTACTTGTCATGAGATCTTAGCGGGTGAGTGTTTCTTAAGTTTATCTAGTAGTTGTAAGTTAGTATAGTAAGCGAGCAATTTTATTGATATCTTTGTTTAGTAATAGACACTAAGCTTGCATTTGAGATTAGTGTCGTGATCAAAAGGATGACAACATGAGGGTGATGATATTAGTTTGAGATCTGATCTAGTAGGTTTGACATAAGGTAGGTGAGGAATTAAGATGTTACTTTGCAATAAATATGAGCGGTACAAGTGTGGTATTATGACTCTTAGATGAGAGCAAGGGAGTGTGGCTAAGCCATTAGATTAGCAAGAGCATCAAGAGGTAAACCTGAGATCGTAGGTAGTAAGATGAGTTTCCAATTAAGTTAATGATTTTCATGTGTGCCTAGATAGTATATTTGAGTTGTCAATGTGGAATAGGTTGAGCTAAGCATTATTTATTACCCTTAAGAGTTTGATTGGAGAGATCATATACAGTCAACGATGAGTCTTTCGAATATAGTTTAAGTTTCCTCCAGTTAGCTAGATATGAACTTAGAAGGACGGTATTAGTGGGCTAAGAAGGAGAAATTAGAATTAAGAGTTAGACTAAGCATCTTTATAAACCATTGAGAAGAGGTTAAGAGAAGCATCTGAGAAAGAGATCTTAGGAGGAACCCTAGTACTTGCACTTAAAGAGTTCAGTAGCCATGAGATAAGCCTTTAATGAGTATTAGAGTAAATTGAATGTAGATTAGTTTAGAGATGATGGAATAGATCCATAGCTTTAAAGTATGAGCTTTAGACCTAAGGGGGAGATGATAAGATGAGAAACCAAGTCAAGAGTTGAGAATCAGATAGTGATGTGCTCAGAAAGAGTTAAAGTGATATATCAATCCATTCATACTTTAGCATATTCCTCAAAGTTCAGTCGTTACAACATCCTGTTGATGTCTTTAATATCAGAATTGTGTTCATGACCTATGCTCATACACTTCAGAAAGATTCACATCTATGCTCAGTTCCCAGAATGAGGGGCAAATGCTTTAGACCATTGATCTCAATCTTACTCCATAAAGTTATGGATATCAGTCTCATGATATGAACCTACCATATAAGCACTCATGTCTCATAATATGCTCAGTTTCGCGAATTCATGATTTACTCTTAATGGCTAACAACATAATGTTATGTCATGCATATTCTTATATCAGAATTCTCAAAAGAATCGTGCTTATGATATTTCGCCCTAAAGCTCTTTCAGTGATCCTTTTTAGTTAAGAGAGTGATGTTGATTATAGTAGTGGAGCAATGATAAAAGGAGAAGGTTGATGTTTCTTATGTTTGTAGTAGTAGTGTGCTTATTCCATCTAAGGTTATAAAAGTGGAGGAAGGATGAATGAAGTCTTACTATGAGTAATAGTTAGGTGAGAGTAGTTAGATAGTTCCTGATAGTGTGCGTGAAATTTCAATTGATAGAGATGACGAGATGAGGAGAAATTCTTAGAAGGGTTGGTTAGTAGGAGTCCATGGATAGGCTATAGTACTAGGCTTGATTGTGGTGTTGTTATATGCGGATGAATACATGATGCATTAGATGCTTCTTGGCTAGGACACAAAGTTTGGTTGAATGTAGTGGTAAGGAGTAGTATTCATGGGATGAGATTTCCTATAGAGGCATAAAACCTGAATTTTGTGGTTTAGATAAGTATAAGCATATCATGTTTAGCACCTTGTGAATTAAAGATTAGGCTTGAACACAATAAGAGCAAGAAATTTGACGTAGATGTTTGTAAGAGTAGTCATATGCTCTTGTGGGAGCTATGAGTTGCAGCTAATAAAGTGTAGTAATCAGAAAGGAGAGCATAGTTGAGAAGTATTGCTAAGCTTAAAAGCTATCAGTTATATCACTCGAGGCATAGTAGTCATATTCTTACTTCGTACCTAGATATCCTTGTTTCATGTCAAATAATTTCAAAGAGAGTATGACTATGTTCAAACTCATATCATTTATGACCTATGTGTTCTAGTCCAGTTTCAAAACTATTAGTATTAATCAGTTCCGCCTATGTTAGTAGGCAAACTCAGAAGCCAAGAGAAGTAGTGATAGTAACTCTTTCCCCTCCATTCTCAGTTTAACCATCATTCGAGGACGAATGATCCCAAGGGGGAGATATTGTAACACCCCGGAAATTTCTAAGTTAAGATCCGAACCATTCTTGAATTTGCGTATAAGGTCATACCGAGTGTTCTTAATTGTTCTTAAGTGTTAAGGTCAATTCCTTGGTGTTCGAATGGATTTGGGTATGACTTAAGGTCACAAGAAATCCCTAGCACAAAGTTGAGTTGAAAGCTTTATTTTCGATCAAGTTTTGAAGTAATATTATACTTTAATCAACTGCCAACAATCATATCTCCCATCAAATAATGCATTAGGTGTACTATGACCTATCAAATTGAAGGTCTTTGAGTCCTCTTTCCAACGCCACCAAGTTTGCCTTTTTTTGAGCTAGTAGTAAAAAGTTATGGCCATTTTACCAGAGACTGCCATAGGAGAGTTTCTGAGTCTGTGAACTACGGGTCCAATGTACGGGCCGTAGATGGAACTACAACCCGTACTAGCAAGTCGTCAAAAAAGTTCAGAGACTCAAATTTTGGGGTCCCTTTTCTATGGATCCATTCTACGGGCCATAGGAACTTCTACGGGCCATAGATTGGACCCATAAATGAACTTTTGAGCCTGAAATTTAGTATTAGGTCTATGGATTGGATATACGGTCCGTAGGAACTTCAACGGGTCGTAGATTGGACCCGTAGGATGAAGTTTTGAGCGGAACAATTTCAATATCAATTCCACGGATGGGATCTACGGTCCGTAGATCAAACCACGAACCGTAGATGGTCCCGTAGACAGTTTTTATCAACTTTTAAAGAGGGGTAGTTCAGTCTTTTCTCACCCCTTCTAAGCCTAACTCACGTCCTTTTTTCACTTAATTAAGGGTCTAAGCAGTGCTAAAACATTATTTTACGTTCTTTAACACTTCAATGACTTAGAGCAAGGATTCAAGAGGAGAAAAATTAGGGTTTTCAATCGTGCTTCCGATTTCACCAAGAACTTCGTTCTTCCCAGGTATGTAAGGATATCATAGTGATGGATTGAGTTCTTCCTCACGCCCTACATCTAATCTCTATCAATAAAAATTAATATAGGATTACATCCTTAGTTTTGATAATTCCTGAGCTGAGTTTATTGTTGAATTCTGAGTTGCTATTCCTAAATTTTGAGTTGCTATATATTATGCATTGAGGTTCTTGAGTTGATTGTTCATGTCTATTTTTTTCAGCATTAGCCCTATTATTTGAGTATTTGTTGAGTTTTTGATGAGAATCTTTTTAATTGAACAATTATGTTAAATTGATTTTCTGAGAAAGTAAAGATGAGTTTTGAGGAAAGTTTAAAGAGACATTTTGAGTAAAGTTTAAGAGAACAATTGATTTCTAAATTTATCATTTTTACATTGAGAAAAGAGAAACTTTGATTTCTAAACGAGTAATGAGTTCGGGGTAAATTCATAGTAGCTACCTCTTTTAAGAGGTTATTTTGAGTAATTACCTCAAAACAGAGAAAGAGTATGTTTTATACATTTGAGCACGAGTATATTATTGGGAGTAGTATTGAGCACCGATATGAGGATGAGTTTAGATAACTCAAATTCCTCATAAACCATGTATGCCAACATGGGTAAAGGATTCATACTTTTTAGATGATTTCCTTATGCCTTCGGGTAGAGCTTAGTGAATCCACTTAGTTGAGGTGTTCTATACCCCGGCAAGGTATAGGACAGTTCTGGCAGCGTGGGTGAGACACTGTATTATCACGTAGCTCATAGTGATGGTTGTCGGTTAGAGAAACTCTCTAATAGAGTAAAGAGTACTTTCATTGTCTTTTCACATACAATTTTCTTTGAGTTATTATATTGTACTTTGTGAAACTTTAAATGACCTTATCTCTAATCATGCTTTACATTGAGTTGAGTATTTCTTTCAGTTTGGTCAGTTCAGTATATGCTATTATTGCATTCTTTCGGTAAGAGTTTAAATGATTTTTCCATCATGAGTTCTATCATATTTCAGTTGAGTTTCAGTTCAGTTATTTGTTATTCAGCTATATTACATACTCGTACATTCCATGTACTGATGTTATTCGACCTGTATCTTTTATGATGCAGATACATGTACTTAGGATCCTCAACTGGAGTTCCGTTGAGATCACTTCATCTGCTTGTCAGCTTTTGAGTAAGGCTTCCTTGGTTCCAGAGGACTCCAGTTTTATAAGTTGTTAGTAGTAGTTCTCTTGAGTAGTCGTGGGTCTTGTCCCGACACTCGTCTTTATACAGTAGAGGTTTCATAGATAGATAGTTTTGGAGAGTCTTTCAGTTTCAGATGTTTTATTTAAAACATATGTTCATACTTAGTATATTTAGAAAGTTTTGAGATTTAAAGAAACTATTGATTTAGCATTTCTTTCAGTTTGATGCTTGTGTATGCTTGAGTTAGTCTTCCGCTTGTAGTCATCCATGATGAGGGTTCGCTTGGGGACCAACAATGTTTCTCGAGTGCCGGCCACGTCCAGGGTATAGGCTCGGATCGTGACATTAACATTTGCCATTTTCATAACCAAATTAGAAAAGTGTTTCTTTTCTCTTAATATAGTATGCGTTGTAGCACTATCAAGAAGGCACACATCTCCATTACTCATCTTGAATCCAATTGAAGACTGGGGATTTCTTTGCAAGTAGGAACTTCGTGCTGATAACGTATTGTAAAAGAATGCTCAGAATTATATAGTATAATATAGTAAGAAGAAGACAAGAAGTATAGATGGAGAAGAGAATTTTTCTTATATTCAAGTGTGTCTTCCAAATGGTGAATGATCCATATTTATAGTGTTGAGATATCACTTTCAAAGGTCACCAAACTAGTAGATACATGATTATCCAAAAAGGTTCTTATCACCTTGGAAGCATACATACATGAATTGAATTAATTCTTCAATAACTCTAATGGACAATCCACACAATTCAATGAATTTATAACAAATAGTATAATTGCAAACGGAAATAGAGAAATTGGTATATTGATAGGTGTTTTACATGTTATATATTACTTTAATTAATCTAAATTAAATTATTAAACAGAAATTATTGGGCCCGTGTCCAGTATCAGGAATAATGATCAGTTGAAGTCGCTTGCTTGAAACTTTAGTCAATCACATAAAATGATGGGTAAGTTACATAAATCACATAGTGTAAAGATGAAATTACTATCTATCCCTACTTTTTTTTTTAATTACAATAATCCCTTAAAATTAACCCAATCCGGATACATTAATGAAAGCACGGATACATTAATACGGATACATTATTAAAATAAAAATTAACTCAATCCGGATACATTAATGAAAGCGCAGATACATTAATACAAGCACGGATACATTAATATATTAATACGGATACATTATTAAAATAAAAATTAACCCAATCCAGATACATTAATGAAAGCGCGGATACATCAATACAAGCACGGATACATTAATACAAGCACGGATACATTAATATGTATACATTATTAAAATAAGTGATTTTAGTTATTTTTAAAAGATATAGGATAAATGAAAAATAGTATACTTAAAGGTGTGTACTTTAGTTATTTTTCCTAAAATGATTACAAAACTTGTAAATCATCAAAGATATAATATCATGTAATACAGAACCTTGATAATGTAAAGTAAAAAAAGAAGACCGGCTTGCTAACATCATCATCACTCAACTGAAGTTACAATAGTATCTTAAACTCTGTGTTCTATTAAACCATTGCAGTGTAAAATGAGACTAATTGGAGCAACATTTTATTTTTATTTCATTTTTTAATAAAACCTGTGTTGGACTAGTTTGTTTCAAAAGCAGAAAAAAATTACACATGATAAATCTATAATTTTGATGAAGGTTTGCTTGAACTCCGTCCTGCAATGAACTCTTGCATTTTCTTAAAGTAATCCTTGCCCATTCCATCGTAATAATCGTGAGCCCTCTCCTGGAAATGACAATAACGCACCCGCATGAGTGAAATAGACCACATACATTGCAAATAACCCATGTTGACATGTTCTGCCAGAACTTCAAATTGCCTGTAATGCGACTACAAGGTGGTTGCAGGATTTGTACTAGTTCATTCATTAGTTTCTAAATATTTGACATGACAAGCAGTAGCTGGACAGGTTAACAATGAAGAACAAATGACTTCATAAAGAACCTCAACACATCTCAAAGAAGAAGTATTAAAAGATTTAAGTGGATCACTTAAGTTGGAGACTAACTCGGATATTCAACATTAGGCAAGTTACTGCATTTGAGAATGGCAATGCCAGAGACTTGTACTCTCTCCGTTTAATTTTTATGGAATTTAAGACTGCACACAGAGTTGTAGGAAAAAGACTTTTGGAACTTGGGATCTTAAACACCCCATGACGTTTCTGTGGCTATAAATCATGTCACTGAGGGGAAAATGAGAAATGTAAAAGTTAATTATTTTTCCAATATTTAAAGATTCTTTTGGGAATATTAAAAAAAAGGAAGTGTTACATAAACTGGAACGGATGTAGTAATTATTTATCAATCTTGATGTTAGACTACGATCAGATTCTTAATGCATGATTTAGGATTAGCATTTCTCCCTCTCCCCATCTCAATCTCTTCTTTTTCACGCTTGATTTAGGATCAACTTTTAAAAGGTGCAAGGCACCTGAATGGTTTTGCCCCTATCTCAATCTTTGTTATCTTGATTCTTCGGGTTCTTAACTGGTCTTTCGTAAGGTCTTTTTTTTTTCTTTTGGAGAGGAGATTGGAGGCTGGCTGGGGCTAGTGGTGCTAGGAAGAGAGTGATAAGAGTTCTCTTAGAAAGTATTAGCCTTTCTTTCTTATTGCTATTTGCATCTACAACACAAGCAGTGCATGAATGGGTTCTCTTTTAATATAGTCATTAGATTATTGATACTAGAAATAGATCATAAGCAAAAAAGCTGAGCAAGATGCACAATTAGCTGGTAAAGCATAACAAGAACAGATGTCATTACCTTCTCAAGAGCAAGGGCTCGGGTCAAGTCAAGTTTGGACCCATCATTGATAACTGCCTTGTACCTCAAAACCAAGTCTTGGTTGTTCTTGATGATGGCTTCTGCAATTTGCCTAGCTTTGTTCAAAAGTTCACTTCTGTCAACAACATAATTTACCAAACCCCATCTCTCAGCTTGTTCTGCATTGATAGGCGTTGCAGTTAAGGACACTTCACGAGCTCGGTTGGGTCCAATAATGCGAGATAGTTTCTGAGACAGACCCCAAGAAGGAAATATTCCAAACCTGCAACACAAAAGCAAAGACACTCTCGTCAGAAAATCATCTGGAAACACAGGGTGTTTGACATTATACCACATAACTTGTATTCTGTTTTGTGTTCTAAGTTCGGTTGAATTAGCTCAGGACTCAAGTACGACAGGAGTACCATGATGGATTATAACTTCAGGTAAATCAGGTTTTTAAGGAGTTGATGACCCTAATTAACTCGATACCTTGGAGGATGAAGGGGACTCTCTGGACTCAATAGAATTTTCAGCTTAGTAGTTCTACAGCTAAGGACTTTGTCTGATTTTTATCACTGCTTTCATGGCATGACTAATGATTGGTCAAATCCACAGATTTCATTTTAGATCTTGCAACCAATAAGCTTACAATTTAATACAATTTTACAAGGAAAATACAATCAACTCTGAAGCTGAGACCCAATCAATACCTTACAAACAAAGTTCAATAAGGCTAAATAGCTGGCTTGGTGCTAAATATCAAAACAGAGTACTACTTACTATACAACAGTCAGTGAAATTTTGCAGGAAGACAAACACCTATCTGGCGTAACCTGTGCTCTTACCAAATAAAGCTGTTAATGAAAATCACAAAAACTCCATTTCAAACTGAGCTTAAAGAACTCACATGTTCAGAAGATGAAAGTTGCGAGCTGAGGATGTTGACGTGATGTGTGGGCTTACTAGGAGTGATAAGATTAGGAAAGAAGATATCTGAGGCAAAGTAGGAGTCGTCTCCACAGTGAACAAGATGAGGGAAGCGGGATTGAGATCGTTTGGGCATGTGAAGATGAGAAATATAGAGGCCCCAGTGAGGAGATGTGAGAGGTTGACAGTGACAGGCATCAGGAGAGGTAGAGGCAGATGGGGAGGTAATTAGACATGTTAGTTCGTAGTTGAGCACTCTCTCGCTTTCCTGCGTGATAGGCTTCGTGGTCGCTCTTGGACCTCCTTTCTTAACAGTGGTAATAGCACTAGTCTTGTAGGTTCCTATTCTTCAGGTATCACTGTTCATTCTCTGTATGCCATGTACTGCTCTTCATTTCACATTATTTCATTATTTGTTCTTATTTCTATATTACTTTTCTCAAAGTGCTTGGATATGCTTTATTTTAAGCCATGGGTCTACCAGAAACGGTCTCTATATCTCTACGAGGATGTTGCATCGTTTTTTGGATAGGAGAGCTGGACTAGTTTAATCGACACATGAGAATTTAGATTCAAAGTAGGGAGAAATTCATTGAACCTTCTCGCCTTGAAATTTACTAGCTAAAATCAATATCAATTTCTCCAATATACGATGACTAGGTAATAGGGCTCAAATCTTAAAAATCAAAATCAACCAGCTTCAACAGTACCATTATCCAAATAAATCTTAAAAGAATTGTTATATTATTTCTTCAATCAACACTAACATCACAACATACACATAACCACAAATCTTTAGAAAGCTCAAATCGTAAGAATCAACACCACCCAGCTTCAACAGTATCAATATCCAAGAACCTCTAAAATTTGACCATATGATTTCTTCATCAATAGAGTGGAAACATAAACAGAACCACCCAAACAAATACTACTCCTAGATGGTATTAATCCAAATATATCGAAAGCAAAAGATAAATTCGGAAGAAACAACACAAACCTAGCATGAGTATCCAAAAATTTAGCATCTTTGGAGCAAACCAAGATATCACAAGCAAGAGAAATCTCAAAACCACCCGTAACAGCAAACCCAGCAATAGCCCCAATAATTGGCTTCCTAGATCGCTCCATTTGGGCTACCGGATCAATCTCCATATCCCTAAAGTCACCCTTAAACACGTCCTCCGCCGCCGTCAAATCAATACCGGAGCAGAACGATCGACCCGATCCGGTGAGTATAATGACCCGAACCGAATCATCTGCGTCCAGGGACTTGAAATTTCGAGCAAGATCGGTCATCATTGACTTAGTGAGAGAGTTTAGGGAGTTGGGTCGGTTGATTGTGATACACGCAACCCCGCCGGGTTCGTGAGTAACCAGTATAAGCTTTTCCGGTGATGATTTCTCCATCTTTCTTGATTCTGCTCAAATCAAATCAACTGTATTTAATGGTTGTATTTGTATAATGGAAATCGGTATATGTTAAAAAATGTGTCATTGGACGGTGTGCCACATCCATTATGCAGTCCTGTCTAAATTAACAGTCAACTATAAGGGTGGGCATTCGGTTCTTCGGTTCGGTTTTATTAAATTTTGATTCGGTGTTTTGGTATTCGGTTTTAAAAAAGTGTGCATCAAATACCAAATCAAAATATTTTGGTTCGGTTCGGTTTTTTAAACTTCGATTCGGTTTAATTCGATGTTTTTAAAACGATTTTTCGATGCAAGCAAAGAAAAATAAAATGAAAATTAAATTATCAAAATATTTAATTAAAGATAAAAGTTGAAAACTCGAAATAATCAATTAACATATTTAATAGTTAAAGTTTCCAACAAAGAACTAAAGGAGTTTTTTTTTCTCTTTCCGATTTTTTGTTTCCAACAAGCACTCTTTGTAATAGCAGCCAACAATTTAAATTAAGAATGCAACACTTGAAACTTAAAAGTTAAAACAATACAAAGTTAAAAATGCATTAATATTCAACTTCATTCAAATAAAAAACAATAGGAGTCACAACTCACAAACATAAGTTATCAAGTATATAATTAATAAATTTAAAATATTATTTTAAATTTAGTTAATAAATTTCGATTTTTCGGTGCATCGAATTTTTCTTACCCTTACACCGAATAGCGAACCGAAAAACCAAAATTCTGAAAAAATACACCGAAAAATCGACACCGAAAAACCGAATTAGTTTGGTTCGGTTTAGTTTTTTGGTTTTCGGTATTTATG
Source organism: Solanum appendiculatum (assembly GCA_018342035.1). Lineage (NCBI taxonomy): Eukaryota > Viridiplantae > Streptophyta > Magnoliopsida > Solanales > Solanaceae > Solanum > Solanum appendiculatum. The sequence continues at coordinate 174,637 of JAGDQO010000064.1, read as the reverse complement.
CCCACCCTTAGTCAATGACATAACGACAAATATGATCCCTTAAATTTGATACTCCCTCCATCCTTTTTCACTTGTCAATTTTAACTTGGCATATCTGTTAAGTAAATTGTATAAATTATTTGTTTTCAAATATATTTGTTCATTACATTTTTTAAAGCCATGAACTTTATATTAATAAATTAAGGATATAATATGAAAAATAAGATTATCCTATATACAGAAAATAATCAAAAGCCCTCTCAACCTATTAGTCAATTCTCAACTACACACTTATTCTATACGGAGGTCCTATTACCCCCCAGAACTATTTAAATATGAAATAATCACCTCCCTAAAAAGTCATAACCAGTTTTATGTCAAAGCTATGCAGCACACGCGATGAACAACTGCACATTTATTTTTTTTATTCTTTTTTATTCTTGTAAATTTTAAACCTAATCTAAAATAATAATTTAATATTCCCCTGTAAAATTACGTAAATTTTTCATTTTTATCAAACCTATAAATTAAAATTTACAAAAAATACTTTTAAATAGAGATTGTTTTTCCAAAATCCTAATGATTTCTTTAGAGAATAATAAGAGAAAATGAGGAAAAAATCTCTACACCAAATTAAAGAAGAAGAACAACTCCATAGATATACTACATAAACTTTCAATTTGAAATCAAACCCAAAAATAAAAATCCACAAATAAATATTCACAAATGCGGGAGTGAAAAACAAATATGGTAAGAATGAAATTAGAAAGTGAAATTTCAAATTCACCATTGTTGGTTCATTGTTGTTTGATTTTTTTTTTTGCTGAAATTATGAGGGGTTCAAGGAAAAAACTTGAACTCCATTTTTGAGCTTCATATATGAAAGTTTCTTGTGAGTTAGGTGATTGTTGTTGCTAAAAACGGTTGGTATATGATTAACTAAGCATAAGTCAGTAGCTACAAACTGATTTGGAGCTCCCAGAGATGAAATTTAGAAGACCACCATTGAAGGACTTCGAGAAAAATTTGAAGAAATCATGAAATGGGTATAACAACTTTGTGATATAAGAAAAAGAGAAAGAATTAAAAAAAATTGAATTAATTATATAATCTCCAATGAGAGACTGACACATGGACTATTTAATTCAATTTTAGTCATTTTATGTCTTTTTGTTGAACCCTTACGCGCCTACAAGAGGTGTATTCACCTTCTTGGACAGGTCAACATTTAAGGGTCACAAAATATCGAAAATAAAAAATTCATGGGGGTAATAGGACCCCCGTGAAATATAAGTGCGTAGTTGAGAATTGGCTAATAGGCTGGGGGGCCATTTGGCTATTTTCTCTATCTTGATTTGTCAAAAAATAACAAGTAAAAACAAAAATCGAAAATAAAAATAGTAGGTTTAAAATAATAAAAATATTTTTTAATTATAAACATCAAAGACTCTTTACATTTCTACTATTTCTATAAAGGGAATAACTATAAAGGGAATTTTAGTAGGCGAATCAGTAGGAGGTGTGTCAGTTGTACGCGAGCCATAGTTTACCCATTTCTCTTGCTTTTATCTCCATACTTTTTCTCATCTATTTTTAGCTTTTTCTTCTCACAATATTATTTTGCATTTTTTTTTTCATTTTGCTTGTTAACACTTAATATATCTTTATTTTTGAAAAGGAAAAGGTCAAAAATGCTCTTAAACTATGCGAAAGGAATAAAAATACCCTCAATTTGTAGTTTGGTCCAAAAATGCCCTTGGTGTCAATACTATAATCCAAAAATGCCCTTATTGTTATTTTAATAGGTCAAAAATGCCCATTTTCCAAATAAATATATTATTTATTTTCTTTTTAACACATTCTTTTTATACTAATATTTTTTTTAAATTAACAAATGTTTATCCTACTTCAATTAAAAAAAATAAAAAATAAAAAATTTCTTATTTTATTATACTACTTTTTATCGTTATATAAATAAACTTAATGATGGATATAGTATGATTTTATATATATGACATATATTATCGGTCAAAAGGATACATGAAGTTATTTTATTTTATTTGATAAAGTGAGATTAAGAAGAAAAAAATTATTTCCTACATTTTTATTTGATAAAGTGATTTTAAAATAAAGAAAAACAAGTATAGGATTTTTAAATAATATTTTAATTAGCAAGAAGATGTGTTCAAAAAGAAAATAAATAATATATTTATTCGGAAAAGGGCATTTTTGACCCATTTAGTAATTATATGGGCATTTCTGGACCAAAATAGTGACTACAAGGGCATTTTTGAACCAAAGTATTGACACCAAGTGCATTTTTGAACCAAATTACAAACGGATGACATTTTTGTTCTTTTCACATAGTTTAAGGGCATTTTTGACTCTTTTCCCTTTTTGAAATCATAAAGATTTTTTGGGAGTCGACCACAATGTCTTTTATATCTATTTTATCTCTTTATTATTTATTTGAGGAAAAACTAAATTGAATATGTCGAAAAAATCAAAATTTATTTTTTGCACGAGTTTAAAGAAATTGAAGGTAATGAAACTAAAAGAAAATCTTAAAATCTAGTGTCTTAATTTCATAAATTAAACTTTTTTATTTTTCTATCTTATAAAATGATATAAAGAATATATGAGAACTTAGATTTTTTGTTGAGTTATTCATTTTTGTGTTTGCTTATAAAAGATCAGACATTGATTTTTCATAGAAATTTTTTTCGATCTATTATTTACTATGAAATTGTCCATAAATAATTCACCAGGTTAACATAGACTATACAAATACATATTTAAAACTATATATATATATTATAAAGTTTTGAAAGAATTTAAAAAAAAATTATGACAGATATTATAGTAATCAAATTTTCTGCATTTCTTTTCTAGTTTGATTTTTATTTTTACACTATCATATTATGACTTGTTTTATAAGCCAGGCAAGAATATCTCAAAGAAGATGAGTTTAAGGATCATTGAAGAGAGAAATTCGAGTTAGACATTTTGAGGTGTCTAGATCAAGATCTGTACGATATTGGATAATTAAAAGAATGAGACACATGCACCAACATAAGGTGAAAACATCGTAGCATGTGTTCCATATATATTATGTGCGCTAAACGACTAATGGGTTAATGAAAGAATGGTTCCCTGCTTTTTCATTGTATGAGAACCCGAAAAATTTAATCAACTTTTCATTGAAATATCCTTTAACCTTTGGTTGTTTCTTGAAGTTTCAATCAGTGTTGCTATTTTAGTATATCATTAATAGCCATGAATAATTTAGCAGTGCAATGAATATCTAGGAAATTAATTAAATTTGAAATAGATTGAGGTTGAAAAGAAAGACGATTAAAGTAAATAATGTAACTTGTATACACAAGCTGACTATTACACTAATCATATAAGTGTCGAGTGTAATAATGTGTATAAAGTTAAACATGAACTCGTGTTCACCTCTATTGAGAATGAGGAATCGAATAATTAGCTACTGATTAGTGAATGATATCTGAGGTATTACTAGTAAAATGATCCTTATATTTAATAGGGAATTTTTTCTGCGTGTGATTGAATTCCTACGTGAAGTTCTTGTAAAATCTTAAAAGGTATAGTGCTTGATACTCTTATGTCACACCAACTATTTGCCTATCCGAATTACATGTGTTGTCGCAATGGTACTACTTTGGATCTAGTCCATCATGTGCGAAGTGGGAAGTGTTGGATAATTAATTGGGTAGTGAATTGCCCATGTGGACTGACCTTATCCGACCCATTTAGATGAGATAAGATAGGAGGAGGTTTTCTAGAGGATTTGAAATACCTCTCCAAAAACTGCCGCACGTGAAGGACAAGTGCAACAATTAAGGAACAACAATATTCTCTGTCTTTCTCTTCTACCTATAAATTGATCTTTCAACAGAGAAAGAAAGAGCATGAAAAATAAATTTCTCCCAACACAAGAAGAAAAACAAAAAGGCATCTAGTTTGTGAAAAAACTTTTTGTTTCCTAGTGATTTGAAGTAGACTTTGGGTTGATTCTTTTGATAACAAGATCAACAACTTTCACTTCAACTATAAGGTACACAATCGGTGTTCTTGCCCCTTTAATTATAGGCATAATACATAAACATGACCCTTAACTTGGCGTCAGCTGGCAACTATGACCTTTAACTTTGGGTGTGTACAAGTAGGCACTTTAACTTGTATAAAATTGAACAAATAGACACACATGTCCTACATGGCATAATACACGTAGGACGCCACGTAGGACACAAAATTGCCATGTAAGACGAATGTGTCTATTTGTTCAATTTTATACAAGTTAAAGTGCCTACTTGTGCACACCCAAAGTTAAAGGTCATAGTTGCCAGCTGACGCCAAGTTAAGGGTCATGTTTATGTATTATGCCTTAATTATATATGTCATATCACCTTTATATAATTAAAAATAACTTAATTTTAAAATTTCATTTTCACCTTTAGAGAAATGATTTAGTCACATAAATATCTAAAAAAGGAAAAAGTTAGACCACACAAATTTCAAAGTTCCTTTTGTGCCTAATCAAATATCTATATTATTTCAAGAATGCCTACCGTTGATATTTGGGCTTCCAATTTGTGATCCTTAACTATTTCGAGTTGGATGTGTTAGTTTAATTTATAGTTTGTACGAAAGATAAGAAAAGCATTGAAGCAGTATGTTGTCTAAGTTATTAATATTCAATGAATCATTGCTCTCTCATTAGACATTTCCTATATCTTATTAATTACTATTACTTTTCTAGTGTTGGTGTAATATATCATAAATGTAATAACTTACTGTTGAAAATAAAATAACAAAAAATATAAATATATATTCAGGCTGAGGCGTGAATATCTCGCACTCTTTGAGGAGATTCGAGCCCACTGCGGTATAATCTACACTGATCCAATAATATATCTCCTGACTTGTCTTCTCGGGGATACAACTGCCCAACAACGTCGTACAAATCAAACAACTTCGGATTAGTTGAAAAGTTCAAAGCTCCACGAAAAGAAAACTTTCCTTCAACATATAATTACTCTATTTTGTACAGTTAATTAGTTGAAGACTTAGAATGCTTGTAATGACCACGAAGGTCATTTTTGGTAATTTTTGTAAAATGACCATTTTACCCCTCCCGAGAGTTGCCTGAGTCATGTTTGATCAGTATGCGAAGTTGATTTTGTGAATTTTCTTGATAAATTATGATTTTTGAAAAGTTTGAATTCTAAAGGCTTATGTTGTAAAAATGTGGTTTTTGAGGTCATTCGGAATTTCGGAGCTCGGAATGGAATTCTGTCGATTCCATCAACTCCGGAATGTGGAATTTGGTCTAGGAGAATTGACGGAATTAGATTTGGAGCTATATCGTGGATTTGAAGCTTTGAGTTGGAAATTTGTGAAATTTTGACCATAGAGTTGACTTTGGTCAACATTCGGTGATCGGATGCTTGGAATTGAATTTCGAAAACTCCGTTGGATTCGGGAGATGAATTTAGGCCTAGGAGTGGCCTTGATTGAGTTTTTAGAGGTCCCGAGCTTGATTTGAGTTTTTGAAGCTTAAGTTAGTTTAGTTGCGCTTTGTCGGATTTCTGGTCATGGAAATCTCGAATTAGAATTTTGACGATTCCATTGAGTCCGGAACGTCGACTTTAGTAGGGTAGCATATATGGTTTGTGTGCACGGGGTTCCGAACGATTCTCGAGGGTCCATTCAGAGACTTAGTGCATTGCTGATTTTGCTGATGTCTTGTGCTGGTGATTTGGCCTCCGCGTTCGCGGAGGGTAAATGGGCGCGTTCATAGAGCTTTGCTGGTTTTGGCCTCCGCGTTTGCGGAGAGCATTTTTGACCTGAAACAGTGTTTAATCGGAAAATTTCCCATTTTCACCATTTTCAAACTTTTGGAGCTCGGGAAGCGATTTGAAAGGGGATTTTTCATAGGAATCGATTGGGTAAGTGATTTTGACCCTCAATCTTCATTACCCATTGATTATAACTCGATTTTAACTTGAATTTGAGGTTTTTAAAGGAGGAAATTTGGGGATTTTCAAGAATTTCAAAGTTTTGATATAATGGTGATTGTGGTCTGATTTGAGCTCCGTTTTTTAATTGGTTTTCACCAATGGATTTCTAATGCTTTGAGGATCATTTTAATGTGAGAATTTCCGAATTCAAACCCCGTTTTCAGAATCAAATATTTGAGCCATTTTGATCCTTTTGCCCGAATTTCATGTTCTTGGTATTCTTAGTTTCGAAATTTGATTGTGATTCATAAGTTGAATAGATTGCATTGCTTTGGATTACTTTCGGAAGGGGAAGGCTCTGATTGTTGGTTGATCGTGATTTGGCTAAGGCAAGTGAACTTCTAAAACTTCGTGAATCTTGTAGAATTCCAGATTTCTCTTTCTTGATTGTGTTGGGGAGTAATGGGATTGAGATATGAGTTGAATTCTTGTATGAATCAATCTAAATTGATCGGGGGATTAATAAAATGGCTTTGTGTGCTAAAGTGGTAGGCCAAAGTGTGATAGGCCGTGATCTTGATATTGATATGTAATTGGAAAAATGCTATGATAGTCTCGATGTGATTGTGAACTTGATGAATATGTCTTTTGCTCATTGTGGACTATGGGACTAGACTTGAAACTCTTGCTTAGTGATTGACCCTACTTGTGATGAAAGGAGTAGTGAAATGGAGACTAGGCAATTGATCTTGTTATAAATGATGTAATTGTTGATGTTGGTGTATTGTTGATAGTGTGACGTGATTTGCATTGATATGAATTGCGTTGTGACTGTGAGCACTATCATTCTCTCATTATTTGTGTGAACATGCTTATGTGCATTGGTTATGAAACACTATGATGAGACACTTTGATGATTATGCCGATGGAAAGTGGTTTCGGCGATGCCGATGGGAAATGGTTCCCTTGATTGATGATTATGTCGATGGGAAATGGTTCCGGCGATTGATGATTATGATGGTGGGAAATGGTTCGGGCGGATACATGGTCCATGTATGGCCCCCATCGGTTCCGGTCTGAGATTCAGTGGATGTGTATCGTAGGACAGACATGCATTACTCTACTTGTCATTGCATTTTATTGTCTTACTCTTGTCATTATGATGCCAAGGTTTCTGCCGGCGATATTATGATGCCGAGGTTTCTGTCGGCGATATTGTGATGTCGAGGTTTATGCCGGTGAGAGTGTGATGCCGAGGTTTCTGCCGGCAATATTGTGATGCTGAGGTTTTTGCTGATGAGAGTGTGATGCCGAGGTTCCTGCCGGCGACTATGATGCATGCATGAGCATCAACATTCATGCATATTATTGTGTGTTGAACATGATTCTTGTGATTGACTGCGAGTTGTGACTTATGTTTCTGAATTGTGATTGTGGAATTGTGTTTATGCCTTGTGACTCTGGGATTGATATACTTGAACTGATGGGAGTTATTTCGGTGATGTTGTTGAGCTGTTGTTCACCTTTGTATTATATGAACTGTGTAGTTTAGGTTGGGTTGATTTCTGTGCAGGTTGTAGCTATGGAGGTTCGGTTGGGAGTAAGGGAGTTAGTGAATTTTATTAGACTTGCCTTGTTTTGTTAGTTGACTTGCTGAGTATGTGTTGTTTGCTACTCACCCTTGCTTCTACACTTGTGTAGGTTCCGAGCCTGGACCGTGATTTCAGTTATCCTTTCTTACCTGACACTTTTCGAGGAGACCTGAGAGGTAGCTGTTCGACGCTGGCGAATTCTCTCGTTTCTTATTTATTTAGCTTTGTTCTATTTGAGATACAAAGACTTGAGACTTGTTCTTATCTTTCGAAATCCTGTATTAGTGGCTTGTACATGTGACAACCAGTCTTGGGGATTGCGTAAGTTTGGTTAGACTTCCGCTTATATTGTTCTTCTTTATATTGCTTACTATCCGATGTTATTTCCGTTTTGTTGGGTTTAGGCTGACTTGTACTGGTGGGACAGGACAAGTGCCATCACACTCGATTTTTGGGTCATGATAATATTTTTCTTTGTCTCAACTCTTTTTCTCACTACACTAACTCAATATGTACAAAGTATAATACTTCTCATCTTTTCTTACACTCTTTCTCTTGTACTTTGTTGTTCTCAACACAAAGGAAGACCATCACTATTTATATTTGATAGATTCTTTCTTGCAATGAATAGAAAGATTATGGGTAGTAAATTGGGTAAATGAAAGGCTTATAGGTTACCAGATTTACAAGACATAAAGATAGAATAATGAGTGAAATGAAGAGTTGGTGGTTACAAGAGTTACTAACAACTAATGACCACATTCTAACACAATTTATGAGAGTAATGAGGCACAAATGTAATGCCCACCAATGGACATGACATAATCCATAATGTGACATATAATACATTTTTTTATTATTATTAAAATGTCACACTAACAATCTCCCACTCATTTTAATATTAAAATAAGAGAGTACTTCACAATTTAGTCGAAGGTAGACTATTATGCATAATGAAAGTGTGCTCTGCATTGAACCCTTACTTAGTAAAATAGTAACATTTACTCTAGAGTCCGTAGTGGTCTCAGACTTGAACTATGACTACTTAAGGGAAATAAAATATCACTGCTTACACACAATAATCAAGGTGTTGACATAAGCTTTAATAGCCAACACATTACGACCTTCTGCTACGTAACACCTCAGAAATTGAAACATGGAATGTAAAGAGAAAATGCTTCAGTTGAGTACAAGTGCTCAAGTACGGAAGGCTGTACGGTCCGTACAGGGTGTTACGAACCATACAACGAACCATGGTGAAGGGTAAGCATTGAAAGCCACCTTTATGAAAAGGTTCACAGGCCGTGAAGGGGTCCAGAACCCGTCACCACGCCCGTGAAGTTGAATCCAACACCCTTAGGCCACTGTGAAGGACCACGGACGCCTAGACGGTGTGTGAGACTTCACACGGGCTGTGAAGTCATTCGTGAAAGGTATTGTAAGGTTATGAGTTTTGGGCCAATTTCAAACAACCATATATCTCAGCTCAAAATGGATTAGGTGGCCCATGACCTATCAAATTAAAGGTCTTTGAGTTATTTTTCCAACGCCACCAAGTTTACCTCATTTGAAGTTTCGAGTAAAACGTTATGCCCATTTTAGTGGAGCACTGTCAAGCTGATGAAGCTTCATGACCGGCTATACGGGCCGTGAAGCCTTAGACAGCTCGTGAAGCCTTTCTAGTGAGGTACTTCATCAGTTTTTAAGCTAGGGTCAAAGCGGTCTTTTCTCAAAGTGTTTGGTACCCCAAACTGCGTTGTTTTAACCCCATTCTAAGCCTAATCTACGTCGTTTCACACCAAATTAAGGGCTTAGAAAGTGTTAATCAATCCTTTTACGTTCATTAACACTTCAAGACATTAGAGTAAGGTTGCAAGAGGAGAAAAGCTAGGGTTCAAGCGTTTTTCGAGTTTTAATCGATTTCGCCAAGAACTTTGTTCTTCCCAAGTATGTAAGGCTATTCATAGTGTTGGACCTGTTCGTCCTCACGCCCTACATCTCAATTCAGTCAGATATCGTTACATATAAAGGATATATTCCTAGTTTTTGATCTATTCACAGTTCTTGATATTTGAATTCAGTTCTTTAACAAGTTGAGGTTTTGATTCCTATTTTACATGTGAATCTTATAATGTTGTTCATGCTTAGTATCACATGAACCTTATTGATTTAGTAAAGTAATGTTTTCAAAGAAAATTGCATGAAAGTTCTTCATATATTGATTTGGGCTTGAAAGATAAGTTCATGAGCATACGTTTTAAAAGTGTAAGTTTGAACAGAATTCTTGAAAAGATAATCAAATGTTTTCATATGTACTATTTGACAGTTGAGAAAAGAACGAGTATGACTGATGCTTTTGAAAGGTAAAGTAATGTAATAGTCCTTTTCTTTGTAAAGGGTGATTGAGCAAATGAAAAGTAAGTAAAGTAATAGTCCTTTTCTCTGTAAAGGGTGATTGAGAATAAAGTATATTGATTATTTTGGGAGTAGTATCGAGCACCGAATTGGGTTAGAGTCCATTAAAACTCAAAAGTCTCATAAAACTAAGTAGCCAGCGTAGGATAGGATAGCACTAATTCTTCGTGTGACTCCTCACTTCCTTTGAGAAGGTCTATTAGGTGGATCCATAGTTACAATATCATCTTATACCCCTGGCAAGGTATAGGATGGCCCTTGCAACGTGGGTGAAACATTGTATCATTGCTAGGCTCATAGTAATGGTTGACAATTAGAGAAACTCCCCACAAGTAAAGTATGTTATTTTCATATTGCTTTTATTGCTTATTTTATTGTAAAGCTTACATGATTTTCACTTCATGTTCATGTATTGATTCAGTTGAGTACTTTCAGTCATTCAGTTAAATTATTTGTTTTACTCATCCATATTACATACTAAAACATTCAAATGTACTAATGTCATTCGACCTGCATCTTATTATGATGTAGATACATGTGTTCAGGGTTATTAGTAGGTGCTTCGTTGAGACTGCTTAGCACTCCCAGTTAGCTTTGGTGAGCCTCCTTGCATTCTAGAGGACCTCGCTTCTATTTTCTCATTATTAGTTGGTTGAGGTGTCGTGGGTCTTGCCCCGACATCTATCTTAACGTTAGAGTCTTCATAGATAGTTAGAGTTGAGGAGTCTCTCAGTATTTCCTGCAATTTGAGACGATTTTGGAAAGCATTATTATCTCTATTGAAATTAAGTATTTTACAGACAGTTTTAGTTAAGTAACTACTTGAGTTGAATGTTCTAAACTCTGATTTTTAAGCTTGTTATGGCTTAAGTGAGTCTTCCGCTAAGAGTCAGCCAGGCCAAGGGTTCGCTTAGGGACCAGCAATGGTTCTTGAATGCAGGCCACGTCCAGGATGTAGGCTCGGGGCGTGACAAACTTGGTATCAGAGTCAGATTTCAAGAGTCCTAAGGTGTCTATGAAGTCGTGCCTAGTAGAGTCCTTCATATCGGTGTGAAGCATGCCAAATATATAATTAGGAGGCTACGACATTTAGGAAACATTTCACTTTCTTCTTACTCATTTTCGTGCGTTAGAGTTCAACTCTATAAAAGTTTCCTCTAACTCGTGCTTACGCGTGCCTTTTTAGATCATGCCTCTACGAAGAGCTTTTTGAGGATGTCATGCTAGGAGGAACGGTAATCCTCAAGGTCAAGAGGTTCCCAATGCACCGAAAGTGCAACCCCTTCAAAGAGATGTCACCAATTCTGAGTTCAGGAATGCCATTCAGATGCTGACTCAGCTTGTGGCAAATTAGGCTGGTCAACAAAGAGTTCGTCGTCAGGATGTGGCTGATACGTCCAGAATCCATGAATTCTTGAGGATGAATCCCCAGAGTTCACAGGGTTGAATATCACAGAAGATCCGGAGAACTTTGTGGAGGAACTTTAGAAAGTGTTTGAGGTTATGTGTTGCTGATGCAGAGCGTGTTGAGTTAGCTTCATATCAGCTCAAAGGTGTTGCTAGAATATGGCATGACCAATGGAAGACGAACAGGGCAGAGGGGGCACCACTTTTGAGTTGTGCTGTGTTTGAAGAGGCGTTCTTGGGGTGTTTCTTTCCCCGCGAGCTAAGGGAAGCTAAGGTAAGAGAATTTCTAAATATGAAGTAGGAGTCTATGAGTGTGCAAGAGTACAGCCTCATGTTCACTTAGGTATCTCACTATGCTACAGATATTGTGGCAGATATGAGAAGTAGAATGAGTTTGTTTGTGTCTGGGTTATCCTGTTTATCTAATAAGGAGGGGAGAGCAGCTATGTTGATAGGGTACATGGACATAGCTAGACTTATGATTCATGTACGACAGGTAGACGAGGACAAGTTGAAATACAGGGAAGAGTTCCGCAGCAAGAGGGCTAATGCAGCAAATCATGAGTCCGGCCAGCAGAAGACCGGGAATGTAAATCGGTCACCCTTCCAGCAAAGGTCATCTGGACCTACTCCATCGTCAGCTAGTGCACCTGCACCAAGGAATAGGAATGATTACAGGAACCAGAACTCCCAGAATTTTAAAGCTTAGGGTTCTCAGTCGCAAGGCAGTGTGGCACAAGGGTTCACTTGCAACCCACCTTGTGGTTAGTGTGGCAAGCTTCATCTGGGAGAATTTCATGTGGGTACTGACGGTTGTTACAAGTGTGGAAGGGCGGGTCATTTTTCTAAGGAATGCCCTAAGAACAGGCAGGGTAATGGGGGGCAATAGAGCCTAATCTTCTTCAGCAACTCCAGTTGATAGAAATACCCAGAGAGGAGCTACTTCAGGGACAGACGGAGGAGCAAACCGTCTATATGCTATAGCTAGTCGCTAGGATCAGGAGAACTTACCAGATGTTGTCACTGGTATGCTTAAAGTTTTCTTTATTGATGTTTATGCCTTACTTGATCTAGGTGCGAGTTTGTCTTTTGTGACTTCTTATGTTGCCATGAGGTTTGACATTTCCCCCGAACAACTTCTTGAGCCCTTCAGTTTTTCCTCACCTGTTGGTGAGTCTATTCTAGTAGAAAGAGTCTATCGTAATTGTACCATCCCTGTCTATCACAAGGACACCATGGCTGACTTAGTTGAGCTAGACATGGTGGATTTTGATGTCATTCTAGGTAAGGATTGGCTTCATGCTTGTTATGCCTCAGTCGATTGTAGAACTCGAGTAGTCAAGTTTCAATTTCCTAATGAGCCAGTTTTAGAGTGGAGGAGTAGTTCAGCAGTGCCTAAGGGTCACTTTATTTCATACCTTAAGGCCAGAAAGTTAGTTTCTTAGGGGTGCATATATCACTTAGTCCGAGTTAATGACTTTCGTGTTGAGACATTGCCTATTTAGTCAGTTCCTGTTGTGAGTGAGTTTCCAGAGGTCTTTCTAAAATATCTTCCCGGAGTCCCTCCTGAGAGAGAAATAGACTACGAAATAGATATTCTTTCTGATACTCAACCCATCTCTATTCTGCCATATAGAATGGCTCCAACTGAGTTAAAAGAGCAATTAAGGGATCTTCTTGATAAGGGTTTCATCCAACCAAGTGTCTCACCTTGGGGCGCTCCGATATTATTCGTGAGAAAGAAAGATGGTTCCCTTAGGATATGTATCGACTACCACCAATTGAATAAGCGCGCCATAAAGAATAAGTTTCCCCTTTCGAGAATTGATGACCCTTTTGACCAACTTCAGGGTGCCATTTGTTTCTCTAAGATAGACCCCAGATCTGTCTATCATCAGTTGAGAATAAGAGAAAGTGACATCCCGCAGACAACTTTTAGGACCCGTTACGGTCATTATGAGTTCCTTGTTATGTCCTTTGGTTTGACTAACTCTCTTGCAACATTCATGGACTTATGAACAAAGTATTTAAGCAGTATCTCGACATGTTTATTATCATATTTATTGATGACATATTGATATATTCGAGGAATGAGGAGGACCATGTTAGTTATCTTAGAATAGTCCTCCAAACTCTCAAGGATCGAGAATTATATGCTACATTTTCTAAGTGTGAGTTCAGGCTTGAAATCATGGCATTCTTAGGCCACATTGTGTCTGGCGAAGGAATTCGAGTTGACACTCAGAAGATTGAAGTAGTACAGAATTAGCCCAGACCCACGTCTCGAACTGATATAAGGAGTTTCTTAGGGTTAGATGGTTAATACAGAAGGTTTTTCAAGGTGTTTTCATCTATTTCGTCCTCGTTGACTCAGAAAACCACTAAGTTTCAATGGTCTGAAGCTTGTGAGAAAAGCTTTCAGGAATTCAAAATTCGGTTAACCACTTCTTCAGTGTTGACCCTGCCAGAGGGTTTTGTCATCTATTGTGATGCGTCTAGAGTGGGGCTTGGATGTGTGTTAATGCAGAATGGTAAGGTTATAGCCTATGCCTCCAGACAGCTTAAGATTCACGAGAGGAATTACCCGACTCATGATCTCGAGTTGGCAGCTGTGGTTTTTGCTCTTAAGATATGGCGTCCTTATCTCTATGGTGTTCATGTGGATGTGTTCACAGACCACTAGAGTTTCTAGTATGTTTTCAGTCAGAAGGAGCTCAATCTCAGACAAAGGAGGTGGTTAGAGTTTCTCAAGGATTGCGACATGAGTATCCTCTATCACCCAGGTAAGGCTAATGTTATTGCTGATGCCTTGAGCAGGTTGTCCATGGGGAGTACTACTCATGTTGAGGAAGGCAAGAAGGAATTAGCTAAGGAAGTTCACAGACTTGCATGTTTAGGAGTCCGTTTGTTAGATTCCAATGTAGGTGGAGTGGTCGTGATGAATGGGGCAGAATCCTCATTGGTGTCAGAAGTGAAAGAGGAACAGGACAAAGATCCTATTTTACTCGAGTTGAAGGCAAATGTGCATAAGTAGAAGGTGATGGTCTTTGCACAAGGGGGAGATGGTGTGTTGAGGTATCAAGGTAAGTTGTGTGTTCCAATTGTGGATGAACTCCCAGAGAGAATCGTGGATGAACTCCCAGAGAGAATCATGGAAGAAGCCCATAGTTCCCGATATTCGATTCATCCAGATGCCACTAAGATGCACCATGACTTGAGAGAAGTCTATTAGTGGAGTGGTATGAAAAAGTGCATTGCCGAGTTTGTTGCTAAGAGCCCGAATTTCTAGCAAGTCAAGGCTGAGCATCAGAGGCCATGTGGTGTAGCTCAGAATATACCCCTTCCTGAATGGAAGTGGGAGATGATTAACATGAATTCCATTACTGGTTTACCGCAATCTCGTAGACAACATGATTCCATTTGGGTGATTGTGGATCGGATGACCAAATCAGCCCACTTCTTACCGGTAAAGACCACTAATACAGCAGAAGAGTATGCAAATCTGTACATTTGTGAGATAGTCCGACTGGATGGAGTTCCCTTGTCCATCATGTCAGATAGAGGTGCTCAGTTTACCGTACAGTTTTGGAAGTCATTTTAGAAAGGTTTGGGTTCGAAGGTGAACCTTAGTATCGCTTTTCATGCTCAGACTGATGGTCAAGAAGAGCGCACAATTTAGACCTTAGAGGACATGTTGAGAGCTTGTGTTTTGGATTTCAAGGTTAATTGGTATGACCACTTGCCTCTCATTGAATTTGCATACAATAATAGTTACCATTCCAACATTCAGATGGCTCCGTATGAGGCTCTATATGGGCAGAGGTGTAGACCTACTATTGGCTGGTTTGAGGTTGGCGAAGCTGAGTTGGTAGGATAGAATTTGGTTCATCAAACCATGGAGAAAGTGAAGACAATTCAGGAAAGGTTGAAAATAACACAGAGTCGTCAGAAATCCTATATTGATGTTAGAAGAAGAGATTTGGAGTTTAAAGTTGATGATTGGGTATATCTGAAAGTTTCACCCATGAAGGGTGTTATGAGGTTTTGTAAGAAAGGAAAGCTCAGTCCACGATACATTGGTCCTTACAGGATATCCAAAAGAGTTGGCAATATAGCTTATGAGTTGGAGCTACCGTCAGAATTAGCAGCAGTCCACCCGGTATTTCACATCTCTATGCTAAAGAAGTGCCTGGGTGATCCTGCACTTATTGTGCCTACTGAGAGTATTGGAGTAAGGGACAGTCTGTCCTATGAGGGAGATTCCAGTCCAGATCCTTGATCGCCAGGTTCGCAAGTTGAGAACTAAAGAGGTTGCATCAGTCAAAGTCTTGTGGAGGAAGCTACTTGGGAGGCCGAGAAGGATATGAAGAAGATATGTCCTCACCTCTTCTCCTCTGAATAAATTCCAGACGAAGGTACTAACTCCTTGTAAAGTACTTTTTAAGTTGATATGTTGAAGCTTATGCTATTTTCATGTTTTTGTGCTTTGTGAGGGTTGTTAGAAATTTTCCCACCCCCTTTCATGCTTAGTTTGGCCTCATTCAAGGACGAATATTCCCAAGGGGGAGATATTGTAACACCTCAGAAATTGAAACTTGGAATGTAAAAGAGAAAAAGCTTCAGTTGAGTAAACGTACTCAAGTACGAAAAGTTGTACGGTCCGTATAGGGTGTCATGGACCGTACAATGAACCGTGGTAAAGGGTAAGCATTGAAAGCCACCTTTATGAAAAGGTTCACGGGCCATGAAGGGGTCCATGACCCATCACAACGCCCGTGAAGTTGAACCCAACACCCCTAGGCCTCTGTGAAGGACCACAGACGCCTAGACAGTCCGTGAGACTTCACACGGGCCGTGAAGTCGTCCGTGAAAGGTACTTGTCAGGTTATGATTTTTGGTCCAACTTCAAATGACCATATCTCTCAGCTCAAAATTAAATAGGTTGCTGATGACCTATCAAATTAAAGGTCTTTAAATCCTCTTTCCAACGCCACCAAGTTTTCCTCATTTGAAGTTTGGAGTAAGAAGTTATACCCGTTTTAGTGGACCACAGTCAGGCTGATGAAGCTTCACCACCGGCTATACGGGCCGTGAAGCCTTTCCAGTGAGGCAGTTCATCAGTTTTTGAGCTAGGGTCAAAGCGGTCTTTTACCAAAGTGCTTGGTACCCCAAACTACGTCATTTTAATCCTATTCTAAGACTAAACTACGTCATTTCACACCAAATTAAGGGCTTAGAAAATGTTAATAAATCATTTTACGTTCATTAATACTTCAAGACATTAGGGCAAGGTTCCAAGAGGAGAAAAGCTAGGGTTCAAGCATTCTTCGAGTTTCAATCGATTCCGCCAAGAACTTTGTTCTTCCCCGGTATGTAAGTCTATTCATAGTGTTGGACCAGTTCGTCCTCACGCCCTACATGTCAATCATATCAGATATCGTTACATCTAAATGGTATATTCGTAGTTCTTGATCCATTCATAGTTCTTGATATTTGAATTCAGTTCTTTAACAAGTATAGGTTTTGATTCGTATTTTACATGTAAATCTTATAATGTTGTTCATGCTTAGTATCACATGAACCCTATTGATTTAGTAAAGTGATGTTTTCAAAGAAAATTGCATGAATGTTCTTCAGATATTGATTTGGGCTTGAAAGATAAGTTCATGAGCATACGTTTAAAAAGTGTAAGTTTTGAACAGAATCCTTGAAAAGATAATCAAATGTTTTCATATGTACTATTTGACAGTTGAGAAAAGAAAGAGTATGACTGATGTTTTTGAAAGGTAAAGTAATGTAATAGTCCCTTTCTTTGTAAAGGGTGATTGAGCCAAAGTGAAAAGTAAGTAAAGTAATAGTCCCTTTCTTTGTAAAGGGTGATTGAGCATAAAGTATGTTGATTATTTTGGGAGTAGTATCGAGTACCGAATTGGGTTAGATCCATTAAAACTCAAAAGTCCCATAAAACTACGTAGCCAGCGTAGGATAGGATAGCATTGATTATTCGTGTGACTCCTCACTGCCTCTGAGAAGGCCTATTAGGTGGATCCATAGTTACAATATCATTTTATACCCCCGGCAAAGTATAGGATGGCCCTTGCAACGTGGGCGAAACGTTGTATCATTTCTAGGCTCATAGTAATGGTTGTTGTTTAGAGAAACTCCCCACCAGTAAAGTATGTTATTTTCATATTGCTTTTATTGCGTATTTTATTGTTAAGCTTTAATGGTTTTCATTTCATGTTCATGTATTGATTCAGTTGAGTACTTTCAGTCATTCAGTTTAGTTATTTATTTTACTCAGCCATATTACATACTCGTACATTCAAATATACTGATGTCATTCAACCTACATCTTATTATGATGCAGATACAGGTATTCAGGGTCATCAGCAGGCACTTCATTGATACCGCTTAGCATTCCTAGTCAGCTTTGGTGAGCCTTCTTGCATTCTGGAGGACCCTGCTTCTATTTTTTCGTTATTAGTTGATTGAGGTGTCGTGGGTCTTGTCCCGACATCTATCTTAATATTAGAGGCTTCATCGATAGTTAGAGGTTAGGAGTCTCTCAGTATTTCCTGTTGTTTGAGACGATTTTGCAAAGTATTATTATCGCTATTGAAATTAAGTATTTACAGACAGTTTGAGTTAAGTAACTACTTGAGTTGAATGTTCTAAACTCTAATTTCTAAGCATGTTATGGCTTAAGTGAGTCTTCCGCTAAGAGTCAGCCAGGCCAAGGGTTCGCTTAGGGACCAACAATGGTTCTTGAGTGCCGGCCACGTCCAGGGCGTAGGCTCGAGGCGTGACATGCTATCCTAATTTTCATGAGTGTTTTTGGAGAACAAGCCCATTCTCATAGAAAGTGAGCTACTTTTCACACTCACATAGGTGAAATCTGTCAATGGTGCTCCTTTAATTTGACACACCACTCATACGAGATATAGAGTTTCATTTTGAGTTCAAAGACTCAACCTCCACAAGTTATTATAGGATAAACACACTCACATCATGGGAATTGAATATAATAAATAACATTACATTTCACAACAAGTCATCATATGATTCGTTTTTCCCATTGAACCTGGTTATAGGATCTCTACTCTTAGGTTGAGTTTCCTTATATATGACTTGAAAATTTATAAGCTCCAATTTCATCCTCCTCGATTTGTTTCAGACCCTTTATCTTGTTAAGGCCTTAGTTTATTAATCTGAAAGATTATCTCAAGTTTTAACACAACTATATTGATGGTACCAATGATCAATATGATCTCATAATATTGTGTTTTCACATGACAAATCTGAATTTATCATTATAATAATAATTTTGTACTCTATCAATAATATTGATGCTATCACAATTAATTAAAATTAGAAAAATTAATTTATCAAAACAAAGTGTTTGATATTATAAAATCAATTCACTTTTGCACTAGTTGAAGTTTAATTTTTTTACTTCAACCTCTATAGTAGAGTTAACAAATAGTATAGGGTGCTTTTCTCATTTTCAACAAATAGCACCAAGTTTTCTCATATGGTACCCTTGTACCTACTAAGTACTTTTTCGAGAGATGTATTAAAAACACCTCTAAACTTGACGTGAATTGTTAGTTTTGTCCCCGAACTATTGACAACCTTAAAAATACCCCTCTACTTGACGAACTGAACTTAAATACACCCATGATCTTGCCACATGGGTGAAATACATCCCTAAATTTTTGCCAAGTTTAGGGTTGTTTTCAACACGCCTCTCAACTTTTTATTAAGAGTCACACACTCATACGAGAGTTTGAGACCACTTGCTATGCCATGTGAAAAATCGGGGGTGTATTTAAGTTCAGTTAGTCAAGTAGATGGTGTTCTTAAGGATGTCAATAGTTCAGGGATGAAATTATTAATTCACGCCAATTTCAGGGGTGTTTTCAATACCTCTCTCATACATTTTCTGCAAACACAATATGAAGTCAAGTTGTTAGTCACATATCTTATATTTTTATTAGGCTAGCAAACTTTCTTTTTTTTTTGTCACGCCATTTTCACACAATTGAATACAAAAGAATTGTAAAACTCACAAAACCAATAGAATTGTATTTCACAATTTCTTCAACATAATGTTACTTGTCTAGAAAAATTTTATCACATGTTTTTTTATAATTTTCTCATTCCATGAATGAAATTTGTCTCACCTAAATATTTGATGGCAAAATGGCTACTCATCATGTTTTTCATAGTTTCTTTGATAGCACTAATGTTAGAGCCAAAATCACCAAATCATATCCAAACAATAACATGTGATTTATTTCAAGATAAATATATACACTTACAATATTCTTTTTTTAGAGTATTTCTCAAATATGCAAAAATCACAATTTCACAATGAATTTTTTTCACATTTCATGAACCTCCACTATTTTAAGAATTTAAATATTATTTTTTCCATAAAAAGTATCATCACTTTATTCATGAAAAATATTAGGTAAAAAGTTTTTTCCTTAACCTTTTCTCCGCTTAAATTGAGCAAGTAGAAAATACTTTACCCTTATATCGCTTTCATCTCTTGAAGAGAGCGACATTTAGTAGAATGATGTTGAGATCTCCTATCTTGATATCCGCACTTTTTCAAACTATAACCAAAATTGAGTCATCTTAAAATTGTTAATGTAATATACAACAAATATAATAAATTACAATTGAAAATAAAATAACAATAATAAAAAATATATTCAGGTTGAGGGGTGGATATCTCGCTCTCTTTTAGGAGATTCGACCCCACTGTAGTATAATCTACACCGATTCAGTAGTATATCTGTAACACCTCAAAAATTAGGAAGTTGAAAAGAAAGGGAAAAGTTCATTTTTGGCACTGAAGCAGTGGTCTACGAGTCCTATCTACAGGCCGTAGGTAGGGAGTCGTAGATTCTCTATAGAGTTTTGGAAATGTCAAATCCAAGTAAGTTGACCTACGAGTGAACATGACGAGCAGTAGGAAGTTTGACGGGTTGTAGGACTGATCCATAGAATGATTTAGAGAAGTTGACTTGAGACCTCCGTCTATGAAAAGGGTTCGATGGATCGTAGGAAGAACCCGTAGAAGGGACCCAGACTTAGTAAAATTTTGGACTTAAACTTGAATTCTATAGAAGGGGTCTACGAACCATAGACCAAACGATGAACCATAAAAAGGTCTCGTGGGAAGTTGATTAACTTTTAGGTCCCAATAACATTACAAATTGTAGTAAGTCCTACAAACAGTAGGTCCTGTCCAACTGTTAATTATTAAGGGTATTTGGGCATTTTTCTATGCAATTAATACCTATACTATGTCGTTTTGATCCTATTTCTAAGTCCATTAACTACCTTTCAATTCCTAAAACTAACCAAGCCCTCTCATTCTCTCAAACCCCCAATTCTCATCCAAGTTCATTCTCTCAATTCTCTCTTAAGTTCAAGGAAGAAAAGCTAGGATTTCAAGCTTGGTCTTCTCTTTCTCTTGCTTTGCTAGGCTTCATAGCAAGGTATATGGAAATTCACCAATGGATTTTATTCATCCATTGGGTCCCAATAAGAATCTCAATCTCCTAATTCAATTTCACCCAATTTGATTAGGGTTTAATGCAAATCTCCATGGATCCAATTTATATTTAATTTCAATCTTAGTATGCATGATTTGGTTCAATTACATGGTTTTCAGTTGATTTCATATGGACCCATGATTTT
Organism: Solanum appendiculatum; assembly: GCA_018342035.1. Lineage (NCBI taxonomy): Eukaryota > Viridiplantae > Streptophyta > Magnoliopsida > Solanales > Solanaceae > Solanum > Solanum appendiculatum. Next base: position 153,540 of record JAGDQO010000064.1, on the reverse strand, counting down.
ACTTAATTATGATGATGAATTTATGAAGAAAGCTCATGAACTTTTAAAGTATGATTTATGAAAGCTATGCATCTCTTATGAAAATGATGTTTTATGAACTAACGATGCTTTTGAGATAAGTGTCAATGAATTGTGATAGGTTTTATTACATATTATGAAATCATGGTTGTGAAAGGATTTCTCACATACGTAAGAATCATGATTTAAAGGAGCTACTCTATGATGACTTATGATTAAATTGGTAGTTTAATTGTTCCATTTCAAGTATGATGATATGAATATGATTATGACTAATTTTGCTGGGATTTTACTTAGCACCTACATGATTTTGGGATGGACGCTCTCCCGTTAGTAGAGGCGGGGTCTCTAGAAGCAATCTCCTTGTTCTTAACTAGGTACTCCCGTAGGATTTATCTTAGAAAGACATAGCTAGTGGATCTCCCTAAGGTAGAAGTTATAATCCTTACCTTTGCAAGTAGGACATCTCTTCTCGGTGCGGGAGTAAGACACCAAATTTCACATTATAGCTTAGGTGGTCTATCTAGGTTAATGGTAAGCATCCCACAAAATGAACTAAGTTACCTTCAACGGTTTTATGAAAGCTTTCATTATATTTTAAGTATGCATTGACCTTGTTCATGCTTTACGATTTCTCTTTAAAAGCTTATTACTATGTTTTAGCTTGGTCATGCATATCATGTTTCAAGTCCCCATATGATCATGTTTATGATTTCATGTATTTCCTCATATTTAGTACATTTCATGTACTAATACATACTTGTGCCTATATTATTTTATAATATAGGGTCCAATGCTTCTCCTCCCATACGTGCTTAGATCGGGATTCATCAGCCTGACTACTTGGATTGGTGAGTCCTAATGCTCCGAGGACAATGCCATTGATGTTCATTTATTGCTTTAGATGTCTTTGTTTCAGACTTGTACGTGATGTATGGGTTACGTCTCAACCACTCTTATGATATTTTAGAATGGCTTGTCAAGACATAATTATGATTCCGCATTTATGTTCAAAACTTTCTTTTATGATATGCGACATCTTACTTAAATTCTCGTATTGACTATTAATTGTGTTGTTTACATGTCAAGTGACTTGTGTAGGGCCTCTCAGGGTCTTTACGCCATGTCACGTCTAGGGTATACTTTAGGTCATAACAAACTTGGTATTCAGAGTACAAGGTTTAGAAAGTTCCTAGGATGTCAGACAAGGCGCGTCGAGTAGAGTCTTGTTCATAAGTGTGAAGAGCGCCACATTTATTAATAGGAGACTATAAAGCGTTTAGAAAACTTTACTTCTTTCACTACTCTAAAGTCGTGTCATAGAGTTTATCTCTGTAAGGGTCCTTCTCCTAACTCTTATCCGATGCTTTTCAGAATATGGCCCCCAAAGAGCTTATGTGAGAAGGAGTGACAATGCAGAGCCCGAGGTTCCCCAAGTTTCGATTGACCCTTTGGCCGAGCAAGTGACTCATGTCAAATTTTTAGGCGCTTTCCAAGTGTTGGCTCAAGCTATGACGATCGAAGCTAATAGAGAGGCCATTGCTCCCGTGAACCCAAATATAGGTACGACGGTGATAAGAGTAAGGAACTTCACTAGAATGAATTCCCTGGAGTTTCATGGGTCAAAAGTTGATGAGGATCCTCAAGAGTTCATTAATAAGGTGTATAATATAGTGGAAATTATGGGAGTGTCAATGGTGGAGAAAGTGGAATTGACCTCTTATCAACTCAAAGGTGTTGCACAAGTTTGGTTCAACCAATGGAAGGAAGAGAGGGCTATTGATGTGGGTCCTCTTGATGGAGAGAAATTTAAGGGAGCTTTTCTTGATTGCTTCTTTCATTTAGAGATGAGAGAGACAAAGGTGCTTGAATTCATCAATCTTCGTTAAGGAAACATGAGTGTGAAGGAGTATTCTTTGAAGTTTACTCAATTGACTATGTATGCTCTGACTATGATTGTCGATTCTAGGGCAAGGATGAGTAAGTTTGTATCGGGTGTGTCCAAAATGGTGGTCAAAGAGTGTTGTACCGCCTTGTTGATCAAAGAGATGGATATATCTCATTTGATGACACATGTCCCAACAAATTGAAGATGAAAAGTGAAAAGATAAATCTAGGGAGTCAAAGAAGGCAAGGACTGGTGAAGGTGACTTTTCTCATTCTAGGTCCGGTGGACGTAGTTGTTCTCAATTCCGACAAAAGTTCTCCGGTCAAGGTTCTTCAAATGCTCCAAATTCTAAGTTAAAAAAAGATAGGGTTTCTAACCCTAAGCCTCAAGAAGGTGGTGGTAATGGATCTTCAAATCCCGCTTGCCAAAGGTGTGGCAAGAGTTATTCGGGAAAATGCTTAGCCGATACGGATAGTTACTTTAGTTGTGGGAAGTGTGGTAACAAGATCAGAGATTTTTCGTTGCTTGCTTCTAAAGGATGATGGTAAGTAGGCTTAGCCTAGTGGTTATGGTTTGGGTTCTCTTTGTAAGAACATATTTTATGCTTTTCAGACTCGACAGGATCATGAGGGCTCTTCGGATGTTGTGACCGGTATGTTGAATGTCTTTCATTTTGATGTGTATTCTTTGGTTGATCCAAGTGTGACATTTTCATTTTTCACCCCTTATGTGACCATGAGATTTGATATTGTTCCTGAAATCCTTTCGAATCCCTTTCATGTCTCTACACCTGTTGGTGATTCTATTGTTTCTAAAAGAGTTTATAGAAATTGCCCTATTTATATTTCTCATAAAGTCACTTATGTAGATTTTGTAGAGCTTGATATGTTAGATTTTGATGTTATTCTTGGGATGGATTAGCTTCATGCATGTTATGCTTCCATAGATTATAGGACCCAATTGTTCACATTCAAGGTTCCGAACAAACCTATCATGTCATGGGAAGAGGGAAATTATGCTCTTAAGGGTCAGTTCATATCTTGTCTAAAGGCTAGAAAAATAATTTCTAAGGGTTGTATTTACCATCTTGTTAGGGTTAGGGATACGGAATCTGAAACTCCTTCAATTGAGTCAGTCCCAATTGTAAATGAGTTCCCAGAAGTATTTCCCGACGATCTTCTCGGTATTCCTCCCGAAAGGAAAATAAACTTCGGTATTGACCTTCTCCCAAAAATGCAGGCTATCTCTATTCCTCTTTACCACATGGCCCCGGTAGAACTTAAGGAATTAAAGGACCAACTAAAGGATTTGTTGGATAAGGATTTTATTAGACTTTGTATCTCTCCATGGGGTGCTCCGATTTTGTTTGTTCGAAAGAATGATGGTTCCCTCTGAATGTGCATTGATTATCGTCAATTGAATAAGGTTACCATGAAGAATAAGTATCATATTCCAAGGATTGATGATTTTTTTTCTCAACTCCAAGGTGCGAGTTTCTTCTCTAAGATTGACCTTCAGCCGGGTTATCACCAATTGAGAGTGAGGGAAGATGACAATTCGAAGATGACTTTTTGAACTCGATATGGTCATAATGAGTTTTTGGTAATATATTTTGGTTTCCCTAATGCCTTGGAGGCGTTTATGGACTTGATGAGTAGAGTCTTTAAGCAATATCTTGACATGTTCGCAATTGTGTTTATTGATGATATCTTGATTTATTCACGGAGTGAGGATGAGTATGTTGAGCATATGAGGATTGTGTTGCAAATTCTTAAGGATAGAGAATTATGTGTATTTGAGTATGACTTGCATGGATACCTTATGAAATGATGTTATGAGCACATTTAAGCCTAGGAGTTGATGTTTCTCTTTGATGATGTGTTGTTGATGAAGTTGCATTCTCGTTGGGCTGTTAGATTTACTCCCCTACTCTTTTTGTATTGCCTTGAGTCTCATTCGAGGATGAATGTTCCCAAGGGGGAGATATTGTAACACCTCGAACTTGGAAAAAGGAGGGAAAATAAAATTTTGGGCTGCAGGTTGTGTCTCGGTTCCCACCTACGGACCGTAGAAGCTTCTACGGGTCGTAGATGCTTCTATGGGCTGTATATGGCAACCGTAGGAAATGGGAAAATAGTTTTCAAAAATCAAGTCTCAGAACCCTTTTTCACGGTTCGCCAGAATGGGCCGTCAACCATTGTGCGAGTCATACATGGGTCTCGTAGGTGAGTCTTAGACTTGGTGAAATTTTGAGGGTTAAAGTGGATTTCTACGGTTGGAATGTATGGACCATAGAAAGACCTATGGGCCGTACATGGGTTCCATCAAAATTTGGTCCAAATGATAGTTTCTGAATCTTTCTACGGTTGACCAAGACGGTTCGTAGAAGGACCTATGGACCGTAGGTCTAGTCCGACAGTTATTTTAAAGGGGCTTTTGGGTCTTTTCTAAATTATTTTAACCCAATACTATGTCAATTTGTCTTCTACCCTAAGCCCTATATAAATATTTTAAACCCCCAATTTACCCACTTCAGCTTATTTCTCCTAAATCCTCAAAGGTTGACCAAGTTCATCCTACCAAAACCCTCTCAAGCCCAAGGAAGAAAAAGAAGAGCTTCAAATCCCCAATCCTCCATTCTTTTTCGGCTTCTAGCAACAAGGTATGTATGTATTCACCCATGGAGTCCTTTCCTCCATGGGATCCCCAAAGGTTTCAATTTCCCAATTCAATTTCTAATTGATCAAATCAGGGTTTCAAGGCATGAATATGGGTTTCTTCCAATTATCATTTATTTTGATTAATTAAGTATTCTAATGCATGAATTGATGTAATCTATGATATTTAGTTGAAATTGCATTGACCCATGCCTAAAGTATGATTTTCAACTTTGATCCTACAATGAACCTATGAATATATGAACTATGAAATTATGAAGATATGGATGTTTTTATGAAATGATTATAAATGATTTGGGGATGCTTCGAAAGGAAAGTACCAATGCTATGGTGAAATGATTTCTCACTTACTATGATGATCATGATTGTGAAAGGTATTTTTCACATCAAATTCACATTGATGAAAGGTTTTCTCATCTATGTTGAATGATGTTTAAGGAGCTATTCTATGTTTTGATTTCAAAGGTGTGGATTGGTATTGATCATTGCCTTTCCCCATGTTAAAGTGATAATTGACTTTTATCTATTCCGTTGGGATTTAGACTTAGCATGTAGAGGGCTTTGAGTTGGAGGCTCAAATAGGGTAGTCTCTAGTAGCAATCTCTAGTCCAAAACTATGTGCCCCCGTAGGATTGTCTTAAATGACCTAGCTAGTGGATCCACTTTAGCAAATGATGATATGTACGGATTCTACCTTTTCAAGTAGTTTCCCCTTCTTTTAGTATGAGGGATATATCAGATTCCATGATATAAATCTCATGGTCTTATTTTCGGTTAAAGTTAATATCCCACAAGATGATTATGTTTTCTTCAAAGTTTTCTTATGCCCTTTATACAAATATATTTGAGTATGTCTTATGAACTTCATGTCATTTCTTCACTATAAAGCTTTTAAATGTCTCATTATGATCATGCCTATTCGATTTAAGCTATTTTACTATCATGTCCATGTTTATGCATACTGCCTCATACTTGGTACATTCCATGTACTAACACATACTTTTGCCTACATTATCTCATGAATGTATGGTCCGGCATTCCTACCTCGCATTCTCATGGCTAAATGACTCTATTGACTTTGAAGATTGGTGAGTCCTCATGTTCCGAGGACCAAGACTCTTTTATTATTTTATGTCATTTCTATTTCAGACTTTGTATGGGTTACATCCCAGATTTCCTTCTATTGATGTAGTAGATGGCTTATTGAGTCTTACGCTTAGACTTCCGTTTTTGTCAAACTTTTTAATATGAAATATTATTTTAAAACTCTTCTGTTTCTATTATCTTGTATGATGTATACTAAGTGGCTTGTGTGGGGGCTTCTCAGGGTCCTACACTCCATGTCACGTCTAGGGTGTACTTTAGGTCGTGACACTACTCTATGATGACTTATGATGGGATTGGTAGTTTAATTGTGCCCTTCCAAGTATGATGATATGAATATGATTATGACTAATTTCGTTGGGATTTTACTTAGCACCGAGAGGACTTTGGGATGAAGGCTCTTCCGTTAGAAGAGGTCGGGTCTCTAAAAGCAATCTCCTTGTCCCTAACTACATGCCCTGTAGTATTTGACTTCGAAAGACATACAAAGTGGATCCACCTAAGCTAGAAGTTTTGGTTCTTATCTTGGAAAGTAGGACATCCCTTTTCAGTGTGGGAGCGAGACATCAAATTCCATGTTATAACTCACGTGGTCTATGTCGATTAATGGTAAACATCACACAAAATGAACTAAGTTACCTTCAAAGATTTTATGAAAGCTTTCATTATGTTTTAAGTATGCACTGATCTTTTTCATAATTTATGATTTCTCTTTAAAGGCTTCTTACTATGTTTTAGCTTGGTCATGCATATCATGTTTTAAGTCCCCATATGATCATGTTTATGTTTTTATGTATTTACCTCATACTTAGTATATTCCATGTACTAATGCATATTTGTGCCTATATTGTTTTATAATATAGGGTCCGACGCTTCTTCTTCTAGACGTGCTTAGATCACGATCCAAATATACCCTAGGTGTAACATGGCGTATAAAATCCCAAAAATCTCTACACAAGACACTTAGCATATAACATACAAGATAATAGAAATAAAGATTTCAAAAGTAGCATTTTCATATTAAAAGAGTTTGACAAAGTGGAAGTCGAACATATTCTCAACAAGTCATCTAAACATCATAAGGAGTTGTTCGAACGTTACCCATATACCACGTACATCATCCGAAAACTAGAAAGACATAAAGCAAGTAAATGTGTCTTAGTCCTTGGAACATGAGGACTCACCAACTCTTGAATCTTGTAGAATGATTAACTAGCCACAAGTGTGAGAGGTAGCAGCGTCGGATCCTACATTAATGAGATACTGTAGGCACAATATGCATTAGTACATGGAATGTACTAAGTATGGGGCAATATGCATAAAATAGGCATGATAGCATGAAGAGTTTAAACATGAGAGATATGACCAACATTTGAGCATTTAAAGGTTTAAAGAAGCAACAACATATAAATCATAAGATATGGTCAATGCATTTTAAAATAAGAGACATAAGAAGGTTTTGAAGAAACATATTCATTTTGTGGGATATTAACTTTAACCGACAATAAAGCCGTGAGAGCTATGCCATGGAATCCGGTAATCCCTCATACCGAAAGAAGGGGGTTCTACTTTCCAAGGTAGAACCTGTGTACTTCATCTTTTACTAAAGTGGATCGACTAACTAGGCCATTTAAGACAAATCCTATGGGGGCACGTAGTTTGAGACTAAAGATTGCTACTAGAGACTACCCTATTTGAGCCTCCACTTCAACCCCTCTCGGTGCTAAGTCAAAATTCCAATGGAATAGATAAAAGTCAAATATCATTATATCATAGGAAAGACAATGATCAATCCACATCTTAAAATTAAAACATAGAATGGTTCTTTAAATAACAATTCAAGCATAGGTGAGAAAACCTTTCACCAATGTGAATCCATATGTGAGAAATACCTTTCACAATCATGATCATATTCATATACGATTAAACCTTTCACAACAACATTGATACTTTCATCTAAAAGCACCTTATCATCATAAACATTACTTTCATAAGACATGCATAGCTTTCAAATTCATAGTTCATAGGTTCATGAGTTCTTCACAAATTCTTAGTTAAAAGTCATGGATCATGCATGGGTTCATATGATTTCAACTCAATATCATGTAATTACATTAAATCATGCAATAGAAGATTGAAAAAAGTAACAATTAAATCATAAGTGAATAGAACCCATGGAGAATCAAGAAGAACCCTAATTTGATGAATTGAGAAATTGAGAACCTTGGGGACCCCATGGAGGAATGGACTCCATGAGTGAATACCCATATACCTTTCTACTCAATTCCCAAGATGAATGGTGAATTGAAGACCTTAGAGTGAACCCTAGCTTCTTCTTCTTCCTAAGCTTGAGAAGGAATTTGGTTGGATTTTAGGGAAATAGGAGAATGAGTTTTAAAGTGGGTAGATTTAGGACTTAAAGTCTTTATATAAGGCTTAGGATAAAGGACAAAACGACTTAGCATAGGCTTAAAACATTTAGAAAAAGACCCAAAAATCCTTTAAAAATAACTGCCGAACCATCCTACAGTCCGTAGAAAATTAAACCGTAGAAAAGTTCAGAAACTTGATTTTTCAAAAATTTACTTTCCCCCTTTCTATGAGACTAGTCTATGACCCGTAGAAAATTCTGCGAACTGTAGACTGGTCTCGTAGACCTGAACCAGTAGCCAAAATTCCTGAAACCTTTTTCTCTTTTTGAAATCCGAGGTGTTACATGGATTGCTCAGTCTAACTACTTAGATTGGTGAGTCCTCATGCTCCGAGGACAAGGCCATTGATGTTCCTTTATTGCTTTAGATGTATTTGTTTCAGACTTGTATGTGGTGTATGGATTACGTCCCAACCACTCTTATGATGTTTTAGAATGTCTTGTCAAGACATAGTTATGATTCCGTGTTTATGTTCAAAACTTTCCTTTATGATATGAGACATCTTACTTAAATTCTTGTATTGGCTATTAATTGTGTTGTATGCATGTCAAGTGGCTTGTGTAGTGCCTATCGGGGTCTTATACGCCATGTCACGTCTAGTGTATACTTTGGGTTGTGACAATATCTCTTGACTTGTCTCTTCAAGATACAACATCCCAACAACGTCGTACAACTCAAACAACTCTGGATTAGTTTGAAGAGTCCAATGTGTTAGGATATATACTATTAACCATGTGTTTAGATATAATATTTATTATAGAATAATTATTTATTCAGTTTTAATATATCATATATTCGTTTATGGCGTCTATTTACTTATACAGTAGATGATTTAGTGTATAGAGTTTTAGCTTATACACAGATGATTAAATCATCGGTTCTTATAAGTATAAAGTTTTTTGTTCACAATCTAGGATGGAAATTGGACATGCCATCGGTACGATTGTAGCACAAGATTATATGTAATTTATCTTGATTATGGGAACGGTGTAGTTTCAACTTCTTGTGCTAGTGCATTTTGTATGTATTGAACGGGACTGAGGAGAGATAGTTGTTTTAGACTGACTGACAAAAGCATATTCTCTAAACTGTTAAATGTTCTTATATTCTTAATCTTGATATAACTATTATGATCTGCATATATTAATTATCGTTTTGATTTATTAAAAGGTGAGATTCTGAGATGGGTCAATATACCTGGTAAGTTGGATGATAATAATATATATTGGTGAAATAATAAGTTAGTTGATGGAATCCATGTCTCATTATAGAGATTGATTGATATGCCTTTTTGAGAAGCTTATAAGTTTTTATCGTGTCCAACCTTGCAAGTGGATTTATGAATCTGACACATGAAATAAGTTAAGCAGTGCTCTAAAGGAAATTAATCATTGAATTAAATTCGTCAGTAATTTAATTTATTGATTAGTATCTGAAATCTTAACATGGAGAATTACATAAGTGTTTAATGGGGAATTTCGAAATATAAATAGAGGAGTGCAATTACGAATTTTTAGTGGAATGATTTGTAATTTATTATGGTAAGAATAATTCAAATTAATTTTTGGAATTATTTCCTTAATAGGAAGCCTCAGTAATTAATTATTTGGTCCCTCCAGTGCCCATATTTAACTAGAACTCAGAATCATATTTCTAGTGGAAAAGGAAGAATAAGAAAACTGGGTTTTCTTTTCCTTTTTGGACTAGGAAGAAATCTCTATAAATAAAAATTCTCCTAACCTAGAAAGGTGATTGAAGGTTTCTATCGATACTTGCCCACCCATGTATTGAGAGAGTTTGGATGTGATTTGGAATCACTGTAGAAGACCGTGGATTCGCTTGAAGGTCTGTCTAGCTTGTGGATTCGCTTGAAGGTATCTGCTCACACTTCAAGAGGTAATTCTTGAATTAAATTTTAGCAAGTTTATGTGTTCTAGCATAATTATATATGTTCTAGCATAATTGTATATTGGTTATCTATTATTCATGTAAGCAGTATAATTCTGGGTATGCTTCCGCTGTGCATATAGTTTTCCAACAATTGGCATCAAGAGCCACGCTTACATCTATAGAGATAACCAGACAATATGTGTATGTTGAATTATACATAACTTCGTGATTTATTAACTTATGCGAAATCATGTGTAAAGTTATGATCTTACTGTTAAATGCAAACAAAGGTGACAACCTAGGGTTGTCTGACACAACCATTTTTGTTTTTTTATTTAAAACTTGTGAGATTATGTTTTAACACGTAAAGGGATTGAGGGGTTGCCTAGTTTGGCGGCCAGGAGATGAATGATCTTGTTCATGTAAAATAAATATTAACTCCTTCGCCAATTGATTTTTTGATCAAGTTATTAAGGTGTTTTTATTATTAATTCTCACGTGGATTGCTGGAATTGAATAGATTGGTATTTTTTAAATTTATTTGATGTTGCATTTCAACGTGACAATTGTTCTAAAGCTTTACTTGAGTGGCGGTGATAGCCTGTGCACCATTGCATTAGAAAATTTCCCTTTTTTCTTTCTTTTTGTTGGATAATTATATGAGCACGTCTATTTCTTACCTTTCTTATATGTATATTAATTTGTATAAATTAAGAATATTTTGATTTATAAATAATTATCACTTAAGTGATTTATTTATTTGAAATTATTGAAAATTCTTAAGACTTTATACATTTACAATAATATATATTGTAATACATGAATTGAGAATTATGATTAATAAATAGGATTCATTGAAAGTGATTTATTTGAGTCATTAGAATATCCTCAATGTATCATGTATAAATTGTCTTAAAGTGTATACTAGTAAAGGTTGTTTACTCAAATTGAGATTTACCTTTAGATACTAGTAACACTTAATTAATTCATGAGAAGAGATATTAAAAGTTTTTCACCGATCTGAAAGAAAGATGAAACGTAATATCTTGAATTCTCAGATGTATTAATCAAGAGGACAATTTGATATAAGAAGGTGTTGTGTGTCTTAGTAAGATGAAGGACACAACGTATGCCTTGTGCTCATGAGATAATTATAAAGAGAGAATGAATATCTGATTCAAGTTATTTTAATCTTTAACTATGTCTAAAATGGTTAATTTTTAAATTTGGTCATAGTTTCGGTGGTCATGATTTTTTTGTGATCTTTTATTTGACTTGAAATTTGATGGTTCCATCGAAAATAGTTTAGATGGATTTTGGATATTTTGTTGGATTAAAATTTGATTTGAATATGATAAGATTATTTTTTATGTCAGTTATGTTTATGTTAAATCTGGAACATCATTACACATGGTGATTTAATATGAATTGATATGTGATAGGAATGTAGGTCAGATTGATTTTAATCCCTAAAGATGCTTAAATCACTTGAATTTGAATTTGAATTTGGTCATAGCTTTGGAAATAAAGATTTTTATAGACTCCAATTGACCGAAAATTTGATAATTTCATTGGAAACGGCCTGACAAGAAATACTCATTGCTATGTGGTTATGATTTTTGTGGTCATTAAAATGATTTTTAAGTTGTTCTTTCAAATTAAAATGTGACTTAGTATGAAAATAATCCTTTATATCAATCTAATTTATGTTAAATGTGGTACATGATTACACGTGGTGAGTTAACATGAATTGATATATGATAATGATGTAGATCTGATTATTTTTTCTTAAATCGTTTGAATCTGAATTTGATCATAGCTTTGGAGATAAATATTATTTTTGAACTCTGATTGATCTGAAATTTGGTAGGTTTATCATAAACGATTAAATTAAAAATACTCATTGTTATACAGTGATTTGGTAATTTGAGGTCGTTTAGATTATGTTTTTGGATATTTTTTGTATCTTCAAAATTAAATTTAATGAAAATTACTCGACTATGACATAGTGGTGGTAGAGATTGTTCTCTATGGTCTTCATGACTAAATTTTAGTGAAGTATTAAGTTCATGTGTTGGCTTTAGACCTTCCTCCATATCGGATGAAATTAATACAAGTCATTAAAATTTAATCTCTAGTTTTGATGATCTGTATTGACTCTCTCTATCTGAGTAATATTTGATTGGATCAATGGATCTAGGGATAATGATATTCACTTGGCATAAATTAACATATATTCTCCATCTGAGTTAGCTTTTGTTCTAAATTTATTAGAGTGAATGTCTGACACCACATATGTATGTTGTATGAGTAGCTATTTTTCATCAAAATTTATCGTTCAAGATGCATGGATATCTATGAGGTGTGTTTTGAATTTTAATATTCAATGTATACATAAACATGCTAATTTTTGGAAAATAGTACTCAGATAATGTAAATAGTTTTTAGAGTTTTGTTCTTTGTTCTTGATTCATATATCTATTTGATAATATGTGATAAGAATTACTGAACGAAAAATTTTAAATTCTATTATGACCAAACAACGTTTTCAACTAAATTGATCATAGTTTTGGAATTCAAAAAAAAAAAAAGGGGACTCTGATTGATCTGAAATTTAGTAGAATCATAAGAATGACCTAATAAGAAATATTACTTCTTCTTTTTTGAATCGTTATATGAGTTTTTGGTCATATTTGGTTATAGGGTTCCCTCCTTTGGTTGCCAAGATTAAATAGTAGTGAAGTATTAGTTTCATGTGCTGGCTTAGACCTTCCTCCCTATCGGATGAAATTAATACAAGTCACTATGTATTTAATCGCTAGTTTTGATAATCTGTATTAACTCTCCTAAACTGAGTAATATATGATTGGATCAATGTAACTAGAGGATTTTCACTTGACTTAAACTAACAGTAGACTCTCCATCTGAGTTATGTCTATATAAGTTTATGGAGTGAATAATCGGTCATTGTACACGTGTATTGCATGAGTAGTTCTCCAATCCCATCGATTGGCTATTCGAGATGCATGGATATATATGTATAAATGATCCTTGAATTTAGTTATTCGAGATTATTCAATATATTATGATCTATTTAATATATTATATCTCAAATTCTCAATAAACTTTACAGACCCACTTAGTACTACTCAAGAATTTCTTTCGATAGAGATAAGATATTAATTCAAAGAATGCATTGTACATGTACCTTATGATTAGAAGGAATTATTCTCAGTTTCTAACTAGATAAGAGGTAGATACTTAATATATCTTTCTTGTAACTCTCCTATTATTGAGTTTGATAAATATTTTATCTCTTGTGGTATATTGATGCATGAATTTTTTTATTAATATTATCTCTCATGAATTGAATTATATTAATCTGTCTCATAAGAGAAAATATCTTTTAAATTGAATGAAACTTATCTGTACACTAGCGTCTAAGTCATTTATTCTTGATAGAACTTCAAAGTTGGTTAAAGGATGGACATAACGGTTCATTGAAAGTGAAGTCACTACCAACATGTGAGTCTTGTTTAGAAGGGAAAATGACTAAGAGACCTTTCCTCTTAACAAGGAAATAGAGGTAGTGATAAGTTAGAATTAATCTATTCTGATTTGTGCGGTAAATGATCATTCAGGCAGAGGTGAGTTTGAGTATTCTGAAATTTTCAGAAGGTTATTCATGATATAAATATATAATTTTGATGTTTTGTTAGTCTGAACATCTTGATAAACTCAAATATTTATGACAAATTAAAATAGCATCATGAAAATATATAAAGTGACTGCAATCTGATTGTAGTGGCGTATATCTCTCTGCAGAGCTGATAAGTCACTTATCTGATAGAATAATTGCATTTCAATTGTCTACACCAGACACTCTATTATAGATTGGCGTAAAAGAGAAAAGAAATAGACTCTTATGAAGATGATAAGATTAATGATTGACTCATTCGTAGTTATTTTGCTTCTTTTAGGATATGTTTTAAGAACTACATATCACATTCTGAATCTAATTCCTTTCAAATTAGTACCTTGGGCAACTATAGAACTAGTTGAATTTGATGTAAGTCTAATCTGTGACATGTTCAGCTATAAGATTGTCCAACACATGTGCTGAGAGGGAGAATAAGCAAATTGAAATTAAGAATGAGATGTGTGTATGTGTTAATTGGATATCCAAAAGAATGAAAGAAGGTTTATTTTACTGTCCTAAAGAAAATAAGGCAATTGTTGACACAAGTGTCAGATTTTCTAGAAAAGGATTATCTAGTAAACCATGTTCCTAGAAGTAAACTAGTTTTGCAGGAACTAAACAAAGAAATAACAAATGAGTTAATTGTAAATTCAGACGCTAAAGAACATCTGATTGATATGTCAGAATTGACGTTCCATTGCATTTAAGTAGTGGGAGAAACGTTACTAGACATTAGAAAATCTACTACTTCAAGTAGTTGGGAGTGATGTTGAGCAAATTAAAGAATACTATATGAAGAAGTTGTTAATATTTCAATACCGAAAGGTTTTGAAGAAAATATTAAGACTTAAGAACATGTAAGTGTGACTATTATAGTAGTACTTAGTCGTAGTGGGAGAATCATAACGAAGATTGATTTATTTTGTATGCTTGAGAGAACTCTTATGATAGAACTCCAAAAAAGAAGTACACTCTTGTAGGGTTTCATAATAAGGTTCCTCAAGATCTAGTACAAAATCAATTTGTTACGACGAAGCACTACTAGACGAAATATCATTTAGAAAATAACTTGGTAAAAATTCTTTCAATAAGAATTAAAGGAATGCATGTGAAAGTTGTAAATGCATAGTTAAGAGTCTAAGTGGGAGATTATTAGGGTATATACTATTAATCATGTGTTTAGACATAGTATTCTAACAATTTTCAAGATTAAACATCTAAGTGGGAGATTGTTAGGGTATATACTATTAACCATGCATTTAGATATAGTACATTATAACAATTGTGATGGTTAAAAGTCTAAGTGGGAGATTGTTAGGATACATACTATTAACCATGTGTTTAGATATAGTATTTATTATAGAATAATTATTTATTCAGTTTTAATAGATCATATAGTCGTTTATGGCGTCTATTTACTTATACAGTAAATTATTTAGTGTATAGAGTTTTAGCTTATACACAGATGATTAAATCATCGGTTCTTATAAGTATAAAGTTTTTTGTTCACAATCTAGGATGGAAATTGGACATGCCATTGGTACGATTGTAGCACAAGATTATATGTAATTTATCTTGATTATGGGAACGGTGTAGTTTCAACTTCTTGTGCTAGTGCATTTTGTATGTATTGAACGGGACTGAGGAGAGATAGTTGTTTTAGACTGACTGACAAAAGCATATTCTCTAAACTGTTAAATGTTCTTATATTCTTAATCTTGATATAACTATTATGATCTGCATATATTAATTATCGTTTTGATTTATTAAAAGGTGAGATTCTGAGATGGGTCAATATACCTGGTAAGTTGGATGATAATAATATATATTGGTGAAATAGTAAGTTAGTTGAGGGAATCCATGTCTCATTATAGAGATTGATTGATATGCCTTTTTTGAGAAGCTTATAAGTTTTTATCGTGTCCAACCTTGCAAGTGGATTTATGAATCCGACACATGAAATAAGTTGAGCAGTGCTCTAAAGGAAATTAATCATTGAATTAAATTCGTCAGTAATTTAATTTATTGATTAGTATCTGAAATCTTAACATGGAGAATTACATAAGTGTTTAATGGGGAATTTCGAAATATAAATAGAGGAGTGCAATTACGAATTTTTAGTGGAATGATTTGTAATTTATTATAGTAAGAACAATTCAAATTAATTTTTGGAATTATTTCCATAATAGGAAGCCTCAGTAATTAATTATGTGGTCCCTCCAGTGCCCATATTTAACTAGAACTCAGAATCCTATTTCTAGTGGAAAAGGAAGAATAAGAAAACTGGGTTTTCTTTTCCTTTTTGAACTAGGAGGAAATCTTTATAAATAGGGATTCTCCTAACCTAGAAAGGTGATTGAAGGTTTCTATCGATACTTGCCCACCCATGTATTGAGAGAGTTCGGATGTGATTTGGGATCACTGTAGAAGACCGTGGATTCGCTTGAAGGTCTGTCTAGCTTGTGGATTCGCTTGAAGGTATCTGCTCACGCTTCAAGAGGAATTAAATTTCAGCAAGTTTATGTGTTCTAGCATAATTATATATGTTCTAGCATAAATGTATATTGGTTATCTATTATTCATGTAAGCAGTATGATTCTGGTATGCTTCCGCTGTGCATATAATTTTCCAACACAATGCTCCACGAAAAGAACACATTCCTTCAACATATAATTACTCTCTTTTGTATAGTGAATTAGTAGAAGACTTAAAATATTTTTCTTTGTCTCAACTCTCTCTTTCACTACACTAACTCAATATATACACAATATAATACTTTTCATCTTTTCTTACACTCTTTCTCTTGTACTTTGTTGTTCTCAACACAAAGGAAGACTATCACTATTTATAGGTGAGAAATGAATGGCTTATAGGTTATAAGAGTTACAAGACATAAAGATAGAATAATGGGTGAAATGAAGAGTTTGTGGTTACAAGAGTTAATAACAACATACATGATACAACTAATGACCACATTCTAACACAATTTATGAGAATAATGAGGCATAAATGTAATGTCCATCAATGGACATAATTACATGATACATAATGTGGCACATATTTTTACTAATATTAAAATGTCACACTAACAACTAGTAATATATAAAAACAATACCTAAACAGTAGAGTGCATGATGAATTTTCCTTTCTATATATCATGTCTATTGAGAACTGAACAGTAAGCTAGCTTAATTCCGTGTGAAGACATTTCAATAAAATTGGGAAGATGCAAGGAGCTGCCTGATATTCATAGGCCAAATATCAGCAGATTTTCCGTCGAGCAAGCGTTTTGCTATGACGATATTAGCAGCATCAGTCGGATGGTATGGATCCCAGAACACATACTTGCTTCTATCTTCACATATTTTAGATGACGGACCACATGGAATTATGCCCCCAAATTTTCCACCACCTGAACAACATGCTGAGTTTGCACTCTCAAATCCTGCAACAAAATCCCATCAATTATTAGATGAACGACCATATGGAATTACGTAGCCATTGACTATAGAACTCACCATAAGATGAATAGTTCTGAATAATGTGTTGGACGATTTCGTAGACATCTGCATAGACAAACTTTGATCCGATAAGTTTGGAATTGAGTTGAGTCACTAGGCCTCTCAATTGGTTGTTAAATAGTTGTGATAGTCCATTTAGGAAATTAACACACTTATCTCCAGCTGATGGATTTATTTCCCTTTGGTACGGGATACACCCAATAGGCCCAACGTTTACTACTATTATCTTCCTCGCACCCATATTATAAAGTCTCTGCAAATGGTTTTGAACATGAATTTAATCATCATGTCAGCATTTTAATTAAAATGCCCTATGGTGTGACGTTTTACCGTTAGTTGAATTCTGTATTTGAATATGACTGTTCCCACAAATTTCTTAGGACGTACTGTCAGTTGCTCAGCTGTGGATAAAACAGGAGTGAGATAATTGTTGAGGAAGTCGTTTGAGCCCATTGTTACTGAGAAGAGTGCATTCTCAAGTAGCTTCATTGCCGCGGCATCTCCTATTCTTGTGATTATGTCATGTTTTGTGTTTGCAAAGTTGTCTAATTGAGCATCCATGTTGATCCTCCCACCATTACCAATGTCAACATATTAATCACAAGTGTTTAATATTACAGGAATCATGTGTTAAAAAAGAAAAAAAATTGAGGACTTACGAAAATTTGGCCCGTGCCATTAACTTAAGCAGAGGCCAACCCAGGATTTGAAGACTTCGAGTGCACCAAAAATAAAAATAACAAAATAGCACTCCAACCCTAGTCTCATGGGTGACTACTCCACCTTATACCAATAGCACAAGAACTCTCCTATACTATTTATGGGTGCACTGTTAATTATATCCTAGTTTTTGCCAATTTCTCAAGATAGATATACATATATATACATTATTTTTTCCAAAGTTAACGGGTGCATGTGCACCCGCATTCAACAAGGTGGGTCCGCCTCTGCCATTAAGAATGCCTCCTCCACCAGAAGCATAATTGACACCTTGCAGAAGCACTAGTCCAGATGTTGTTGGTGCCAAATATGGAGGAGTAAAGTTAAATCCAACTTCCTCACCTGCAAATTCATTCAAATAAATTCATCGAAGAAAAGATACTCGAAAAAAAGAATATCAAAGGAGCGATAAAACTTGCCTATAATGTCAACTATAGTTCTTCCATTTGTATATCTTCCTGTTGAAGTCCCAAAATCAATACCATTTGGATAGAAATTTGCTTTTGAAAGAGAAGGAATATAGTTATTGTTACCTACATCAACCAATGAATCTCCAAACACAAAATTAGCAGTTACATTTTCTGCCAAACAGAACATCAAGTAATGTAACACAACTCCTAAAATGACCAACATATAGTATGATAAATTACTCATTTCAAACAAAAAAAGCTAAGAATGTGAAGACTTGTTTCAAAGAAAGAAAGAAAGTGGTTTGAAATAAAGAATTAAAGTAAATGAAACTTGACAACGGTTCAGAATCAGCAGTACCAATTGAACAAGAATGCATTCCCAAAAATAGAACAAGAGTATTAAATTGTACTCCGTAGTTTACTGGAGTTTTGTCAAAGTTTACAACATTTAAATGATGTTGATAGAAAGAAAATAAATAATTCAACTGCCAACCTTCACATTCTAAACCAATTGAATGCAATCAATTAGAATTTACTTACATTATGGCATTTAATTTATTCAGTTCATGGGGAAGCCATTCTTTATTCTTCTAAAATGTGAGCTGCAAATATAATACTATTGATAGAAAGTAAAGGCAACAATACTTTGACTTTCAAAATCATTTACTTAATAGAAAGTAAGGGCAACAATGA
The DNA here is from genome assembly GCA_018342035.1 of Solanum appendiculatum. NCBI lineage: Eukaryota > Viridiplantae > Streptophyta > Magnoliopsida > Solanales > Solanaceae > Solanum > Solanum appendiculatum. The sequence continues at coordinate 134,486 of JAGDQO010000064.1, read as the reverse complement.
TTTTATTCACACAAGAGTAATCTAAATAGAAATATATGCCCTTCATTATGTACAGTTGAATTAAGGTTTGATACTTTTTAACCAACTTGCTTGCTATACTGTACACCAAAAATGATTTTTAGCCACAATTAATTAACGATAATAGCTTAATTGATGCTAAATTAATTTTTTTAGAGGCAATTACTAGTGAGATATTTTAGTAATTGACAAATTTTGTACAAATAAAAGTATATGTAGATGAAAAAAATAAAAAAATGATATTCAAAAATCAGATCCTTACTAATTTTTTAAAAGGAATTTACAAGTTTCATACAATGTAAGGAAAGATTGGAATTATAATATTGTTAAGTCTCTTTCACTATTCTAAATTGAATATCATATAAAATATAATTATTGGGATAATGCATAATTAGGTATCCCTCTAAAGTATAACAGAAATCTCAACGACACTTCTTAACTTAACTAGGGTCACATTATCCCCCGAACTCATTCATTTATATTTTCGTGCACCTTTTGTGCTGACTTGACACCTTCAAATAGGTAAGTTGGTTGTGTTTGTACAACACGTGCATGTCATGTGTGTAAATAGTTTTTTTTTTTTAAAAAAAAGTTATCAATTTTTTTAAATCTTCTTATTTTCTTTATCTTGTATTTAAATTAAGCTAATACAAGTAAAAAAAAATTAAAAAAATTTGCCTTGTATTTAAACTTTTTTTTTACCTTCATTCATTGTTTTCTCTCTTTTTTTTTTAATTGATTTTGTTTATTCTTTTTATCTTCTTTGCCTTTCCTTTTGATCTGATTTCAAATTTAATTTCAAATGTCTTGTATTTAAAATAATTTAATTTCGGACTAGATATCACAATAAGTGAAGAAAATCAAATAAAACAAAAGAAAGTTAAAACATTAAAATTAAAGGATACTTTTTAATTACTTTTTTTAAAAACGAAATACACATAATTTTTTTTAAAATAATTAAAAGTGAAAAGATAAGAAACTAATGAAAGAGAAAAAAATAAAAAGTTTAAAGTGAGTAAGGGATTATTAGTTTACAAAGAAATAAATGAATATATTTATATATATAAAATATCAATAATTATGTGTACTAACTAATTATAAAATGACAATTAAAAAAAGGACATGTGTCCATTTTTTTGGCTCATCACTTGCCTTCAAGAGAGTGTGCACACTATCTATGCCACATTAGCATTTAGGGTATACTTATTTCATTTTAAAATATTTTAGGGGGGTGGGGGTGGGGGGGAGGGGTAATAGGACTCTAGTTAAGTTAAGGTATGTCGCTGGGATTTCAGTCATATTTTAGTTGGGGGGGATGGGGAGGTACTTATGCCTTATCCCTACAATTAGGGATGTACATGACCGGGTTAGGTAAGGTTTTTCATAAATCAAATCAAATAATCATTGTCAGATTTTAAAATCTAGAAACCAAATCAAATTTTAAAAAAAACTCGAGTTTTTTTGGATTTTCAAGTTTTTTGATAGACTATTCATACAAACATATAATTAACTTGTACTTTAAATCACTACAACAAATATGATATATAACTACGAAATTATTAGCTACGAGTCAAATTCGTCACTAATTGTTCACTTTTAGTGACAAAATTTACTTTTCGTGCTTAAATATTTGAGACACATACTTTTAGTGACGAAACATAAAAATTTGTAGCAAAGTTTTGTCCACTAAAGTTTCCACCAAAAAATTAATTGGCACCATTTGTTAAGTAGTGTTAGTCACGAATTTAAAGTTATCGGTGACACATTATTTCGTCACTAATAATGAATCTAATTCATGACAAATTATTTTTTGTCTTAAAATTTATTAATTTTTGGACACAAAAAAATTTCGTCTAAAAAAATCTGTTGTTATAATATCGACAAATTAGAGTTCGTAGTTACATATTATAAGTTTTAGCTATAAAAATTTATATTTAATTATGACATTTATTTTCGTCACTAATAATATAAATAATTGGTGACAAACATTTTATTGTCTCTAATCAATCTGTAATTTAGTGACAACAAAAAATTGTCACAAAATATGTAAGGTGTTAAATAGCGACGACTTAAAATTTGTAGTGAATAATTCAACTATTTGCTACAATTGTTCATAATTACAAGTGACAACTTACAAAAAGAATAATACAAGTGCTTCATAAGAAATAGACAGAGTTCATTTGTTAATTGGTGAGGGAAAAAATTAAAACCAACGAATTCGGTCGATTTTGTAAAAATGAAAAAATTCAGTTCATCAATTTTCTTGAATTACACAATTATAAAATGCATCATTTGATAAATATAATCCAGGTTATAAGTACCGTGAGTGGGTACCATTCTACCACTAGATCACTAATATTTGTTGATTTAATACTTTTATTTTTTATTTGATACACTTTCAACGATAAAGACGATAGAAAAAATAATTTCTCATGTTTTGGTGCTAATTTTTTGCGTGTCTATTGATTTTGTGAATGGTAAACTACATAGACTAAGTCGATCTATTTACTTCTGTTTAAAAATATGTGCATATTTAATAGTGATTCCACATACGTACGTAGAGCAACTATACAGAAATAATATCGACTTACAAATTTAGACTTTGCAAAGGTGCGAAATATTTCATGAATTTCTATTAACTTTTTCCATCAATGTGAAAATTGAAATAAACTATAAATGAAAGAAATTAACCAACTGGGATTTCTTATATATTATGATGAAGGACTATAGTTATGGGTATCGATGTTTTTTTAAAACAATTGATTTACTGATCAAATTGAACTGATTATTAGATTTTTTTAAAAATAAAATTTAAATTTTATATAAATTTATAATTGTACTGAATAATTTTTTAAATTTATAAAAATAAATAAATAAAATGACAGAATCGTACTGAATATATTTAAAGATATTTTGAAAAATATAAAATCTAATTAAATTATAATCTACATATGAATGAATTGTGGATGGTAAATTTCATGCATTTGTGTATGTGTATAAATAATAATATAATATATTATTTCTATAAAAGTTAAATTTGAAAAAAGTGAATGAGGTTAAAAATAAAATAAAAATGAGAGACAAGAGAGGGTTGATCGGATGGTAAGCACTCCTCACTTCCAACCTTAAAGGTTGTGAGTTCGAGTCCTCAAGAAAGCATAATGTTGGAGCTCCCGGGGAGGGGTTAAAAAAAATTGGGATGGGATAATAGGAAAAGAAATTATTTGTGTATCTGAAAGTGGATAGTATTGTAATTGCAAGTGAATAATTGATTTAACAATAAAAAACAAAATAATTTTTTGTATATAAAATATAGTCATTAGTGACGAAATTAGATTTTGTTCAACTACGAAATATATATAACTTTAGAGACAATTGATGATGTAAGTGATTGAAGTAAAATAATTAGCGACGATATAATTTTGTCTGTAGTAATAACCTTTTTAGTGACAAAGCATACTATTAACTACAAAAAAATTAAACTTTTTCAGACAAATAAATTTGTCAAAAATGTTTATGCATTTGGGGACGATTTTTCTTTCTATAGTTAATATAATACTTTTAGCGACGAAGCACTAAATCGTCTTTGTATACTTTTAGCGACACACATTTAATGACGACTGATTGACGAATTATTTTTTGTCTCACATGATTTTTAGTGACGAAATATGATTTATAAATGACGAAACTATTTGTCCCTGATAATCGAATTTGTTGTACTGAATATATCTTTAGTCCTATCAAAATGCAATTATCTAAGTTATTTTTTAAGAAAATAACAGAAAATATGAAATGAATGATGACATAAAAAATTGACAAAAAAATAATAATGAAATCGCATAAAATAAATATTACAAATTAATAAGTCATAAAAATGATCATAATTTAAAAGTACTAAATCATGCAAAAATAAGTCTAATAAGTAGTAATTATATGACTAAACATTAAAGAAAAATTAAAATTAGGTTATGCATTTTAATTATCTAAACAAATGTAAAATTAAAGAACAAATATTCAATATTATTGTCCTTCTTAGTATTGTATTGATTTTTTTGTTAGCATTAGTATTGATTTGATTTTGATTTAAGCTTTATTAGAGTTACTAATATCTATGGATTATTATCTTTATTGGACCATTCAAAATTCTAAGTTTCAAATATAAAATACTATGTTTAAAGATAAGAACTAATTAAAATATAAGAAATATTTATAAATTATAACAAAGTAAATACTTTTATGAATAAAATAAATTTTAAAAATTATCTATATATAATGTCGGATTTGTTTGGTTTCGAGTTGACTTTTTTTAGTTAAAACCAAATCAATCCAAGTATAGACGATGTTTTTTTTTAATACCAAATCAAGTCAAACCAAACCACTAGTCGATTTTTTTTATTTGACTCAATGTGCGATTTGATTCGATTTTCTGTTCAATTTTGTTCACTTGTACCTACAATTATTCACAAATGATATCCAAGTGACGGTACCTTTTGGTCACAAATATTCTCAAATATATTTAAGAAAAAAAATTGAAAAATAGTGTTTCATCATACAATTTGTTATTAAATTTATTTGGCAAACGTTCCAAACTTTCAAATACTAGAAAAAATTAGTGTTTGGACCAAATTCTAGTATTTGGAAATTTTTAAAAATTTAAAAATTATCTCAAACTTTTATATTTTATAAAAATATCCATAACTTATAGTTTTGGACTAAATTTCAGTCCTAGTTTGTTCTACAAAATTTATATAGTTATATATAATTTTTATCTGAGCTTGCTCTCTGAAGTCACTTCCAACTACAAGTAGCAATAGTAATTTTTCATATACAAATCAATGGTATTTTGCTTTTATTTTCTTTCTCTTTTTTCAGATTCATATTAATTGTGTTCGTTGTCATGATCGATGACTTTTCACGAAACATGTTCATTATAAAATGATAATACAAACTTATAGATATTTTAAATAATTTATAGAACTTATGGGTATAAATCATATATATTTTTTCATAAAAAGTAAAATATTTCTTCTAAAATCTATGACCAAATTCATGGTAAAAACTTCATCCAAAACTTCACTCGAAAATGACTTGCCAAAAATATTTTGAAATTTATGGCCAAACGCTAAGTTTAATTTCTTTTTCTTCACCTCCATGCCATGTAACTACAAACACTTTTCCTACTGCCCACCATATCACGGAACGGTAACATAGTTTTTCATCACTTAGTAGGCGTTTTGACATATGACTTCATACTTTATAAATGATGTGGGTTGGTTTCGAATTAGTCTTTAGTTCTCCCACCATGTGATTTATTGTGAGTGTCACTCATGACAGTCTGAATTGTGACACCTTGAGAATCGACATAGTTGTTGTTCTCTTTTTTTAATTATGTATATATTTTGGGTCACACCACCAGAGGTGTATCCAGGAGGGGGTCACCGGGTTCACGTGAGCCCATGCTCCCTTCCTGAAATCATATATAATAGTGTTATATTTTTTTAAAATATTTAAATATAGATGTATGAACTCACACTTGAAGTATCATATAATATCGTGCGATGATGATTGGGTGCACCTCTCTAAGTGAGGTTAGAAATTTGAATCCATTATTTATCTTGTTTTATTTTCCTTTCTAAAATTGGCTAACACCTCTCTAAATGGTTTGGATAGATAAACAATAATTTTGGACCTATAATTTTAAAATTTTAATGGTTTTCAATGATAAGAACCTAAATGTTAAAGCGATCAAATTTATATCTTAAATCCACCTTTTCGTAATAGTGCATCCATCATCTCAAAATCCTGGATACGCCTTTGCTAACACCACCCCTCATATCGTTGAAATTCTTTCGAATGGCCGGAGATGCTTTTGAGGCCATCTTTGAGTCGATTATGATACTTAGATCCTTATCTTGGCATGACAACCTGGATGGCGGGAGATTGACACAATCGGTGCTATGCTGCCATGGCAAGCGTGAATTTTCCTTGCGTAAGCATAAACAAGATATTATACTCCTATCAATATTCTCTATTTGCCTCGACTTTGTCATAACTTCATTTTGGATTTTGATTTTGTTTTCTGGTTGTTTCAAATTCCAAATGTAATTTTCTTATCTTTTCCCCTCCTATCTATTGTTAATTTGTTATGTGTAAAATATAGTTTCTTATTAGTAGCTCTATGTCATTTTTCTTTTGGAATTAATTCCCTATTATTCATGCAAAGTGTGTTGTCACATGATACTTTTTTGCCTTTTATGTTCATTTTACTTTTCATATGTATGATCATGTAAAGTTTATATTTTAAAGAACTCTCATTTTACTTTCGAATTCATGTGTTTAAATGCCTTAGTTTCAACTAAGGAGTTAGTATTTAACAATATGCAGTTTCTTATCTGATTTTCTTTGATGTGATTGCTATAGCTGTTAGGTTCATATCATTATCAGTAGAATACTTTCTTTTTTGTGAGCTTGTTTGGTTCATAGTAGATCTAGAATCTGTTGATGGAGTTGCATGCTTATTTTTTAAAGTTTCTTAGTGAGGGGTTTATTCCGGATAATTGGAATGAATATTTTATCATTTTTATTAGATAGTCGAGTATTGTTTAGACAATTGATTTTTTTGTTTCCCTGCAAATTTCCAGTAAGATGAGCAAACTTTAGAGCGTCAAGTCATACACAAATCAGAGTGACTTCACTACCTGAAGAAAGAAAGCTGCTTCGGCAGGGTCGAAGAAGACGTGTAAGACACTGAAGGTCCGAGGCTTCTATATTGTGAGGCGGCTAGAAGCCCAATTTTTGGCTTTTTTGTCATGTCTTATGGGCATGTTCACAAAGGAATTGAAAGGCTAGCTCTCCATGGGCAGCATACGTCTACTTCGGTGCAAAACAAATATACCATCCATACATAGTATTTTGATGTAAGATTTCATTTCTTCCGTGTTACAGCAGTAACATATTCTTCCATAGAGCTAAGGTCCAAAATATGAAAGAAACAAGCGTTTCCACGACTCTACCATAGAACAAAGGGAACCCTGGCTTCACTTATCGTACTAAGACCCCCACTCTATAAGCTTTCCCTATCGGTTTGATGAACATCTTTCTGCCTGTTCTCTAGAGTTCAAGAGCAGATTCTTGCCTATTCCTTATTTATCCATTAAGTCTGTTTTCTGCTTAAGGCAGCATTCAAAGCACCTATATTGTAATACGTAAGAGGAAGAACGACTAAGTAACTATGCTATTATTGGCACCCTAAACTAAAAACTACAAATGGAAATCCAACTTTTGGTGGTCATTATGATCAGAAACTCATAATCTAGCCATAAGTTAAGTTACAGTTTCCTTCACAGCCAGGGGCGGATGTAGGAAGGCCCAAGGAGGGTCACGGGACACAAATTCATCGGAAAAATTTGCTATATATTTTTATATATATTAAAAGACAGGAAATAAAAAATATATATATATTAGACAGTGTTACATTTCAACGTAAAAGGCCTCGTAGCTCAGTTGGTCGAGTATAGCTATTGCTTCTTGATCGACGCGGGTTCTCGAACCTAGACATGCTTTCTTTTTTTTACTATACATTTTAGGAACTTTAAGTTGTTTATTGATATATTTTCTTTCTTTGTTTGTTTTTTTTCTTTTGATATTTTATATAAAAAAATAATTAGCACTTTTATTTTTAATGAGATTATTTTCAAAACGAAAATTCATTCAAAAAAAGTTAAAATATTTTTTTTATTTTACTTTTTGGAAAATATATAATAGTATACGTGAATTGTGTTTTTTTATATATATATTAAAAGGTGACACGCTTGCAAAAAATCGTGAATATGCCACTGTTCACAGCACAACCACTGTAGAACAAGCTATATTGCCACATCAAAAAACTTAGACGTGTGCACAATTGCTTGTTCAACAATAGTTCTGCTGTCAAGAAAACATTGATTTATCTTGGCTTAACATTTGTTTTGCTTATTGCTCCATCTCTACTACTTTGTGTCATGGAGTAAAGAGAAGCAGGATAAACTAAGATAATGAAATATTCTAGACAAAATATGCAGTTACTTACTTTGTTATAGACAAAATTTACCGCTCAGTTTTGGAAGTCATTTCAAAAAGGTTTAGGTTCGAAGGTAAACCTTAGTACTACTTTTCATCCTGAGACAAATGGTCAAGCAGAGCGCACCATTCAAACCTTAGAGGATATGTTGAGAGCTTGTGTATTGGATTTCAAAGGGAATTGGGATGACCACTTGCCTCTTATAGAGTTTGCATATAATAATAGCTATCACTCCAGTATTCAAATGGCTCTTTATGAGGCTCTGTATGGGCGAAGGTGTAGATCTCCTATTGGCTGGTTTGAGGTTGGTTAAGCTGAGTTGATAGGACCAGACTTAGTTCATCAGTCCATGGAAAAGGTGAAGATAATCCAAGAGAGATTGAAAACAGCGTAGAGCCATCAGAAATCCTATACAGATTTTAGGAGAAGAGATTTGGAGTTCGAGGTTAATGATTGGGCCTATTTGAAGGTTTCACCCATGAAGGGTGTTATGAGGTTTGGTAAGAAAGAAAAGCTCAGTCCCCGATACATTGGTCCTTATAGGATATCTAAGAGAGTTGGTAATGTAGCTTATGAGCTGGAGCTACCACAAGAGTTAGATGCAGTCCATCCAGTATTTCACTTCTCTATGCTAAAGAAGTGTTTGGGTGATCCTTCACTTATTGTGCCTACCGAGAATATTGGTATCAAGGACAACCTATCTTATGAGGAGATTCCCATTCAGATTCTTAATCGTTAGGTTCGCAAGTTGAGAAACAAAGAGGTTGTATCGGTCAAAGTCTTGTGGAGGAATCAGTTTGTTGAAGAGGCTACATGGGAAGTCGATATGAAAAAGAGATACCCTCATCTTTTCCCCTCCGAATCAGTCCCAGACCAAGGTACTACCTCTTTGTAATGTACTCCTTCAGTTTGATATGTTGAGTTTGCGCATTTGTTTAAATTATGCCTTGTGTTGGGTTGTTAGACTTTTTTCCCACCCCTTTCATGCTTAGTATGATCTTATTCGAGGACGAATGTTCCCAAGGGGGAGATATTGTAATACCCCGGAAGTTGGAAAGTCAGAAAGGAAAGAAAAGTGCAGAAATTTTTGGACTGCAGCAGGTATTACGGGCCCGACCTATGGACCGTAGGTGGTCCTACGGCCATAGCAATGGATTCGTAGACTTTAAGTTAAGGTTCGAAAAAATTATGTTTCTGAAGTCTGACCTACGACTTGACAAGACGAACCGTACATTGGTTGACGGGCGGTAGATGGATTTCGTAGAATTAGTCCAGACTTAGTTAAATTTCGAGGTTGAAATTGAGTTCTACGAGAAGGTCCTACGGATCGTAGAAAGTCCTATGATCCGTAGAAGGGATCCGTACGAAGTTGGCCAAAATTTGGGTTTCTGAAGTTGGTTCTACGGTTGGACAGGACAGACCGTAGGTCCAAATCGTAGGTCACTTCGGCAATTTTAATTAAGGGTATTTTGCACTTTTTTCATCCCTTCTAAACCTAAACCCCAACCCTTCTCTACCTAATTAAGGGTCTAAACAGTGTTACAAATCCTTTTATGTTCTTTAACACTTAGAAGATTCAGAGCAAGGTTCCTAGAAGAGAAAAGCAAGGGTTTCAAGCATTCTTTAATTTCATCGAGTTCGCCAAGAACTTTGTTCTTCCCAGGTATGTAAGGCTATCATAGCGATGGACTGAATTTGTCCTCACACCCTACATCTACTTTCTATCAGTAAAGAATAATCTAGGGTTACATCCTCAGTTTTGATAATTCTTGAGATGAGTATCGTTGTTGAGTTATGAGTTTTATTCTTGATTTTGAGTTGCTATATCTTGCATTGAGAATCTTGAGTTGATTGTCCATGTCTATTTTTTTTTAGCATGAACCCTATTATTGAGTTTTTATTGAGAATCTTTTAACCAAACTCTTTTTTCTTAAATTGATGTTTGAGAAAGTAAAGACGAGTTTTGAGTAGAGTTTAAAGAATAATTTTGAGTAAAGTATGAGGGGATAATTGATCCCCAAATGTATCATTTTTACATTGAGGAAGAGAACTTTGATTTTCAGAAAGAGTTAAAAGAGTTTCGTGAGATAATTGAGACATTGCCTCTTAAAGAGGATATTTTGAGTAATTACCTCTAAACAAAGAAAAAGTATTTCTACTTGAAAATGAGTATATATATTTATTGGGAGTAGTATTGAGCACCGATATGGGGATGAGTTCAGACAAATCATATTCCTCATAAACCATGTAGCCAACATGGGTAAAAGATCGTACTTTTTAGACAACTCTTTATTGCTTTCAAGCATAGCTTTAGTGGGTCCACTTAGTTGAGGTGTTCTATTACCCGGCAAGGTATATGACAGTTTTGGTAGTGTGGGTGAGACGTTGTATCATCACATAGCTCATAGTGATGGTTTTCGGTTAGAGAATCTCCCAAATAGAGTAAAGAGTAAATTATTGTATTTTTATATACATCCTTGAGTTAGCAACTTTTATTTATGAAGCTTTAAATATTTCATCTCTTATTATTGCTTTGTATTGAGTTGAGTTGAGGTGAGTACTCTTCCAGCCTTATCAGTTCAGTTATTTATTCATCCAGCTTTATTACATACTCGTACATTCAATGTACTGTTGTCATTCGACCTGCATCTTTCTATGATGCAGATACAGGTGTTCAGGATGATTAGCAGGCGCTTCATTGAGATCACCTAGTCACTCGTCAGCTTTTGGTGAGGCCTTCTAGCTTTCGGAGGACTCTAGTCTTTAGTTTACTTTTGGTAGTTGTATAAGGTTGTCGTGGGTTTTGTCCCGAGCCTATCTTAAAACAGTAGAGGCTTCATACACATAGAGTATTGAGAGTTTTTTAGTATTGCTATTCAGATGTTTTGTTAAACTATTACTGCGTTCATGTAGTATTTTCAGAAATTTTAATTGACTACTTTGACTTAATGAGTTATTTCAGTTTTAAAGTCTATGTATGTTTGTGTCAGTCTTCCGCTAAGTAGTCAGCCAGACCAGGGGTTCGCTTGGGGACCAACAATGGTTCTCGAGTGCCGGCCACGTCTAGGGTGTAGACTCGGGACGTGACACATATGAATGGAGAGGATTCAATAGGACCACCAGAGAAGTGCCACGAATCCAAACCCAAGAAGTGACAACCGAGCTCCCAACCCAAGTAACTCCCAGCCCAGCTAGCAAGAGTGAAAATCATTCTAGGCCGCCCAGCTAGTCAGTCCATTCTCAGCCCGCTAGTAAGAGTGACTCAGGGGCGTGTCAACTCCGAAGAGGATCTCGGTATATCAAAACCGCCAACCAGAAAGTCCACTCCCAAGGGCGTAAGCCGCCAAACTAGTAAGAGTGACTTGGGGGTGTGTCGACTTTGAAGAGGATCTCAAAGTAGCCAAAGGTCATGCAAGAAAGGGCATCGACGCACCGACTAGTCAAGTAAAACTGAGCACATCCCAGATGCCTCTAAACTCTAAAGTAGAAAAGGAGCATGTCCTTGGCGCCTCATTATATCAAAAGCGAATAAAACAAGTGGTATGACTCTCGTTAAAACCAGGTTAGAATAAAAGCTGAGTAAAACAGTATTTCATCATGAATGATAAATATGCCAATGGATGAACCGGGATCGTACTACAAAAATCCGCGAGAATGAACAAACAGTGCAATGCATGCCATCATTAGCATTCAAACAAGGCACTCAAGTCAAATAATCATACAGTCAACCAAAACACGCTACCAAAGTAAAGAGTACTAACCTGGGATCGAACTGGTCCTCGCATATGGCCTCGGGCCCAACAATATAACCAAGCTCAGTAAGAATATAGCAGGTTTACTACTAAACAACAAGAGAAAGGACCAAAGAAGGGTCTCAAATCACTAAAAAAAAGGGGGAATCAACTCATGGGACGACACCCTACCCCAATCATACCGCTCCAGCTCTTTATTGAGTATAGTTAGAACCAACACACAACTACGATGAGCCACCAATGTCATAAGCACCAACACAAGGAGAACAACCCACTACAAGCCTTACAGGGAGCAAATCATAACTACGAGGGAGGTAGAACACAATCTAAAGCACCTAAGATCCAACCTAATCTAAGGCCACAAAGCACCAATCCGAACAAGGGTAACCAAGATCATCTACACCACAAGCTAAGCTACAAGCCTAAACTAAGGATCCCAACACCCACACTAAGCCCAAGGCTTCTACGGAATCAAGAAAAAATGGAATAACAAGAGGAAAGCTAGACACCCAGCAAATACCATCCAAAATTACATGAAATCTATAATAGGTATTATCTGAGAAGCTCAATTAAGAAAGTAGACCAAAGCTTACCTCAAACCCAGTCATGAGCATTCCGAATCCATAACACACGAGCTATCCACTTCGGAGATGCCTCCAAACACCACCACACTATCAAATTATCGATCACCACATCATTACGGACGTTTGACACTAAAATTGCAATAATTGGAAATGGACCCAAAACTAAGTAAAAATAGGAATGTGGGATCCGCACTGGGAATTCTGAATTTGACTCCTTCAAAAGGTCCTAAATGACTAACTGAGTTTGTGCCCCAAAACAGGGCTCAATTCCATGCTCGGAACAGCCCAAACAAACACATGCAACAAAATCCCCAATAAAGAGACGAGACAGCTCCTTCGGGGCAAGAATTACCTCAACCAGAGAGCCTCTGACACTTCTTAAATAGTCTAATGTGTATCCACAAAGAATCCAAACATCGACGACTTCAAATCACCTCAATCGGAGCTCCTAAGCTCAAGATATCACGTTTTGAAATTTCAAAGCGCAGTTGAAAATGACCTTAAATAGGCCAGGAAATTGCCTTCCCTGAACGCAAGACTTGGTCCGTGAACGCGGAGGGAAACCTCATCCTTCTTCGTGAATGCGGGGACCTAGTCCGCGAATGCGGAGAGCAACCAGCTCCTCCTCCACAAATGTGAGACCTGGTCCGCGAATGCGGTGACCAAGTTCAGATGCACCAATTGAACTTTGAGAGTTGAAAAACACTTAGCGGGTTGCTCCGAATTCGTTTGGAACCCCGTGCGTGCGAACAAAATATGCTACCCATCGAATTCAGCATTCTAGACTCAAGAACCATCAAAACTTCCATCTGAGGTCGTTTCAATGAGAAGTGGGTCCCACCCTCATGTTTCGTTTTGAGCCAAATTTTACATTAAGGCTCAAAATGAGATCGGAAGCCTAGGGAACCACACGAAAGGTCATTCTTGACAAAATTTGACATTCCGAAGTTAACCATACTGACAACATTCTCATCCGAATGTATTTATCAAGAATGTTGACCAAAGTCAAACCTTGGCTTAAGCTTCCAAGTTAAAACGCCTAACAGCACAAACTCACACCAAAAGTCTCGGGGGCCGATCCAACTATGCCCCTAACCTAAAATGGTCCTTCCAGAGCTGATGAAACCATTAGAATTGCATTCTGAGGCCGTGTTCCTGAACTTTTGACTAAAGTCAACCGTTCAAGTTTCAAAGGCTCCAAAACATAGAAACTCGCACAGAATCCAAACGAACAACCCGACGACCAAACTGCCAGTACCAGCAAGTCATAAATGACTTGGGTCGCTATAGGAAAGCTCTTAACGCTGAAAAGATTTGAAAACGGAGAAAATGACCTGGAGGGTCATTACATTTTTTATTTTTGAAATTTATATATATAAGATGCTAATTGTAAATTATGCAGATTTAAGAAATAAAAATACTTATTATGTTTCAAAAAATAATTTTTAAATACTTATATATATATATATATATATATATATATATATAAGATGTTATTTGTAAATTATGCAATCTTTTCAAATAGAAATTCATTGTCAACGTTATGTAGATCCCTACAAAAAAAATTATTGTCTAAAACAGTATATTATAAAAAATGCGTACTCCAAAAACAAAACAGATTTAAGAAATAAGAATACTTATTTTTTTTAATAAAAATAAAAATAAAAATGATATAAATTTTCAAAGCAATAAAAAAAATTCCTAGAGAAAAGGATGAAAGGAAGAACCAAAATAGGAAATGGATATTGTTAATTAGGATATTGATCAACCAAAATAGTGACCAACTATTTGGAGAAAATCTAGGTATAGATATATTATGTTAATTATAAAACACTATAATTAAGGAAAGGATATTGTTAATTAATTAATTAAGTATTATTTTCATTCATTTTTCGTATTTTCTTTTTTAATTAATTTATTATTTGTTAGGTATTGGTAGAAATCTAATGTGATATATTGAAATCTAAAAAGTTGTGTTAGGACTAGTAATATTCACTCTTAAATACATCATTTATTAAATTTTCTCATTAAAAATGTCACTATTATTATTAGTGAGTAAAAAAAATGCTAAAAAAATATATTCTTTCAAAATCCAAAGTTATTTCTTCTTTTTAATGAAAAAGCTTCATATTTTCAATGGTCTTAAGCTAAAGATATATATATATATATATATATATATATACCAAAATATTTTTTAATCTTGTGGTTTTCAATATGTCATGTGGAAGTTAAATTTAAAAATTGACAAAAAAAAAAAGAAACATTATTTAATGTTTTGAAACGAACTAAAAGAAAGACACAATATAATTTAACTTTTTTGTTAAATAATACTTATAATTTTGTGAAAGGTTTTCACACATGCATGATTCATGATTAAAGGAGCTACTCTATGATGACTTCATGATTTGGATTGGTATGTTAATGATTGCCTATCTTAATGTTGTAATTTGATAATTGACTTTATCTATTCCGTTGGAATTTAACTTAGCACCGAAAGAACTTGAGGTGGAGGCTCAAATAGGGTCGTCTCTAGTAGTAACCTCTAGTTCCAAACTACGTGTCTCGTAGGATTGTCTTAAATGACCTAGCCAGCAGATCTATAAAATGGCATATGAATGAATCATACGGAGCTCTACCTTGGCAAGTAGATTCTCCCTTCTCGGTGTGGGAGTTACATCAGATTCCATGTTATAGCTCGCATGGTCTATTATCGGTTAAAGCTAATATTCTACAAAATGAACTAAGTTTTTCTCAAAGGTTTTATGAAGCTTTCATTATGTTTTAAGATGCATTGACCATGTTCATGATTTATGATTCTTCCTAAAAAGGCTTTTTAAGATGTTTTAGCTTGGTCATGCATATCATGTTTTCCCTTATGTCCCCTTATGATCATGTTTTTACGATTTTATGCATATCCATCATACTTAGTACATTTCATGTACTAATGCGTACTTGTGCCTACATTGTCTCATAATGTAGGGTCCGATGTTTTTCCTCCTCCCTCTTGTGACTAGTTGATTGGTTGATCGTGAAGGCTTGGTGAGTCCTCATATTCCGAGGACTGTGTTATCCTTACTATGTTTTCATATGTCTTTAGTTTTCAAATGTTGTACGTGGTGTATGAGTTACATCCCAACTATTTCTTTTGGTGTATTAGATTGGCTTGTCAAGACTATGATTACACTTCCACTCTTATGTCAAACTCTTTTATGATATGAGACCTAGTGCTTAAACTTTCTCATATTTTCTATTATATTGTGTTATATGTATGTCAAGTGAATTTGTAGAGCCTCTCGGGGTTTTATACGCCATGTCACGTGTAGGGTGTACTTTGGGTCATAACAAACTTGGTATTTAGAGCACAAGGTTTTAGAAAAAGGTCCTAGGATGTTGGACAAGCCGCGTCAAGTAGAGTCTTGTTCATGAATGTGAAGCGTACCACATTATGAATAAGAGTCTACAAGGCGTTTAGGAAAGTTTACTACTTTAACTACTCTAAAGTCGTGCCATAGAGTTCATCTCTATAAAAGTCCTTCTCCTAACTCTTATCTGATGCTTTTTAGGATATGGCTCCTCAAAGAGCTTATGTGAGAAGGAATGCAGGTGAGAATGTAGAGCCCGAGGTCCCTCAAGTTTCGGTGGATCCTTTGGCTGAGCAAGTGACTCATGCTGAATTCCGAGCCACTTTTCAAGTGTTGGCTCAAGCTATGACAGTCCAAGTTAATAGAGAAGTTGTTGCTCCCATGAACCTAAATATGGGTACGGCGGAAACAAGGATAAGGGACTACACTAGGATGAATCCTTTGGAGTTCCATGGTTCTAAGGTGGATGAGGGTCTTCAAGAGTTCATCGATGAGGTGTATAATATAATGGGAATTGTGGGAGTGTCAACGGTGGAAAAGGTGGAATTGGCCACTTACCAACTCAAGGGTGTTGCTCAAGTTTGGTTCAACCAATGGAAGGAAGAGAGAGTGGTTGATGCGGGTCCTCTTGATTGGGACAAATTTAAAGGAGATTTTCTTGATCGATTCTTTCCTCTTGAGATGAGAGAAGCAAATGCGCTTGAGTTCATTAATCTTCGTCAAGGAAATATAAGTGTAAAAGAGTATCCTTGAAGTTTACTCAATTGGCTAAATATGCTCCAAAAATGGCTGCCGACTCTAGAGCAAGAATGAGTAAGTTTGTGTTGGGAGTTTCCGATTTGGTTGTCAAGAAATACCGTACCACCATGTTGATTAAGGAGATAGATATCTCCCGTTTGATGATAGATGCCCAACAAATTGAAGAGGAAAAGCTCAAGGAAAGGGCAAGGACCGGGGATGGTGACTTTTCTCATTCTAGGTTCGGTGGACATGGGTGTCCTAAATTTCGGTAAAAAGTTTTTTGTTCAAGATTCTTCTGATGCTCTGACCTCTAAGTTCAACAATGTCTAACCCCAAACCTCAAGGAAGTGGTGGTAATGGATCTTATATTCTCGTTAGCCAAAGGTGTGGTAAAAGTCACTCAAGGAAATGTTTAGCCGATACGAATAGTTTCTTTGGTTGTGGGAAGAGTAGTCACAAGGTGATGGATTGTCCGTGTCAAGCTAGCAAGGGTAAGAATGGTAAGCAAGCTCAGCCTAGTGGTTCTGGTTCACATGCCCTAAAACAAATCAGATTTTATGCAGTTCAGACTCGATAGGATCATGAGGGTTCCCCGGATGTTCTGATCAGTATGTTGGAAGTCTTTCAATTTGATTTGTATGTTTTACTTTATCCGAGTGCTACATTGTAATTTGTTACTCCATATGTGGCCATGAGATTCAATGGAGGTCCTGAAATCCTTTCTAATCCCTGTCATGTCTCTACTCCCATTGGCGATTCTATTGTTGCTAAAAGAGTTTATAGAAATTCTCCTATTTCCGTTTCTCATAGTGTCACTCATATTGATATTGTAGATCTTGATATATTAGATTTTGATGTTATTCTTGGGATGGATTGGCTTCATGCATGTTAGTCTTCCATAGACTGTAGGACCCGATTGGTCACATTCAAGGTTCTAAAAGAACCTATCATGTTATGGGAAGGGGGAAATTATGTTGTTAAGGGTCAGTTCACATCTTGCCTAAAGACTATGAAAATAATTTCTAAGGATTGCATTTATTATCTTGTTTGGGTTAGGGATGCAGATTCCAAAACCACTACTCTTGAGTCGGTTTCGATTGTAAATGAGTTTTTTGAAGTGTTTTTCGATGATCTTCCTGATGTTTCTCCTGAAAAAGAAATAGACTTCAGTATTGACCTTCTCCCAGATACGTAGCCTATCTCTATTTCTCCTTATCGAATGACCCCGACAGAACTTTAGGAATTAAATGATCAGTTGAAAAACTTATTAAATAAAAGATTCAGTAGATCGAGTATCTCACCATGGGAGTGTTCCGCTGTTTGTGTGAAGAAGGATGATTCCCTCCAATGTGCATTGACTATCAACAATTGAATAAGGTTATCATAAAGAATAAGTACCATATTCCAAAGATTTATGATTTGTTTGATCAACTACAAGGAGCGAGTTACTTCTCTATGATTGATCTTCTGTCAGGTTATCACCTATTGAGGGTGAAGGAAGATGACATTCCGAAGACGTCTTTTCAAACACGATATGGTCATTATGACTTTTTGATAATGTCTTTTGGTTTAACTATTGCCCCGGTGGTATTTATGAATTTGATGAATAGGGTCTTCAAGCAGTATCTTGACATGTTTGAGATTGTATTTATTGATGATATTTTAATTTACTCACGGAGTGAGGATGAACATGTTGAGCATCTGAGGATTGTGTTACAGGTTCTCAAGGATCATAAATTGTATGCTAAGTGTAGCAAATGTGAGTGTTGGTTGAGGTCTGTTGCTTTCCTTGGCCATATTGTCTTCGGTGAAGGTATTCAAGTCGATTCTAAGAAAATTGAGGCAGTTAAGAACTGACCTAGATATTTGTCCGCTTCAGACATACGAATTTTCTTGGGTTTGGCCGGTTACTATAGAAGGCTTGTGGAAGGATTTTCCTCTAGTGCTTCACCTTTGACGACATTGACTCAAAAGAAGGTAAAATTCCTATAGTCGAAAGCTTGTGAGAAGAGTTTCCAAGAGTTGAAGGATAGACTCACTTCAGCCCCTATTTTGACATTACTGGAAGGATGGATGACTTTGTAGTATATTGTGATGCTTCAAGGATTGGTCTTGGTTGTGTTTTGATGCAACATGAGAAAGTTATTGCTTAAGCTTCAAGTCAATTGAAGGTACATGAAAAAGAATTATCCGACTCATGATTTGGAGTTAGCGGCAATGTTTGCTCTAAAGATTTGGAGGAATTACCTATATGATGTTCATTTAGATGTGTTTACTGACCATAAGAGTTTTAAGTATGTGTTCACTCAATAGGATTTGAATCTTCGCCAAATGAGATGGCTTGAGTTATTGAAGGATTATGACATGAGTGTCCTCTATCATCCAGGTATAGCGAATATGGTAGTGTATGCTCTTAGTCGATTGTCGGTGGATAGTGTTGCTCATGTTGAGGATGATAAGAAAGAGTTAGTCCATGATGTTCATAGATTGGCCTGATTAGGTGTTCTCTTAGTTTATTCCAATGAAGGTGGGGTCATTGTTCAAAATGGCTCAGAATTGTCTCTTATGTCGAAAGTAAAAGTTAAGCAATATCTTGATCCGATTATGGTTGACTTGAAGAAGTCAATTTCTGAAAAAGCCATTGAGGCTTTCTCCCAAGGGGGAGATGGTGTCCTTCGATATCAAAATCGGTTGTGTGTTTCGAATGTTGATGAGTTGAGAAATTAGATTTTGACAAAAGCTCACAGTTCTTGTTATTCTATTCACCCAGGAGCCACCAAGATGTATCGCGACTTGCGAGAGGTCTATTGGTGGAATAGGATGAAGAAGGATATTGTGAAATTTGTTGCTAAATGTTTGAAATGTCAACAAGTAAAAGTCGAGCATCAGAAACCCGATGGTTTAGCTTAAGATATTAGTATTCCTACATGGAACTGGAAAGATTTGAATATGGACTTTATTATGGGTTTACCTCATACTCGGTGCTAGTTTGACTAGATTTGGGTTACTGTGGACCGAATGATGAAATCGGCTCACTTTATGCCCATTAAGACTTCATTTTCAGCCAAAGAGTATGCTAAGCTATATATTCGGGAAATAATAAGGTTTCATGGAGTGCCTTTGTTCATTATCTCCGATTGTGGAACTCAATTTACATCTCAGTTTTGAAAGTCGTTTCAGAAGGGTCTTGGTACACAAGTGATACTTTGCATGACTTTCCATCCTCAAACCGATGGACAAGGCGAACATAATGTTCTTACCTTAGAAAATATGTTAAGAGCTTACGAAATTGATTTCAAGGATAATTGGGATGACCATTTGCCTTTAATCAAGTTTGCTTATAATGATAAATATCATTTTAATATTGGGATGGCTCCATTTGAGCCTCTCTATGGTAGGAGGTGTAGGTCTCTATAGGTTGGTTTGAAGTTGGTGAGGTCACTTTGATAGGACCCGAGTTGGTGCATGAGGCTATGGAAAAGGTTCGACTTATTCAGGAAAGATTGAAAAACGCTCAAAGTCGACAAAAGTCTTATGCCTATATTAGAAGAAGAGAGCTTGAATTTAGTGTTGATGATTAGGTTTACTTGAAAATCTCACACATGAAGGGTGTGATCAGGTTTGGAAAGAAAGGGAAGATTAGTCCCCACTATGTGGACCTATATCAGATTTTGAGGCATATTGGCAAGGTTGCTTATGAGTTAGAGCTACCTAATGATTTGGCATCGGTATATCCGGTATTCCATGTCTCTTTGTTGAAAACATTTGTGTCACGACCCAAGCCTAAGGCCTAGATGTGACCGGCGAATGGGGAACCCAAAGGAACCCCAAACAAACCTCATAGCGTATCATTACACATCCTTGGTCGCGGAAGCAATTAAATGACCATAAGCGATAAGCATAATCAAGGGGGAAATCGGGACTAAGGGAGCAAGAAAAAAAAAAGAAATGATACATAAATACCATAGATGAGTCAAGCTCAAGCATAATACACAACTTGTCCAACACCACCTCTAAACATGAGTACTTAGCGGGGGCCAAGACAAACTACCGGGCTCACCCTCATAGTCAAAACATAACTAGAAAGGAAAAGTTTTATACATAGCAAAAGATCATGAGCAACGTCCCCGAAATGGAGGACTCACCAATAACCACTATAGAAAATCGTACTAGCCACGCGGAGGAGGATGGTCAAGCGGTGCTCCGGTCCCTACATGGTGACATCATGTAGGCATAGAGTATGCGTTAGTACATTTGAATGTACTAAGTATATGGGATGCAATGCAATGCTACATTAGATGGACATCATAGGAAAAATGCGTAATCATACCCAATAGATAGCATATTAATGAAATGATATGTATAATGATGCTTACATAAAAATCATATTTAGTGGGACGTAGTACATGTGTGGCGAGTGACCATCAATACAGTATTTCCAAGGCCTACCACCCCCTTGGAGAGGCGAAAGAGGTACAAACCCCTCAATATGGTTACACGGGCCTACCACCCCCCGAGCTAGGGACCAAGGTACAAACCCCTCGATATGGTTATACGGGCCTACTACCCCCCGTACTAGGCAACCAAGGTACCAACCCCTCGATACGGTTATACGGGCCTACTACCCCCCGTACTAGGCAACCAAGGTACCAACCCCTCGATACGGTTATACGGGCCTACTACCCCCCGTACTAGGCTTGGTCGACTCACAACACTTATATAGAGAAAATCATATACATGTGTCCATTTCATCATCATTTCAGTAATTACATAACCATCCGACTCATAGGACGTACCTTGGACCTTCCCTTTCCTAAGAATTCTATAAATGGGCATTTTATCAAACACAAGGTGGGCAATTGTTCATGTAAATGAAATCATGTATTTCAAGAATACTAAGTCCAACCAATTCCAAAATCCATATAAATCAGCCCACCAACAACATACATATATATATCAACCTTCATAATTTGATCATGGAAGCATGTAAACCATAAACATCACATAATAATTCCATTTCATGATAATATGCAAAATGGACCATAATAGGGTGTGTAGTAGTAATTCCATAATTCAAGAGTTCATAAATAATCATAAGGACCCATAAACTTGAAGTAGAAATAGAGGATAAATGGTTGGACTTGTGGAAAGGAAGGTTTCCACAATCAAAACCACATACCTCAACTTTGGAGAATCCTTGATGAAGATTGGAATGGAGAATCGAAGCTTGAGATTGAGTCTTGAATCCGGAATTAGAGCTTGAGATGTTTGAATTTGGTTGAAGATCTTGGTGGAATTTTTGGAGAGGGCTTAGAGAGTGTTTTTGGAGTTAAGAAAAATGACTAAGTATGGGACATATCCCCTTTTTATAAAAAAAAACGTCTCCAACCCGCCTAAAAAAATAGCTCACTGGAAATTGCAAATCTGCACAGACAGGTTTTACGAAAATGGTCATAACTCCCTCATCCTAACTCGGAATAAGGTGAAACCAAGTGCGTTGGAAAGCTAACTCAAAGAGCTTTAATTTGATAGGTTGCAGCCCTTCCAGTTCCTTGTGTGCTAAGAGATATGCCCCTTTAAAGTTGACCCTCCAAATCGCAATTTTTGCGATTTTTGAATTTTGATACGGTTGCTCTAAAATTCGGGTTAGACCCATTTCCCACTCAATTTGACCCCACAAGTAAGAATATGAAGTCGAATTTCCGAAATCATGCACGGATTTTGAGATATAAGGAAATTACAATTATAGGTGTTTCCGAAGCACATTTTCGGGCATTTTTGGGGTCGTTTCAATTTGTTGGAGATCTGACGTCCAATGTGCCTTTAGAAGGTTTGAGAGTTAAAAGAAAATATTTCTTATGAAGAGGTTTCGGTTGAGATTTTAGACCGCCAATTTCAGAAGTTCAGAAATAAAGAAGTTGCTTCCATGAAAATTCTTTGGAGGAATCAATTCGTTGAGGGTGCTACTTGGGAGGCCGAAGCCAATATGATGTCCTGGTATCCTTATCTCTTTCCCTACACTCATATTCTGGCTTGAGGTATTAGCTCCTCATGGTTCATTCTTTTGGATTTAGGTGTATTAGTCATTCTCATGTTTCTATATGTATGCATAATCATGAAAAACTTGATTTTCGATGTTATGATTTAGTTTGGGGTGATTATCCATCTTTATATGCATTATGATGAGATTTGCATTCATGTTGGGTTGTTAGTTTCTCTTCTACCCAGTAGGCATCATAGGCCGACTGAGCAAAAAAGGTAAAAACAAGCTGAAAGGATAGAATCTAAACCAGAATAAAGGTCAAAGCGGATAAGAAAGAAGCACACGATCGCACCAAAAGTAAATCTAAGTACAACTAAACTTAACCTAACTGGACCCCCATAAACCCGGAAGGTACACAGTAAAGCTAAGTCTACAAAATCGAAGGGTAAACCAGATCCGAATCGAACAACCGGTCAACTCCCAGCCCAGCTAGCCAGAGTGACTATCAACCCAGTAGAAGATCTCAAATATCCAAGCCGCCCAGCCAGCCAGCCACTCCCAGGGGCGTCAGCCGCCGTCTAGCTAGCAAGAGGGCCCAGGGGCGTGTCAACTCCGAAGAGGATCTCAAGATGCCTCAAATATCCAGGCCGCCCAGTCAGCCAGTCACTCCCAGGGGCGTCAGTCGTCCAGCTAGTAAGAGGACCCCGGGGCGAATTCCGAAGAGGATCTCAAATATCTCAAATATCCAGGCCGCCCAGCAAGCCAGCCACTCCCAGGGGCGTCAGCCACCCAGCTAGCAAGAGGGCCCGGGGACATGTCAACTTCGAAGAGGATCTCAAATATTCAAGACATCATGGATCGACGTCCACTTCCAATAATAACACAAACGACACCAAACCAGAAGCGCTCCAAATCCAAGGAAACCCACCATCTCCGGTGGAGCATCGGAGCGGCAGAAATAGGGGGAGGAGACAGAAAGGCAAACAAGCAGTGCAAAGGCCTAAGCTAAGGCTCATGCTACCAGACCCAAGTCTGCTATTCCAGTCTACAGGGACCTAGTCCGTTCGAAACGACGTCGGAGACATACCATTGTCACAAGGTGCATGGGTCTATGGCAACACTAGTCTATCCTAGACTAAGGCCAAAACATGCTCTAAACACAAGTAATCAATCAAGTAAACCACAAGCATGCCACAACACACAAACAACCCCCTATCAACATGGTACTACCCTCGAAACAGCGAAAATCAACCTAGATCATGATTTCTAAGAAGAAATACTAGGTAACCGCCCCCAATTCACACTAATCATAATGAATTTACACCTTTAAGCTCAATCTAAACAGAAGGAAAGCCGTAACCTACCTGAAGGCCGACCGCGCGCGCTCCAAATCACTCTGCCGGAGCTTTTCCCTTTCGAACGGCCTCAGAATGCTGCCACGCTATCAAACAAAGAATCACAGCCTCAGCACAGTCATTTAGACACTAAAATTACCAAAATCGGAGACAGACCAATTTAGGAGTCAAAATTAGAAAATGTGGGACCCACTCTGGAAATCTCGGAATTGACTCCCTGAAGAGGTTCAAAGCCTTTCCCAAACTTGTATTCCAAGATGGAACACAACTCGGGGCTCGGAATAGCCCAAAGGAACAACATGCAAAAATTCACAAAAATAGAGGAACTTGGACAGCCAACAAACACGCAATTATACCTCAAACGGAGAATTTTCGACACCCTCCGATCAGCCACCCACGTAGCCACAACAATTCCGAACACATCGGACTTTGAATCGCCAAAATCCGAGCCAAAACGAGAGAGAAAACACAATTTGAAGTAATAAACTTCAAGCTGGTCGCGTTTGGTTCTTAAATAAAGGACCAGGCTCGAATGGCCTACGCGAATGCGACTACAGGCCCGCGAACGCGGAGAGGAAAGTCCCAGACCTCCGCGAACGCAGAGGCACTCCCGCGAACGCAGAGAAGAGAGAGACAGACCTCCGCGAACGCGGAGAGAAAAAACCCAGAGCCTCGCGAACAGGGCCCCAGGCCCGCGAACGCAAAGGGCAAATGAAGCCTGCAACACCAGTTGCTGCAACAGCTGGTTTTAGCCTTTGCCAACTCTCCGACGGGGTGCTCGAGATTCGTTTGGAACCCCGTGCGCGCAAACGAGATATGCTACCCCACCAAATTCGACGTTACGGACTCAATGTCGCACTTAAAATTTCCATACGAGATCATCTTGATAAAAAGTGGGTCTCACACCCAAATGTCATTTTTAGCCAATTTCCACAAAGAGCCTCGAAATTAGACCAGAAGCCCCGAGAAGCGCACGAAGGGTCGTGCTAGACCAAACTCGGCATTTTGAAACTAACCGCACTGATAGAATTCTCATCTGAGTGCATTTTCCAAGAATGTTGACCAAAGTTAACCTAAGGCCAAATTTCAAAGGCTAAAGCACCAAATGGCCCAAAAGTCACACCGAAAACCTCGGGACTAGTGTCAACCATGCTACTAGCCTAATTTGGCCATTCCAGAGTTGATGGAACTGTCAAAATTCCGTTCTGAGGTCATTTACCTGAGGTTATGACCGAAATCAACTTTTCAAGTTTTAAAAGCTCCAAAATAGGGAAATGGGCATAAAACCCAAACGAACGACCAGGCGATCGAACAGTCAGTGCCAACAAGTCAGAAATGACTTGGAGTCGCTATGGGAATGCTCTAAACGAGGGAATGAAGGCATTAACTCAAAAATGACCTGGAGAGTCATTACAGTTAAGTTTTTGAAAAATTTATGTTTTTGAAGTTTGACCTATGAGTAGCCAGAACGAGCCGTAGAAATTTGGACAGGCCATAAATGGCATCTGTAGAAGTGATTCAAACGTAGTAAAATTTTGGACTTGAACTTGGGGTCTATGGAAGAGGTCTACGCACCGTAGAATGAATGATGGATCGTAGATTGGTTTCATGGGAAGTTGAAGGAATTTTGGGTTTCTGAATAGACCCATGTATTATTCATCATTTTGAGTATGAATCTATGAAGATATGAATATGATTTATGAAAGTAATGTATAATTTATTATGTAAAGGATGTTTATGATCTAAAGTTGCTTTTAAGATAAACATCAAAGAAATTGTGAAAGATTTTCCCACATATTAAGGAATCATAATTTGGTGAAAGATTTTCTCACAAATGCATGATTTATGATTTAAGGAGCTACTTTATGATGACTTCGTGATTGGATTGGTATGTTGACTATTGCCTATCTTAATGTTATGCTTTGATAATTGACTTTATCTATTCCATTGGAATTTAACTTAGCACCGAGAGAACTTGAGGTGGAGGCTAGGATAGTCTCTAGTAGCAACCTCTAGTTCCAAACTACGTGCCCCCGTAGAATTTTCTTAAATGACCTAGCTAGTGGATCGACAAATAGCATATGAATGAATGATTCAGAGTTCTACCTTGGCAAGTAGACTCTCCCTTCTTGGTGTGGGAGATACATCGGATTCCATGTTATAACTCGCATGGGTCCTTTGTCGGTTAAAGCTAATATCCACAAAATGAACTAAGTTTCTCTCAAAGGTTTTATGAAGCTTTCATTATGTTTTAAGATGCATTGACTATGTTCAAGATTTATGATTCTTCTTAAAAAGGCTTTTCAAGATGTTTTAGCTTGGTCATGCATATCATGTTTTCCCTTATGTCCCCTTATGGTCATGTTTTCAAGATTTTATGCATATCCCTCATACTTAGTACATTCCATGTACTATGCATACGTGTGCTTACATTGTCTCATAATGTAGGATCTGACGCTTCTCCTCCTCCCGCTTGTGGCTTGTTGATTGGTTGATCGGTGAAGGCCTGGTGAGTCCTCATATTTCGAGGCCTTTGTTATCCTTACTATTTTTTCATATGTCTTTAGTTTACAGACGATGTTGTGGTGTATGGATTACGTCTCAACCACTTCTTTTGGTGTATTAGATTGATTTGTCAAGACTATGATTAGACTTCCGCTCTTATGTCAAACTCTTTTATGATATAAGACCTATTGCTTAAACTTTCTCATATTTTTAATATATTATGTTGTATGTATGTCAGTGACTTGTGTAGGACCTCTCGGGGTCTTATACGCCATGTCACGTCTAGGGTGTATTTTTGATTGTGACAGATTGTAAGGTCAAGTTTTATGAAATTGATGGGTTATAGTTATTTATGAAACTTGTGGTAATCGGGAGGGGGTAATGTGTACTCATAATGGGGCATAGTACTGGGCAATTGATATATAGGCGATGCTTTGTATTATCCAATATATATGTATGCATGCATGTTTACTGCCTATTAGTATCACTTGTGTAATGCACATTGTATAAATCATAGGGAAGGTTGAGATGATGGTTGTGGCTGGTAAGTAGTGGTGATTAATGATGGATAATAATTGTGGCTTAAATCGTGGTTGTGGGTGGTGGGTGAAAGTAGATGGAGTAGCTGTGAACTGTCATCCTTGTAGAAATTCTTAAATAGACATCTTAATGATATTAAGACTTGGTTATATATCTTAATTATCCAAATCTATTCAGACTTATTAAGTGGTTGTAAAAACAAACACACTTAATAATTAAGATCTGAATGATTAACATTTAGACCTTGAACACAGACAGAGTTAATGACTAAGATTTGAATGATAAAGATTAACACAAAGTCTAAGTCAATACCAATGGAGCAAGAGACTTAGAACATCAAAAGAAAATTTAAAATTTTACTTTGACAACTTTGTATACAACCCATCTAGAATTGAAAAAAAAAGGATTAATCGTAATTTTTTACTACATAGCTAACTATAAGTTTTTCATTTACACAAATTATAGTCCCCATATTTTTTACTTAATAATGGTTCTTCTCGTATTTAGTTCATTAAAACCATACGCTATATCATGTTTGATCCAAGAAAACAAACACCCAATATCCATAACCATATTCTTGTTTCTTTCACAATCTTAAGTGACAATTAGGAACCTCACAATTTTGATTTTCAAGTATAACAAAAACATGGGAACAATTTTCAATTTAGATCTTAAAAAATGGAAGATCATGAAGATGATGATAAGTCTGCTGCTTCTTCACCACTCTTATGGAGAAATAGTCCACCAAGAAGTCCAGTCCATCCAACTAATTATCGGTCTCTTTCCTGAGTTCTAGAGCTCAAGCTATAGCTAGAGGCTAATGGGAGCTCATGAAAATGGTCAAGAACATGTCTTCATCTTGTTTTGAGCTTTCTTTAAAGGTTCTAGTTGATCAACCAAAATCCTTTGAATATCAACAAGAATGCTTAATCGATAATAAAAGGGAAAAAAATCAAGTTATGCAGAACAGAATGAATATTAAGAAGAAAAACAAATTAGGAAAGCAAAGATGATGATGAGAAGTAAAAGTATTGAGAATGGAGGGTATTTGTCAAGATGGTTTCCCCGGTTTCTTTGAGATAAAGAAGAAGAAGAAGAATTCATCAGCAAATTGGTGTTTTTTGGAAATGGGTATTGAAAATGGATTTATTTTTATTTGGATTAAGATAGATAGAGGATCGGGTACGAGTTTCAAATGGGAATAGGTTGTTTAAAAGAAATTCGAGTTAATTTTGATTGATTTGGGGATTACTGTCCAAGTAGGAGTACGGATGACAAGTTTCGTAACAACGAGGGTATAAATAACGACATAGTATAACGAAGGGTAAACCTAATAGTTAAATAAAAGTTTAGAGCTATTTTTAACTCTTTTCCCTATCTTTAAATAGGAAAAACTACCTAACGAGACATACATACCATATATATATTTAACTTTACACTCAAATAACTACATATATTACCACATTTAATATTTTATACCATATATTTTAAAAGATACAAGTAGATACACACATCCCTTAAAATTAGGATTGATTAATTATTTTTATATTTAAACTCCACAATTAATAGTCCAATAACAATCAATATCTTTATCTCTCATCAACTGCCCCCTTCTTCCAATCTCCTTAGCCAACAATATCTCACCCCCCCCCCCTCAGCTCCCACGTCCTCCATCACCTTCACCATATTCTCTCTTTTACTTCATCCTCTCAACACACGATTTCATTGTCCAATTATCAAAAATGATTTCACCGTCTAACTTTCAACACACAATTTCTTCCTTCATCATCAGTATGTATCTTTCTTTATCCTCTTCAACACGATTTCTCTATTAAAGGTTTCAAAATTGATTTTTGAATAACAACACTATATATAGAGGTTTATAACTATTCAATCATCATTCAAAGTCATATATTTGTGATAGAGATCAATTTTTTTCACTTTTGATTTTCGAAAGTTATACAAATCTATTTATTTGACCCTATTTTGCAGCGTTCATCACCCAAAATTGTATTGTTGAGGTTTTGGTGGCTCGCTAAGTTTTTGATGGTGAGGAGAAGAATGCAACAAAGAATGGAAGGTTTCCTGCTAGCTAGTTTGGTGGAGTTTTTATCGGGGACGATGATTTCATGATGGCAAGGAAATGAGCAATGGAGGTGGCACTAGTCTCTGCTGAAGAGGAGAGAGATATGAAGAGTATTAGGTGTACATGTATCTAATAAAATATACACATGTATATAGTTAAGAGTTCATGTATCTGAGTTAAGATTATATATATTTACGAGAAAAAATTCCAGATGCTAAAAAAAGAGAAGAATTTTGATTTTTTTTTTTACTTTTTTTGAATAAATGAAACGACAGATACTCTACAGTCGTGATTTGTTCCTAAATTCATGCATTTTAGTTATATCCCATATTTGGCGTACGCATACTTTTTTGCAAGCGGTGTCCCCTTTAAAGTATATATATATATATAACAAAAAAATTTAAACTTTTTCCAGATTAATTTTTTTTAAAAAAATAATCTCATTAAATATAATAGTGCTACATATTTATTTTTATATAAATATCAAAAGAAGAAAAAATAAAAAGCAAAGGAAGAACAGAAAAAAGAAGAAAAGAAAGAAAACAAGGTGATCCAAGTTCAAACTCATGACCTTCACACTGAAATTGACACACTTAACCAACTACATTGTGCGCCTTTATATCAAGAGTTTACACTGTATTATATATATCTTTTCTCTTTTCTGTCTTTTAATTTTTATATTATATACAAGAAATTTTTCTAACGAAGTCGTGTCTCCTGATACCCCTTGGGCCTTTCTAGATCCACCCTGATCATCAAAACAAATGTGTGCAATAACATTTTAAATTAGCTTTTTAAAAATAAAATTATTTTGAAAAATCAAAATTAGAATATTGTGGCATACTCGAATAGTCAAGTAAATATACCGTGGGGTCTATGTTATGTTCGAAACTTGATGCCCATGTTAATAGAGCGAATGACTTGGAATTTTCAATCTATTGATAAAATGAAATTCCAAAAAAAAGAATAACTTTGCATTTTGTTCCTAGACTAACATTTTTCTGTAATCATGTGGAGATGGTAGGTTGATGATGCTTGCATCTAAACTACTACTACTGGAATTCATAATATCTGTCACTATGAATTCTTTCAGAAGAAGTATTAATGTAAAATTTCCGTAAAGTGTGTGATTTAATAGAAACAGAGCTCCTTAATTTTGAAGGACAAGACGTTCATGTGTATTTGATAAGCCCTCAAGATGTTCATGTCTTTTTTATATTGAGATTTTTTCACCTTCTATGTTTGCTTCTTGATGCACAGTTACCCCAGTGAATTCAGCAGCTGATGTGTTAGTAAGATGCACTCACGGACGTTGTATAGATATCATACTTACTAAAGCCTCCCTTCTTATTTTCAATGAATTTTTAATTTTATCAAGCTGCACATCAATTTTAAATACAGTGTTCAGTAAACTCTTTTTCATTTTATTTTTCTACTCGAAAAAGTAGAAATCACGTATAAGGTATCCTTTCTCTTTGTCTAATGTATCTTTTCTTTTCGTCTCTGATTCTGTTGTGGAAGTCTTAGAAGTTGTTGTTCTTGATAATTTTACGAAGGTATCAATTATATATGGATTTGACCTAAAGCACTCTCATGTTGTCTTCCATTGTAGGTGTCTCTTTCAAATCAGAAAGAAAAATAAATGTACTTAGTGAAATTGAGGGAGTGCTTACCATGGAAAAAAAGAAGAATCACACGTGTGACTCAATAATGGTATTTAGATATTTTCTATGGATATGACACGTCATTTCAATCCTCATCTTATTGATACAGTTTAGAAAGTTATGTGACACATGAAAAAAGTTTGAGAAAGCTAGACTTGAGTTAAGTGGTATGTACAGAATGGATAATGTTTTGAGATGAACACTTTCAAGTAAAAAAGTGGTGTTCGAAGTTATTTTTTGATAAGCAAATTTTGAAAAAGCTTTGAAAAGTGTAGAGAAAAGTTGTCTTTAACAAAGTGAACAACTCAACTTAAAAACTAATATGGTATTGAAAGGCTTGACCTTTTTTTATACGTCTTCAGTTTCTTCAAATGCTTACAACAAGTGGTCTCCAACCTTGGTTGCGCAAGTGAATGTTTTACTCATATGTTCATAGTTAGATTAGTTATTATTTATTCTGGTCCTTGTGATTTGTTTGATCAGTAATGATAATTTTCTTCAAATTTGATATTTATGCCTTTTAGCTTATTTTCACTGCAGATATAAATTCTCGGTGGGGGGCCTATATGAAGCAGTTCCCCCACAACTATGACACTTGCCAATTTTGACAAATTCGAAACACTCGAATTGTAAGCTTGTGACAATTTCAACAAGTTAAAATATATTTCATAATTTAAAACACTTCCTTCTGCTATGCACCTATGATAATTGATGATATGTTCCTTCTTTTCGGTTGTTCGTGAGAAATGAGCTAACTGAATGACACAATGTATGTTCAGCTTTCAACCCAACAAGAGAATACTCAAAGGAAGAGAAAAGAGAGTCCAATGGACTCTGAGAGGGAGACAACTTATGCAAGAAGAAAATAAAGACTGAATTAGTACTAATAATAGTATTTAGATAATTAACAGCGTTCAAGAAAGGGTATAGAAATTAAATATTCATTTTCTCATTTCAAACAAGGACATACAACATCAATAGGGGAAAAAATGTACAAAAAGTTGAAGAGTTGATGTTTCTCAAGGTACATTGGATAGTTCAGAAGTCGTGACATCATTATAATTTAAATAATAGATTGTAAAAGCAGAATGTTCCAACAATGTCTTGGGCATTCTCCTTTTCTTTTCTCTCTTTTCGATTTTTTTTTTTGAGTTGTGTCAACATTTAATGTCTTATATTTTATAGATGATTTGGTATTGTATATAATTTACAAATTAAATTAGCCTACTTTGTTTCTTACTTATTATATCATCCTTTTTACTAATACACACACGTAATTTGAATAAATTATTTCCTTATAATTTGTGGTTTATATATTTTTCAGCAATAAAATTTATTATCAATGGTGAACATATTTATTATATTGGGCCCGTGCATCGAGTAAATAGATACATGAAATTAACACTAGATACATATAACAAATGCATAAAATTAATAGACAAAAGACATAAAATCCCCCCTGCACTTGGCTCGACAACTTACTTTAGCACTTAAACTACAAGGGTGTTTAAATACCCCCCTTAACATCTTTGAAGTGAGTTTTTTTCAACCTTTCGAACACCATCCCAATTGAAGGATGGGTGTTGTTAGACACGCGCGTTTTCATTCGTCCACGTCGCTAAGTACTTAAAAAAATTATTTACCCGTTAAAACAAAACCCACCCGTTCCGAAAATAATACCCGACCCATTTCTAAACAAATATCCCTAAATCGCAAACCCCATTCATTGTCATCTCTTCTCTCAATACTAAACCTAATCTAACGCATATTGTGAAGTGATTTTATTTTCGAATTTGTTGATTTTGTCGATGAAAACAAAGTTACCAGGTTAGTAATTTTCGTTTGGATGATTGTAGCATTTGATTGAGTTTAGGGTTTTGCCTAAAGCTTAATTTTTTAATCTTTTCAGTTTGGCAATGGATGTGTATGTCACCTTGAGGTTTCACCATGGTGGAAAATTACAATAAAAACTTCGTATTAAGTATGATTGAGGTATTATCAGTGATTGTTTTGGTGTAGATGTTGATAAATTCTCCTACTTTGAATTTATTGATTATGTTAAAGAAATTGGCTATAATTGTTCTGGTTGTATTGTTTATATTAGACCACCTAAATCTCGTCATGCTGTTGAAGTTAAAAGTGATAGGGATATCATTGGTATTGTACCTCAGTTAGAAAATGGAGATATTGTTGACCTTTATGTGACTCATTTAGTTGAAGAACCTATTGTGGCTCCCCCTGAACTTGAATATCTAAATGATGTGGGTGGGGAATCTAATGCTACTTTTGATAAAGAATCTAGTCAAACTTTCAAGGGTAGTGAGGGTTTAGGGTTTGAAGAGGCTGCACAACCTCAAGAACCTGTTGTGGGTGATACATTTGTTGATGTTGGGGAAGACTTGGGTAGGACTTCTGCAAGTGTTGGAGAGGACTTGGGTAGGACTTCTGCTAGTATTGGAGAAGACTTGGGTGGGACTTCTTCTGCTGCTGCTGCATCTGATATTCCAGTAGTTGGATCTGATTGAGAAACTGAAACAGAAGCAAGTGAAGATTCAGACAATGTAGATTTGTTTGATGAAGGAGAAGATGAGTATGGTAGTGATGTTCATGAGGAAGTTATAAATCTTAGGAAAGAGAAAATGGCTGCTAAAATTAAAAAAAAAAAAAAGAGAAAAGAAAAGGGTCCTAGATCTGAGGGAGTTGATTTAGAAAAAAAAAAAGGAGGTAATTTGGGATATAATGAATATTTATCCAAGAAACAAACTACTTTAGAGGGTAAGAAAGATGGAGATGAGCCCTACTTTGATTCAGATGAAGCTGTTAGTTTTGAAATAGATACTGATGAAGATGTTGATATGGAAGATGAGGTTGAACAACCTATAAGAAGACAAAAAAAAAGCAAGAAGAGCAAAAAGAAATAAAAAGAAAGTTGTTTTTTATCCTACTTGTCAGTTAATAGTTTGGGAGACTGGTCTTGCTTTTGAAAGTGTTAAGCAGTTTAGAGAAGTTGTTACTAGATATGCAGTTCAAGAGCATGTTGAATTGGACAAATATGTTAATGAAGCAACTAGGGTGAGGATAAAGTGTACAGTTGGTTGTCCATGGTTGTTCTTTGGAAGTCATGATTCAAGAACAGGAGATTTTGTGGTGAAGAATTATAATCCAGTACATAAATATAATGGCATAACCAAAAATAAACTGGTGAATTCAAAGTACTTATCAGAAAGGTATACGGATAGAATTATTTCTGAACCTGACATTAGAGTTTTTCAGTTTCAAATTCTAGTGAAGAAAGAGTTGGAGGTGTATGTTGGGAGGACTGTAGCAAGGAAAGTTAGAAACATTGTGTTGCAATACATTATGGGTGATCATGTGAAGGAGTTTAAAAGAATTCTAGATTATAGAGATGCGCTCTTAAGGACTAATCCAGGCAGCACATGTGTGGTGAGACTTAGTGAAGAAACCTTTAAAGGTGGCAGAAAATTGTTCCAATCATTTTACTTATGCTTTGATGCTTTGAAGAAGGCATTCAAAGCTGGAGCTAGAAGATGTATAGGATTTGATGGTTGCTTCTTGAAAAGTGTTACTAAAGGTCAATTACTTGTGGCTGTTTGTAAGGTTGGGAACAACCAAATCCTGCCACTGGCGTGGGCAATGGTTGAAGTTGAAAACACATTCACTTGGAGATGGTTTATCAGGCTTGTAAGAGATGATCTTGAGCTTGGAGATGGATCAGAATTGACAATAATTACTGATATGCAGAAGGTATTTTTCTTTTCTTTTCCATTTATTCACTAGATATTTTATTCATTAATAATACTTATTTCTCTTTTGTCTAATATGTTTAAATTTTGTTGAAGGGTCTTGACACAGCTATTCCAGATCTCCTGCCAAATGCAGAACAAAGAATGTATGCAAGACACATTCTAGCCAACTGGTCCAAGGATTGGAAAGGCATTGAAAGAAGAAACTGCTTTTGGAGATGTGCCAAATCTACATATGAACAAGAATTGAAGAGAAATTTGGATCATATGGAGAAGTTAGGCAATAAAATATGTGAGGATTTACTGTGGTACAATATAGAGAGGTGGTCTAAGGTATACTTTAAGTTTTTTAGTTGTTGTGATAGTGTTGACAACAACATGGCTGAAAGCTTCAATGCATGGATTTTGGGGCCAAGACACAAAACTATCATCATAATGCTTGAAGAAATAAGGGTCAAAGTGATGAGAAGAATAGGACAATTAAGGGAGTTCTCTGATACTTGGATAACTGACATATCTCCAATGGCCCTAAAAGTATTGACAGAGAACACAACAAAGTCAATGAAGTGTAACCTTGAATGGAATGGTGAATATGGTTTTGAGGTTAAAGACAGCTGGGGCAACACATTTGTTGTGAATCTGAGGGATCAAAAATGTACTTGTAGATCTTGGATGCTAAAAGGTATGCCTTGTTGCCATGCTATAGCTGTACTTAATTTTAGAAAATTGGAGCCCATTAATTATGTTGCACATTGGTATAGCAAGAAGACTTATCTCAAGATCTATAGTCACTACATTCAAACAGTTACTAACATGGAAATGTGGCCACAGTCAACCAACCCTTCTGTCATACCACCTGTTATAAGAACACTACCAGGAAGGCCTAAAAAATTTAGGAGAAAGGAGCAGAATGAAAACAAGAAAGGAAAATTGTCCAAAAGAGGTGTTGAGATGACCTGCAGCCTTTGTCATGCAATGGGTCACAATAAGACGGGTTGTCATTTGAATAATCAAGCTAATGCAGGCAGAGGAAGGGGAAGATCAAGAGAGACTAGTTCAACAAGATCAAGTGTTGGTTCTTCTACAGCACCAACTCAATCACAATCAACCACAAAGAGAGGAAGAGGTTCTTCTACAGCACCAACTCAATCACAATCAACCACAAAGAGAGGAAGAGGTCGACCAAGAGGTTCTACAAAACAAGTCATTTATAGCAATATATTTAGTTGTTATTTTACAACTTAATCACTCTAATATATTTCATAATGAACTTATGTTATAGGCTAGTGCTACTGCTGCTATTGGTGCCACTGAAAGAGGAAGAGGGATTGGTGTTGCTGCTAATGTTTCTGGTGCCACTGGAAGGGGAAGAGGAACTAGTGTAGCTGCTACTAATGTTTTGGTGCCACTGGAAGAGGAAGAGGGATTGGTGTTGCTGCTAATGTTTCTGGTGCCACTAGAAGGGGAAGAGGAACTAGTGTAGCTGCTACTGTTGCCGTTGGTGCCACTGGAAGGGGAAGAGGTATTTATGTAGCTGCTAATGTTCCTGGTGCTATTGGAAGGGGAAGAGGAACACCTTTTAAAAGGCCAAGAATGGTTGGAATGGGAATACTACATACACAAAGTGGTTTTACAATCCATAATGTAAGTTGTCTTAATTATTTCACACTTTTCAATATAAACTTATCAATCATCTAAGACATCATATTTCTGTGAATCTAGCCTGGAATGCCTATGAACTCTTCTGTAGTGACTGAAAACCTTGGGCATCATAAACCAAGATCAGGTTTAAAATGAAAAGGAAGGTTGTTGTAACTCAACATGGCCTTCAAGAGATGAGAGAAAACAAAAGAATGAGAACAAGGTTCAATGCTTCTGAAGTGAATCACTTGAGTCAAACAAGCTCATCGCTTTCCAGTAAATGGAGAAGAGAATAGTTTTTATATTTTGGCTGTTTTTGAAACAATTTGATTTGTGTTTGTTTTTGAAACAATTATGCAGCTGTTACTGTATTAGTTTGATCTATGTTTGTTTTTGAAACAATTATGTAGCTGTGACTACATTAGTTTGATCTGTGTTTCTTTTTGAAATAATTATGCAGTTGTGACTGCATAAGTTTGATCTGTGTTTGTTTTTGAAACAATTATGCAGCTGTGACTGCATTAGTTTGATCTGTGTTGGTTTTGGAAACAATTATGCAGTTGTGACTGCATTAGTTTGAGTGTTTGTTTTTTAAACAATTATGCAGTTCTGACTGCATTAGTTTGATGTTTGTTTTTGAAACAATTATGCAGTTGTGAATGCATTAGTTTTATCTGTACAATTATGCAGTTGTGATTGCAATTTTGTGAATGAAGTTGTAAACTTTAACTCTGTTTTTTTCATGTAGTTATAGTGTCTATATTATGCAGTTAAAGACTATGCTTATTTCATATGTATATCTTAAACAAAATCACAAAATGAAATGCACAAAAAAGCAAGTTCTATTAGATTAAGAGACTAAGAAGAAGACAAAGTTCATTACGAAAGAGTCTACACCTAATTGATTACAACACAAACGATGCTACACTACATCAACAGTGATCTTACTACATCAAGAGCCTAAGGTAACTTCATTGAACCTTTCTTCATATATATCACCCCGAACCAATAGCTTATAGCTATAACTACAACACAACAACAAACTACAACAAAAAAGAGTACATTCTCCCAAGTTCTTCTCCACTTCTCCCTTTCTTTTATCTTCTCAACCTCTTCTTGCAACATTTTCAATTTCATACCTTGACAATTATCATCTTGTTTGAAATCTCAAGGCTTGTCAACTACTTCAGAAACTTCAATCAATTCAAATGCAGTGGCTGATGTTTGAGAGGATTCTACTAAATTCTCAAGCTCACCCAATTTCTCTATTAGTTTAGGAATCACAAATTTTGACCTCGGATCAATATTTTCTTTATCCTTCCAACACCAAAAGTGGGAAGATGTAGGACCCTTCAACAATAAAAAAGGATGAAGGAATTAGTGTTTAATCAAAATTCTCAATCGACTAAATAAATGAGACAAAAATGATATTTACCCCATAATAAGGACATGACCAATATCTTCTTCCGGGGTTATTTGAAGTCCAAGATGTTTTCAAATGCACGACAAGTCCATGATTACAATAAACTTTTTTTTCGGAGTATGATCATCTTCTTCCATACAAAGGTTGGTCAAGTTAATTGACCGCATTGTGTGCTACAATTTTGTGCAAGAAGTAATGATAATCTAGAAAAACTGACAATAAGAAAAAGGGAGAAAACAAAAATCAAAATAATAGATGAAGAAGAATAAGTTCAAATTTTACCTTTTCTCGAAGAACGATTATTCCTTCAAAGATTCAACTTTTAGGTTTGAAGAGCTAAGATTTAAGATGAATCAAGAAAAGATAATAAATTAGGTCGCTATTTTCAGATGATTGAGCTGGTGAGGGAGAAAAGGAAATTAGGGTTTTTTTGATGATGATGGAGCTGGTGAGGAGAAGAGGAAATGGTTAATGAGTCAGATATTAACGTTGGAGGGTCAAAAGGGATTTAAAAAAAAAGTTAAATGGTAAATAAGATGATTAACGCGCCGAAGAAAGCTGTATCTACACGCGCACTAGGCTGGTGTTCGAAAGGCTGAAAAAAATTCACTTCAAAGATGTTAAGAGGGGGTATTTAAACACCCGTGTAGTTTAAGTGCTGAAGTAAGTTGTCGAGCCAAGTTCAGAGAGAATTTTATGTCTTTTCTCAAATTAATACTAGATACTTCTATGATACATATGAATGTACTTGTGTGCCCAAGTATCATAGTCTACTTGTTCATATGGAATAAGAGATTAATATGTCTTCAGGATATGTCTGAATGTATTTGTGTCCATCTGATCAAAGTCCATTTTTTTTTATGTATCTAAGAGGTTTGTATGTATTCATGATACATATAAATGTATATGTGCAATTGTACACATATGTATTTAAGTGTTTAATATGTTGGATTCATCATATATTGATAATCGATACATCAAATTAATGAATTTATTATTTTAAGAGTAGTAAAATGAAATTAATCAAATTACCTAACCAAGATATACATGTCTTTGTCTTTTATTAATAATATTAATGAATTTATTATTTCAAAAATTAATTAAATGAAATTAGTTAAACATAGATACACTCCTTGATTTCTGCTTTATATTAAAAAATTTGATTAATTTAAATTTTCAGAATTAGTTGTCCATGTATTCTAAAAATCTGTAAGAGTAATCAATTACTCCTCAATTACTCCTAAACATGTATCTCGCTTTTTAAAATCGTCAGACACATGTAACGAAATTGGTACATGAAGTAATATTCGAAACTATGGTGAATCCTAGTAATTAGGACCTAGACTAGTGGAACTAAATGTTCACATTTTTTTTTTTGTCTTCAAACCTTCGTTTTGTCCTTCTTTCCCAGATTTCTTTAACCATGTCTGTATCCGTTTAATGAGAGTTTTAGCGCATTAAACGGAAAGCTGCAGAATGGCACTACCAAATCAGAGAAAGTTATGATTTGGTGGAGCCAATCCTGAACAATAATGCATTCCCTTAAACAGAAACAGAATATTAAATTGTAGTCCGTATTTTACTGGATTTCACATTTAAATAGATGTTGGTTGAAAGAAAATAAATAATTCAACTGCCACCCTTCACATTCTAAACCAATTGGACCTGCAATTCAATGCAATCACCCGCGTTTGCACAGTAATTAAAGGCCCACTATGGAAATCCTACCATTTCTTACCAAAGAATAATCCAGACATTCATGTGGTTATGCCTCACTGGTTTTGGAGCGTGACAAATTTGGTATCAAAATATTTCGTGTCCTGTTGCAAACCCTCTAACCCATGCCTTAACTTTTATCATTCTACGACCACATCCTTTAATGGTATCTCCTTTATTGTCATTATACTCTTTGTTTACACTCAATTATTTCATAGGAGTAATTTAATCTTGTTTACAATGCTTTTCAACTAGGATGTCTCCCATTCATTTTGGCACATATCATCAGGGAGCGTGAGTCCTTCGATGCATTTTGGGATCACAGAGCTCTATTCTGATAAATAGTTTCTTATTTTCAGTACAAATTCTTTTGAGAAAAAGAAAAAAAAAGATTTTTCGTATTTGAGGTTTGAGCTCCTGTAACGATTGACATTAGAGTTTTTTCTTAACTTGATTCTTTGATTTTCAACTAGTGGAAAAATCTTAAAATGAGAATTTAATTAAAAGGAGCATCAGGAAGGACGGATGTTCAGATGTCGATAGAGGGCAATGGGGCAGTGCGGGACGGGTTGAGCTTAACCTGAAATTTTTTTAACCCGCCTCGCTCCGCTCCGCATAATAATTTATTTTTTCATTTTCAACCCTCTCCACGCCGCCTCGCTCCGCATAACAATTAGATAAGGGACAATCTATGCTCTGTATTGAGCCATATTTGTTTGTGGTTAAGGCAGTTTAGAGATGGTGATAAAGGTGCGCCTTTTAATTTGTTTTTTCGAATGTGCTATGATTAGTAAAATCTTGTTATAGTTGGTAAATAAAGATTTTTTATTTCTGTTATGATGCTAAAATTTTGATTTCACATATCAAAATACTAGAGTTATGATGTTTGAATTTTTCAAAAATACTATCTGATGTGTGTCGGATTCTCTAAAAGTAATGCATATTTAGAAGACCCGAGCAATATATATAGAAACAATGGAATGCAGCACCATGTGGCTTTAGCTGCTAATTAACTAATTCTTCTTATGAAATACATAACCCTAAGTTTTATTGGCAATATATATGTTGCCCAAATCTTCCAAAAATACTGTATAATGTAATTTTTGAGGATCCGAGCAACATATATATAGAAACAACGTAACGCCACACCATACAAGTAGCCAAATTAATATTTTGTCATCAACTCAACACATTACAACGTCTTCTAATCATGCCTTGAGAACCAGTGAGAACCCCATAAGTAGAAAGCTTGACAAAAGCAGAAGAGAAAGCCTTAAAAAAGGCGTCTTGATCAGCTGCAAAACGTTGTACAAAGGGAGCGGTATGAGGATGGAAAGGGATTTCAGCGTCGATTCTCAAAACTCCACGGCCATTGATGGCATTGATGAAATAGTGATTGTCAAAGGTGAGTGTTGTAGGTTCATTTAACACAAAGCTAATGTTTGAGGTTAATGAGCCTTTTGGACAAGTCAATTTCAAGTACAACTCAAACTCACGTTCATTGTGTTGATCACTTTTTGGGTCATCATATAGCCTGCTTTCGATGTTGAAGCAGTGTGTTATTCCTAGTGTGTGTGCCCCTGCACCAACATTTGTAAGAATGATACGGTGAAGCCAACATATGAATTCATACTATTAAACTTGTTTGAATTGACTAAGATCCTTCGGACATTATTTGAAATCAGATTGATTTGACATGCATGCAATTTAGATTTTTTAAATTATATTGTTTCACATAAACATGAAAATCATACCATTTATGAAAACTATCAAAACTTCGCCAACTCTTATAGAATCTTACCAAAATAAGTAAACTATAGTTCATAAACAAGATATCAAAATATCCTAAGATGTTACATTAATAAATCAAATATATATAGTCATGTCCCCTTTCAAATTTCAATTACATGTTATAACAAACTTCATATAATATAATTTTACAAAAATCCATTGACCCAAAAAATCAACAATAGTAGTAATAACTAGTTATTCTTTAATATATTTCTTTCACATGGTACGAATAATCTATTCACATCGAGTATGAGTTCTACTCCATCTGTCCAACAATAATTGTTCACTATTGACTTGACACATGGATTAAGAAGCAGTAAATGATAGGGGTAATTTTACCAAACCACCCTTATTAAATATTGAAAAATGAATTGCATTCAATAGCAAAGTTAAAATAGACATAAAATGATAAATCATTCTTTGATTTTATAAACTGGACAAGTATTATTAGACATCGTCAAATAGTATAATGAACAAGTAAAGATAAACAGAGAGTATTTTATATATTCCAAAAAGTTGAAATCAAAATCTTGAAATTTGAAATCCTA
This sequence comes from Solanum appendiculatum, assembly GCA_018342035.1. Lineage (NCBI taxonomy): Eukaryota > Viridiplantae > Streptophyta > Magnoliopsida > Solanales > Solanaceae > Solanum > Solanum appendiculatum. The sequence goes on along the minus strand of JAGDQO010000064.1, from coordinate 92,954 downwards.
CTTTTCAATTCATAATTTAAAATTAATATTTTGTTCACATTTCATAAACAAACGCAAATCAAAACTTCAAAAACCATTATAAATAATATATATGTGGAGCTACAATATAGGTAGGTACGTACCATTGATGGCAACAGATTCTTCAAGGGAGAGGCCTTTTTGGGCAAAAAGTTGAAGCATTTCATTGACTCCCAAGTTTGAGGGAGGAAGTGAGGAATCTGCAAATGATGAATTTGGAGGATTGGAAGAATCTCTGCGACCCAAAGGAACATCAATTCTTGGACCACCAGAAACAGAAACAGCTTCACGGGCAGCCAAAATAAGAATGTCAGCACACGATACTTGCTGTGGGCATTGGGCTTCTACAACAGATTTAAGCAAATTCACTACTTCTCTCTTTCTGATTCCCAAGTTTCTGCTTGATCTCATTTCTGAATTACTCTCCAAATCCACCAGAATCGAACCATCGCACCCCTATCACAATTTGTTTGATAAAAAAATCTAAAATTATTTGTACATACTATATAATAATGGAAATATTACACAACAACACAAATATGTAATATGTATTTATCATAAACCACTCTAGTTTAAGATATTACAATTTGTAGCTATATGTAGGCTTTTATAGCAAATTTTTCTCTCCTCTCCCTCTCGTCCCTCTCTCTCCCGTCCAAAGTCCAAACAGTTACAGCCAAAAAAACATTTCACATAAATATAACAAATGTATTTTGTATTATGTATCAAATGTATTTATATTTCATTTGTACATAATAATACACAATGTACGCTAGCTCAGATGGAACTAATTTGCTAGATCTAAACCCTATGCCCAACTTATAAAAACCTCCTGATTAAATATTGTACCATGTTTTTCATGCTTTGAATAAATAGTTGATCACTAAAAATAGTCTTGATAGACAACTTTGTAAATTTTAGAAAAATTAAAGTTACAATTTGCACAAACAATTCTTTTTCACAAGTAGCTAAAACAATTTTTCCAAAATTTCATTTTAGATTTTGAAACTATCGAAAACACCAGCTTTAAAAATAAGAAAAAAAAAAGCAAACGAAAAACTAGTTCAAATATATCATTAAAATTTTGGAAATTTTTTTATGTAATATATATAGTGTGTTAGTAAATGAAAAAAATGAACCTGAACTTGGCAATCATGAAACATAAGTCTTAAGAGAGCAGAAGGAGTAGTAGGATCAGTGAGAGACATAGATTGAACACCATCCCTAACAATGTTTTCCACTTGTGGACAAACTTTATCATAGAAACCATAAGAGACTTGCCCTTCAACTTTATTACTCAAAAATACTATTACTATCAATGCTACTTTTATCATATGCATTTTACACATTATTTTTCCAAGAGAGGTATGATATTGTGTTTGTGCATATATTCATCATCCTTATTAGAAATAATTTATGGTCTTCATATTCTACACTAGTGCGTGTGCAGTAGGAAAAAGGAGGTCTTCATAAATGCAAACGAATTAAATTGAAGTAGTATTTCAACTTCATACAGATGGATTGTACTCTCACTTCTTTCTTTTCTTGTCATAAAGTTGTTTCAACTTGTTATAATACATATGCAACTTGACCTAATTGATAACAGCTAGCCACATCCATTGTCATATCATCATCTATCTATATCTATATCTGTTTATACTATTTAAAAGCATGAACTTTGTGACTTAAATGTTAAATTAAGTTAGCTTTTGGTCCCAAGTTCTCAAATATTCTTGGCAAATCATATTTGGGTGAAGTTTAACCGTATGTTTCGCCCCAAATTTTCTCAAATATATTTGACTATTTCAAAAAAATATGATTTATAGCCATAAGTTCTAAAATTATTAAAAATATCCATAAATTTATATAATCATTTTATAATGAATATGTTTCGTTAAAAATAACCTTATAATATAATTGATAACAATCAACAATAACAAAATAACAATATACCTAAGACAATACATTAATCGTTTACTCAAACTTTATAACCCATTAAACATAAATTGTTCTTTTTTCTCAATTTTATCACTCAAATTAGAACTCAAACTTTTTTGGACGAGGTAGTAACAAATATTAGTTGGAATTAATAAATAATGAGTATTTTTTATAAGATATAAAAATTTGGGGTAATTTTTAATTTTTTTAAAATTTCCAAATATTAGAACTTGGCCCAAATACTAGTTTTTTCTAGTATTTGGGAACTTGGGATACTTGACAAATATATTTGCCAAGTTATATGACCAAACACTACTTCCCAAGTTTTCCCCAAGTTTTTTCCAAATTTTCTTGGGGCCAAACGGGCACTAAGTATTATATTACCCCAATTACTTAAAATCAGGGGCGGACCTAGGAGGGTGGTGAACCCCCTCGGTGAAAAATTATATTGTATATATAGAGTAAATTTTCTATTATATATGTACATATATAATTTTTGAACCTCCTCAAACATAAATGACAGATAACCCAGCGGTATTAGGCCTCACTAGTGACCCTTGTGATCCAGGTTTGATTCTAGTTGGGCGCATGCTACAACTATTTTTTAAAAAAGCACTGAAATAGAGAATTTTAATAGGGATTCTCAAATTCCAAAATCACATTCTTTATTTTCCGAACCCCCTGAGTGAAAATTTTGGATCCGCCACTACTTAAAATACCTCATAACTTGAATGTTAAATTAATATAATACTTCCAACTAAAAATGCTCAATTTAGTATATTTTCTATTTCTATTTATTTATTTATTTATATTATATTATATTAAAAGCACACACATTTTTACATTTAAGAGTTGTTATTTTTTCAAAGGATTGAGACTTTTTTGAAGTTGTCTTTACTAAAATACAAATAGCTCTTTATTTACAAATACTAATCCAGGTTTTTAAAAACATTTTTGGGGCGAGTCTCGGGGCGGGGTGTACCAAAAGCACTCCGAGAAGTAAATTGAAGGCGTAGATCCATAGGGCGTAAGTCTCGGGCGTAAAAACATACTTCCCGGGCGTTAATGTATTTTTTTGGGTTTTGAACTATTTTTGCTTTAAATCATATTTTTAATTATTTTGTAATGATATTTATATTTTATGCTCTCATGTTTTTTAAGGTTGTAATGATTTTTTTCTTATATGTATAAATAAACTCTTATAAAAAAAATGACATTATATTGCTATAAATAATTTTTTAAATAATCGTGTCTGAAATTGATAAGATAAAACTTTCACAACACTATGTTCTTGAGATAACTTTATTCATTTTTTGTCATTACTCTTACACTTTTTATCCTCCTTCTTCTTCTTCTTCAAAATATATAAACAACAGTCATTGTATACATAATTGAGGATGGAAAGGACTAGTAAATGTGAAGAGGGATGATTTCATTTTGACGATTATTTTGACTTTTATCACTTTTTGTTTTGTTAGTTGTTGCCTTTCTCAAATAGTAATTATAATATATTTTTCTATATTATTGATTATTAATATCTTTCTCAAATAATAATTATAATTTTTTTTTTCTATATTAGTGGTTATTTATTAAAATTTATTTGTAAAATTATTAAAAGTTTTACTTTTACTTATCTTTTTAGTAATAAAATTGAATATACATGAGATGTATGCCCCATAGATTCATGGGGCTTACACCCCATGTCTCGGGACTTACACCTCGCTTTTGTACTGCATAAAATGCCTCGCCTCGCTCCCCCACCTTTTAAAACATTGATGATAATTTGTTACTTTGTTTTCACATATCCATATTAATATTTTTTTTAAAAAAAAAGAACACCTCGCATTCAATGTCAAAAGTTATAGAGTAATTTATATTCTGATCCGGCTCCTTTTTATTTTCTTCTCTCCATATTTTTCAAGTTCCTACTTGGATTTGTGACACATGGCATAAGTTAAATTAAATGACTAAAATTGAATTGTCCAAATAAATCTCTAATCATGATTTAGTTAATAAATATATTATATATTTTGTTTAAAAAATTATTATAATCTCACTATATTAACAATATATTATCTTTTCCATAAATAGAGGTGAAATAGTTCTCTTCCTAAATTTTTATTATGCACGATGTTTCTTTTATTTACCTTTTAAATTAATCTTTTTAATGCATTTTAGAGGAAATATGGAGAAAAAGCTGAAATAATATAGGAGAAATAATGCAATATTTCTTTGGAACTTTCAGCAATTTGTCTTCAAATTTTGTTGGAAATAATAATTCAAAGTTGAAGTAGGAATCCTAAATTATTTAGGATTTGTTATTTATGGTATTTACTTATTTATTGTTTAATTAGGATTTGTTAGTTTTATAGTTTCCTAGTCCTAGTTTACTTTGATTGTTAGTCCTATAAATAGGGGTGCCTTATTACATATTTTCAATGTAGTGAGAGATACATTCATTGTGTAGAGATATACATTCATTGTACAAAAATACAAGAGTTGTTGAGTTATTGAATAAAAGCCTCCTACAAAATCATTGTGTTGGGTCTTTCATTTGTGCATATATTATTACCTTGGGTAATTTTATTTCCTTCAAATTGGTATCAGAGCTTGTGTGAGATCTTTATAAAAGCTTGTGTGAGATCCTTATAAAAGCTTGTGTGAGATCCTTATAATAGTCGTGTGTGAGATCCAACATATACAAAAGAATATGGATATTCCATATTTACCCGAATGTCCCGTTTTTGTGTTTGATGGCAAAAATAATTTTGAGAGTTGGTATCAACAGATGAAGAATTTTTTCAAAACTGTTGGACTATGGTCCATTATTGATATTGGATTCGTGGATGCCCCAGAGGGCACAACATTGACTGGTGAAGCTGCAAAACAATTGGAGAAAAATAGAAAATTGAATTATAAGGCATGGTTTTACCTTGATAGAACGGTTGGATTGTGTATATATAATAAAATTTTATATGCTACGTCAGCAAAGGAGGCTTGGACAATTTTAACAAAAACATATCGACGTGTTTCAGACGTGAAGAGAGAAAAACTTCAAGAACTTTGGGAGTAGTTTGAGTTGGCTCAGATGAAACCAACAGAAACAATCAAAGATTTTTTTACAAGAATTAAAAAAATTGTCAATGGTATAAGGATCAATGGAGAAACATTAGAAGAAGTTAAAGTTGTTGAAAAGGTATTAAATTCTCTACGTTTAGAGTTTCTAATCAAGAAGAAAGATATTGAGTCTACTCGAAATCTGAATACCTTGAAGCTTGATGATCTAGAAGGTGAATTGGTGACATATGAGATGTCCCTGAATCAACAGATGACAGAAACATTTAATGAAGCGTTGCCAGAAAAGGTGAGTCAACTTAATCCAAGAGAAGAGATATCAAACTGGGTTAAGACAAATCAAAGAAAGGATGATAAAGAAGAGATATTGAGTTCGATAGAAATAAATGAAGAAGACCAAAGAAAGGATGATCAATTAAAAGAAGAAGAAGATTTATCAAATCTGATAGAAATATATGAAGAAGATCAAAGTTTAAAAATTATGGAAAAAGGAAAGGAAGATAGAGGTAATTTTCATTGCGGTATAGATGTTTTTAATTGCAAAGAAGACTTCAATAGTGATCAATCTAATAAATCAAAAATTTCTGAAACAACTAAACAGAAAAATTTGGTGAAAACTGATGTTGCTTCGATAGAGGTTAGTAATTTAACCCATGAGACATGTAGTAGACATGATTGGTCTATACAAAGTGAAGCTATTGGAAAAGAAATTGAAATACTCACTATTGTCTCACAAGAAAAATTAGTTGAAGCTTTTGAAGATGAAGCTGGTAATAAAAGAAGCAAAAGTGTTCACCAAGAGCAAGTTTTTGATGATCTACCCAAAATTGAAGCAAAAACAATTGAAGTTCTAGATCCGCAATTAAAGTGCATGACTATGAATAATGAAGATACAATCAACTCTGAATCATTATTTAAAATTATAAGTTTTGAAGAGGATGAAAAATTATTTGTTGAGGATCCTACTCTACCATATACACAATCAACCGGTGTTGAATGGACATGCAAGATCAAGTACAAATCAATTGGAGAAGCAGGCAATTTTAAGGCAAGAATGGTTATTCAAGAATACAAGAAAAGAAAAAAATTGTGAGCTAGAGAGAAAGTGCTCTAACACTTGGAAGTTGGAGAGATTGTGCTTCAACACAACCAAGAAAAAAATAAATGAGAATTGAAGAGAATTATTCCAAAAATTTGAAGATTGAAGAGAAGTACTCCAACAAATTTGAAGATTGAAGAGAAGTACTCCAACAAATTGAAGATTGAAGAGAAATTCTCCAATACAACAACAATGACAAGAAGAAAAAGGCAAGAGTATACAACTTTGAATTACGGGAGAATGTTGGAAATAATAATTCAAGTTGAAGTAGGAATCCTAAATTATTTAGGATTTGTTATTTATGGTATTTACTTATTTATTGTTTAATTAGGATTTGTTAGTTTTATAGTTTCCTAGTCCTAGTTACTTTGATTGTTAGTCCTATAAATAGGGGTGCCTTATTACATATTTTCAATGTAGTGAGAGATACATTCATTGTGTAGAGATATACATTCATTGTACAAAAATACAAGAGTCGTTGAGTTATTAAATAAAAGCCTCCTACAAAATCATTGTGTTGGGTCTTTCATTTGTGCATATATTATTACCTTGGGTAATTTTATTTCCTTCAAATTTTCTACCGAATATTGGAGACCATTTCTTCTTCTTAATTACTCCCTCCATTTATCAAATAATATTGTTTTTAATATTAATATCGTGTGCGGCTAATTTACGGATATCTCAATTAATTTTCTGAGATATTTACAGCCTTCCAATTTCCATAAGCAATAGCTAATATAATGTTAAAGAGGAAGTTTCAAAGAAATATTGCAGAGGAAAGTATTTTTCCTATTTTATTTCACCTCTTTTTACCCTATTTCCTAAAAAATGCCATAAAAAGATTAATTTTAAAAAAAATGAAAGAAACATTTTGCTTGAAAAATATAAGGAAGAAAACTTTTTTCCCCTGTATTTATGGACAAGATCATAATATTTTACTCTAATTGTTGGATTACAATAATTTTTAAAAATTAAATATATATAATGTATTTATTATTTAAATCATTGTTAAAGATTTACTATGGACAATTAAATTATAGCCATTTAATTTGACCTAAGACATGTGTCACTAATCCAAGTAAGAACTTAGGAAAAATAGAGAGAAGAAAAATGGAAAGGAACCGAGCAAGACGGGAAAACCTTATTATAGGTATTTTTATATGAACTTCACACGTAATATATATTTTTAAAAAAGTATTATTATTTCAAAAAAATATGTGGTATGTTTTTTAATCTAAGAATGTCTTCTCTGTTGATATAAATCAATTATTACTTACTAGTTACTATTGTGGTTGCATAAATAAGATCTCTTCATTCTTAATTTTAAGGGCTTGTGAATGAGCTCTGAGTATGATTGTTTTTTCTTTTTGGTATAGCACTCTGCTCTTTAATGGGCGCCCTTTTGGCGCTGCAAATTGGTATTAACCGATTCTTAATGTGAGTATCGAACATCGAATGAAAAATAAAAAATAGGAGTCTATATTATTTGAGATGCCAAATTATTCTCTTTGTTTACAATATTTTAAAAAATACATTTCTAAATATAATTATGAGAAATAGTGAGTTGCAGTAATATATTTTTATGTAATTTTCATACGTGTAAATTTTATCTGCAGCGTATATGAATTGATGTCCATCTTAAAGTAGTACTATTAGTCACACCTAAAAGTATCACACAACAATTAATGGATTTAGAACATTTTCTTTGGTCGCTTTTAGTTGTGATGGTTACTGAAAATCAAAACAAACATTAAATAATTTTATGCACCTTTACTCAACTTAATATGCTATTCATTTTATATTTTGGGGAAAAATTATAGTTGATATGGATAGAAGTAGCTTAGATTAAATAATTATGTGCACTGTACAGTAGCTAGCTATTACAGTTAGAGCTTAGTCGGTTAGTGTAGTATTTTGTTAAGTTTGTTAGAGGTGGTTATAGAATTGTTTTCATTCTACATGTACATATACCTCACATTAGAAATGAATCAATACAATATACATTTTTCATTTCACAAATTAGTTCTCTCTCCCTCAACAATGGAGTCGGCTACTCCATTGATGCTCAACATTGAGCTAGATTGAAGTTTGACATGGTATCAGAGCCACGCGGCTAATTCCGCGATTCCTTCATTCCATCTATCTTTTCGTTCTTCTTCTCACGTCTTCTGAGCTACTTTCGCAGTGCTCCACTGCCAGTTCGCAATCGATTTCTCCTCTGATCGATTATCCCTGTTTCTTCCCCTTTTATCTCAATTTTGTTTTCTACTATGGGCGATCAAACTGACGATGTCGTCCCTATGGGTAGGACTGGGCAATCGACCATTGATAAAACCAGTCCACTCTATGTACATCCTTCGGACAACCCCGGGGCAATGTTGGTACCAGCACCATTTGATGGAATTGGGTACAGATCCTGGAGAAGAGGTGTCCTGCGTTCTCTTTCTGTGCAGAACAAAGTAGGTTTCATCATCGGTGATTGTGTAAAGCCAAATGTGCCGTCTCCTGAGCTGCGTCAATGGGAGAGATGTGACGATATGGTAACTTCCTGGGTCCTTAACTCTCTTTCTAGGGAAATTGCAGATAGTGTTGAGTATGTTAGTAATTCAGTGGAACTCTGGAAAGAATTAGAGGATCGATATGATCAAACCAATGGTGCGAAGTTATATCAAATACAAAAGGAAATTAATGACATGGCTCAAGGCACTCTTGACATCACTACTTACTACACTAGGTTGAAAAAGCTATGGGAAGAATTATATACTTTGAATGCTAAAACTCACTGCACTTGTGTTTGCACTTGTGGTGCAAAGGATAACTTGCACGAGGCAGGACACGATAAAAGATTGATTCATTTCCTCATGGGACTTAATGAAGTGTAAACTGTGGTGAGGGGGAGCATCCTCATGATGAATCCACTACCAAGTATGGCGCATGCCTTTTCTATACTGATCCAGGAAGAAAAACAACGAGAGTTCAAGCCAACAAATCAGTTCATTATGGAGTCCTCCTCTCTTAATGTAGGTTCATCTGGGGCTTCTTCTTCCAGAACCTTCAAGACCAATCACTCATTTGGCAACTATCCTCCTAGGCCCAATTATTCACCTGGCAGCTCCTCCAGCAGCCACTCTGGGAGGAGACCTATGTGTGAATTCTGTAAGAAGCCAGAGCACACAAAGGATAAGTGCTACAAACTGCATGGCTATCCGAATGGTCCATAAAATAGCTCCAACACTCAAGGCTATAATAATCAGAATTACCAGAACTACAACAGTGGTCAGGGACATAATCAACACCAATCCTACAGGTTCAATAAAGGGAAAGAGAAAGTAGCAAATGTGCATGGACAGCCTGCTGATGATGTTTCAGATAAAGGGAAAGGCCCAGCCATCCAGAGTGAGGATCAAAATGTTGGCCTAACCAAAGAGCAATATGAACAGATGATACAATTGCTGAGACGATTTCAAAGCAGTGATGTCTCAGACAACACTCATGGAGCTGCAAACTTTGTAGGTATTGTGATCAACACTTCTTCAATTGATTTTAGTAAACCATCTTGTAAATGTTTTGAATCAAAGACTAACTTGTGGATCCTAGACTCAGGAGTTTCCAATCATATGACCTTTAATAAAAACTCAATGACCAAGATCAAAACACTACCATATCCATTACTTATTAGTCTTCCCAATGGTTATAAGGTTAAGGTACAAGAATTTGGTGATGTAACACTTACCCCTGAGATTACCACATATCAGGTGTTGTTTGTCCGTTCTTTCAAATATAATTTGATTTTTGTTCACTCCTTAACTGTACAAGTCAACTTCATTGTGATGTTTACTAATTCTTCCTGTATATTGCAGGCCCCTTCAATGAAAATGCCTCAGGGGATTGGTAGTAGCAGAGATGGATTGTATTACCTGTGTTCAAAATGTTTGAAGAGCAGAAAAGTCATCCATAAGGAAGATTCCATTTCCTTTTGTAATTGCATTTCTGGTTCTAGTTTCAATTCTAGCTCTAGTCTTTCTGATTCATCTTCTTTGCATTCAATTGTTGATACTCCATCTTTGTTTCCATGTAATGCAAGTGTTCCTCTTAAAGCTGCTCTTCCTTGTTCATCTAGTAAAAATGATGTAGACTTCTTGTGGCATAATAGGTTGGGACATGTTCCTTTTGTTAAAATGCAAACTATATCTTCTATCCTTGCTCAGTTTTCTTCACTACAACAAATATGATATATAACTACGAAATTATTAGCTACGACATCAAATTCGTCACTAATTGTTCATTTTTAGTGACAAAATTTACTTTTCGTGCTTAAATATATCACATACTTTTAGTGACGAAACATAAAAATTCGTAGCAAAGTTTTGTCCACTAAAGTTTCCCACCAAAAAATTAATTGGCGCCATTTGTTAAGTAGTGTTAGTCACGAATTTAAAGTTATCGGTGACATATTATTTCGTCACTAATAATGTATCTAATTCATGACAAATTATTTTTTATCTTAAAGTTTATTAATTTTTGGACACAAAACAATTTCATATAACAAAACATGTTATAATATCGACAAATTAGAGTTTGTAATTAAATATTATAAGTTTTAGCTATAAACATTTAGATTTAATTATGACATTTATTTTCGTCACTAATAATATAAATAATTGGTGACAAACATTTTATTGTCTCTAATCAATCTGTAATTTAGCGACAACAAAAAATTGTCACAAAATATGTAAGGTGCTAAATAGCGACGACTTAAAATTTGTAGTGAATAATTCAACTATTTGCTACAAAAAAATTCATAGCTAAATACAATTTTTTTTGCTACAATTGTTCATAATTAGAAGTGACAACTTACAAAAAGAATAATACAAGTGCTTCATAAGAAATAGACACAATCCATTCGTTAATTGGTGAGGGAAAAAAAATTAAAACCAACGAATTCGGTCAATTTTCTAAAAATGAAAAAATTCTACTCATCAATTTTCTTGAATTACACAATTATAAAATGCATCATTTGAAAAATATAATCCAGGTTATAAGTACCGTGAGTGGGTACCATTCTACCACTAGATCACTAATATTTGTTGGTTTAACACTTTTATTTTTTATTTGATACACTTTCAACGATAAAGACGATAGAAAAAATATTTTCTCAAGTCTCGGTGCTAATTTTTTTGCGTGTCTATTGATTTTGTGATTGATAAACTGCATAGACTAGGTCTATCTATTTACTTCTATTTAAAAATATGTACATATTTAATAGTGATTCCACATACGTACGTAGAGCAACTATACAGAGATAATATCGACTTACAAACTTAGACTTTGCAAAGGTGCGGAATATTTCATGAATTTCTATTAACTTTTTCCATCAATGTGAAAATTGAAATAAACTAAAAAATGAAAGCACAAATGAAAGAAATTAACCAACTTGGATTTCAAATATATTATGATGAAGGACTATAGTTATGGGTATCGATGTTTTTTTAAAAACAATTGATTTACTGATCGAATTGAACTGATTATTAGATTTTAAAAAAAAAATTGAAATTTTAATTTTTATATAAATTTATAATTGTATTGAAGAATTTTTTAAATTTATAAAAATAAATAAATAAAATGACAGAATCGTACTGAATATATTTAAAGATATTTAAAAAAAATATACAATCTAATTAAAATATAATCTACATTTGAATGAATTGTGGGTGGTAAATTTCATGCATTTGTGTATGTGTATAAATAATCATATAATATATTATTTCTATAGAAGTTAAATTTGAAAAAAGTGAATGAAGTTAAAAATAAAATAAAAATGAAAGACAAGAGAGGATTGATCGGATGGTAAGCACTCCTCACTTCCAACCTTAAGGTTGTGAGTTCGAGTTCCCAAGAAAGCATAATGTGGGAGCTCCCGGGGAGGGGTTAAAAAAAATTGGGATGGGATAATAGGAAAAGGAAAAGAAATTATTTGTGTATTTGCAAGTGGAAAGTATTGTAATTGCATGTGAATAATTGGATTAATAAATAATATCAATATAAAATAATTAAATGTCATCAATTTGTTAGTAATTGATTTAACAATAAAATTAATAACCTTTTTTATAATAAGAAATTTGAACCTAATTAATACATTTAAGGACAAAATAATTTTTTGTATATAAAATATAGTTATTAGTGACGAAATTAGATTTTGTTCAACTACGAAATATATATAACTTTAGAGACAATTTATGTTGTCACTGATTGAAGTAAAATAATTAGCGACGATATAATTTTGTCGGTAGTAATAACCTTTTTAGTGACAAAGCATACTATTAACTACAAAAAAATTATGCTTTTTAAGACAAATAAATTTGTCACAAATGTTTATGCATTTGGGGACGATTTTTCTTTCTGTAGTTAATATAATACATTTAGTGACGAAACACTAAATCGTCTTTGTATACTTTTAGCAACACACATTTAATGACAACTGATTGACGAATTATTTTTCGTCTCACAAGATTTTTAGTGACGAAATATGATTTATAAATGACGAACTTATTTGTCCCTGATAATCGAATTTGTTGTAGTGCTTCCAAACAACCTTTTAATATGTACCATATGCCCCATGGCCAGACAAAACAGACTCACATTTCCCACAAGAACAACTGAAACTATCAAAATCTTTGAATTGCTTCACATTGATCTCTGGGACCTTATCATACTTCAACATATAACAATTACAAATACTTTCTTACCATAGTAGATGCCTTTAGCAAATCCACTGGGACACACCTATTAATCTGCAAAAGCAATGCCCTGCAAGTTATAAAAACCTTCATCTCCCTAATTGAGACTCAATTTAAAACCAACATTCAGTCCATAAGATCTGATAATGGGATAGAATTTACCAATGCTGAGGCCACAAGTTTCTTCCAAGCTAAAGGAATCATTCACCTGAAAACATGTCCATATACACCCCAACAAAATGGCATTATTGAAAGAAAACACAAATATCTCCTCAAAACTGCTAGGGCATTGATGTTCCAATCACAAATACCCCTGAAGTACTGGGGACAATGCATCCTAACAGCAACACACATTATAAACAGACTACCCACTACATCACTGAAAAACAAATGTCCTTTTGAAGTCCTTCACAATAAGAAACCACAGTATTATGAATTAAGAGCTTTTGGATGCCTATGTTATCCTACTATACCTAAGGTCTACAGAGATAAATTTGAACCAAAAAGCACACCACACATCCTCATTGGATATCCCTTTGCAACAAAAGGTTATAAAGTTCTGAGCCTAGCCACAAAGAGACTACATGTTTCTAGGGGTGTTGTGTTTCATGAACATGTTTTCCCTTTTAGTTTGTCTCCTAAGGGTACTTCTTTTCCATTTGTTTCTAAATCTATGTCCAAATTTTCACCATCTGATAATGCCTTCATTGATGATATATTACCTAGTGTTACATCTGATTGTGGTAGTCAAAGGAACATTCGTGTTACAACCTCCAATCATGGCCCTGCCACTACCATTACACCTCTTTTCTCTCAAAATAATGACACACCTGATATACTTCCGGCTAAACCTTCTCCCATTAGTGTTGAACACTGCACACAACCTGTTCAGCCCCAAAGAAAATCCACCATAACCCCTAAAACACCTACCTACCTACAAGACTATGTTTGTCCTAAACCTAAAACAACAACCTGTTTAACACCTTTCTCTTTAAGCTCACTCTTTTGTAAACATAGTCACATTGCTCCTGATATCCTAGCATTAACTAGTCAGCAATTGATTAACAATGTTTGCAATGATAGTGAACCATCATCATTTGAAAAGGCAATTTTCAATCCTACATGGCAAACAACTATGACACATGAATATGAGGCCTTACATGCTAACCATACATGGGACCTGGTTCCTCTACTTGATGGGAAGAAGGCCATAGGATGCAAGTGGGTTTACAAAGTAAAGCATAAGGCTGATGGTAGCATTGAGAGGTTTAAAGCCAGATTGGTTGTCAAAGGCTACACCCAACAAGCAGGAGTGGATTATACAGACTTTTTCTCCTGTTCTCAAAAATGACTATTGTTAGATCACTGATTGCTAGTGTTGTGAAGAGAGGTTGAGACATCTTTCAATTGGATGTGAACAATGCCTTCATGGAGATTTGCATAAGGAAGTTTACATGGAGGCACCCCAAGGTCTTGTTCTTGATAAACCAGGGCTGGTCTGCAAGTTAAACAAGTTTCTTTATGGTTTAAAACAGGCTAGTAGGTAATGATATGCTAAGTTGGCAGAAGCACTATTAAGTCAAGGGTATGTACACTCAGAAAATGATTACTCTCTCTTCCACAAGAAAACTAGTTCTTCTGCTATTTTTGTAGCTGTATCTGTAGATGATGTGATCATCACTGGGACGGATTCCTTGGAAATAGAAAACCTGAAAGCTTTTCTCCAAGAAACATTCAAGATCAAAGACTTGGGCTGGTTGCACTACTTCCTGGGTTTGGAGATCCTGTATACCACTGATGTTGTCCTCATTTCACAAAGAAAGTTTGCACTTGATTTACTTAAGGAATATGATCTGTTTGACTACACTTTACCTGACCTCTCCCCTTGATCCAAATGTTAAACCTAAGGCAGGCAAAAGAAGGTCCTCCTCTCAATGATCCCTCTTATTATAGGAAGCTGGTTGGCAAAATCAATTTTCTTATAAATACCAGGTTAGACATGGCTTACAATGCGCAACACCTCAGCCAATTCATGCAAGATCCTAGAGAACCTCATCTCCAAGCTGTTTTTCACCTACTTAGATACCTCAAGAAGGATCCCACCCTTGGTATTTTTATGTCCAAAGATACTAACTACACTGTAAGAGCCTATTGCGACTTAGACTGGGCATCATGTCCTTAGTCCAGAAAATTAGTTGTTAGATACATTATCCTTCTAGGGGATAGCCCTGTGAGTTGGAAGTCAAAGAAACAAGAAACTGTGTCCCTATCTTCAGGAGAAGCTGAGTACAGATCCATTAGAAAAGTTGTGGGAGAACTAGTGTGGTTGAGCAGGCTGTTTGAAGAACTCAACATTCCATTCTCCTCTCCAATTGATGTATTTTGTGATAGCCAATCTGCACTCCACATTGCCAGGAATCCAGTGTTCCATGAGCGCTCTAAACATATTGAGATCGATTGTCATTTTGTAAGGACCAAGCTGCAAGAAGGTCTTATTGCCCTACATCACGTTACTACTGTTAACCAACTGGCTAACATTCTTACCAAGGCTCTTACAAAAGTCTCTCATGTGTCCATTCTAGGCAAGTTGGCAGTACGATCCTCCCTTCCAACTTGAGGGGATTGAAGTAGCTTAGATTAAATAATATGTACATTGTACAGTACCTAGCTAATATAGTTAGAGCTTAGTCGGTTAGTGCAGTAGTTTGTTAAGTTTGTTAGAGGTGGTTATAGAATTGTTTTCATTCTACATGTACATATACCTCACATCAGAAATGAATCAATACAATATACATTTTTCATTTCACAAATTAGTTCTCTCTCTCTCAACAATAGAATCGGTTGCTCCATTGATGCTCAACATTGAGCTATATTGAAGTTTGACAATATGAATGGCATTTTCCGTTGTTCATTTGTGTATTTGAAAACATAATTTTATTTCAGTACAAAATTGATTGAAACTTAATATATCTCATGCACAATTCTCCTTCACCCACTTTATTCCCCACCTTATATTATTCTTAACGTTATTGTAATAAATTCATCTCTTTAAAAGTAAAAATTATGGTAAAAAAAAATCCATAGTCTTATATTTGAAGTTCTACTAGAGTCAATTCAACCTTAGAATTTTGTTATTTCGTTAGTTTTATTGATGATTATTCAAGAATATGCACTTGGTTTTTCTTAATGAAAGATCATTCTGAGTTATTTTCTATATTCAAAAGTTTCTTTGCTAAAATACAAAATCCGTTTGGTGTTTCCATTCATACTTTTCATTGTGATAATGTGTTAGAATACTTATCCTCCAAATTTTAGGAGTTTATGACTCACAAAGGTATTATTCAACAAACATCCTGTACGTACACCCCTCAACAGCACGATGTAGCAGAAAGGAATAATAGGCATCTGATTGAGACTGCTCATATTCTTCTCCTTGAATCTCATGTTCTGCTACGTTTTTGGAGCGATGCAGTCCTTGCGTCTTGTTATTTAATTAATAAAATGCCTTCATCTTCTATTCAGAATCAGGTTCCACATTCCATATTGCTTCCTCAATCACATCTCTACTCTATCCCCCTTCATATCTTTGGGAGCACATGTTTTGTTCATAACTTAGCCCACAAAAAGATAAATTAGCCCCCCGTGCCCTCAAATGTGTCTTCATTGGTTACTCTCCAATTAAAAATGGTATTGTTGTTATTCACCTGATCTTCATCAATACTATATGTCCTCCAATGTCACATTCTTTGAATCTCAACCTTACTATACATCTTCTGATCATCCTAATGTCTCTGAGGTCTGACCTATACCTCAGGTCTTACCTTACAGACTTTTGAGGAATCTACAATTACTTCTACATCTCCAGTTGTAGTGCAACCACTCCTGACTTATCATTGTTGTCCGCGTCCAACACTAGTCCCAAATGATTCATGTCATGCGTTAGACCCTACTCCTACTGTGAACTTGCCCCCTCCAAGCCAATCGATTACACTTCAGAAAGGTATACGATCTACTCGAAATGCTAACCCACATTATACTTTTTTGAGTTATCATTGTCTATAATCACCCATTATGCTTTCGTATCATATTTATCCTCTATTTCCATTCCTAAGACTTACAGGTAAAACACTTTTTTCATTTTAGATGAAGGCAGACTATGATTGATGAGATGTCTGTTTTACATTCAAGTGGTACTTGGAAACTTCTCTCCCTTCCTGCAGGTAAATCTACTGTTGGTTATTGTTGGGTTTATGCAGTCAAAATTGGTATAGACGATCAAGTTGATCGGCTTAAGGCTCGCCTTGTTGAAAAATAGTATACTGATATATTTGGGCTAGATTGTAGTGACGCTTTCTCTCTCGCGGCTAAAATAACAGATGTCCATCTTTTTTTTTATCTATGTTGTCGTTCGTCATCGGCGTCTTCATCAGTTAGACATTAAGAATGCTTTTTTGCATGGTGATCTTAAGGAAGAAGTCTATATGGAGCAACCACCTGGTTTTTTTGCTCAGGTGGAGTCTAGTAGTCTTGTATGTCGATTGTGTAGGTCACTCTGTGGTCTGAAACAATCTCCTCGAGCCTAGTTTGGAAAGTTCAGTACAGTAATTCAGGATTTTGGCATGACTTGTAGTGGAGCTGATCACTCTGTGTTTTATAGACATTTTGCACCAAATCTGTGTATCTATTCGGTTGTTTACGTTGATGATATCCTTATTACTGGCAATAATCAAGATGTTATCACTAGTTTGAAGCAACATTTCCAAACTAAGGACCTCGACAGAATGAAGTATTTTCTAGGTATTGAGGTTGCTTAGTCTAGATCAGGTATTGTTATTTATCAATGCAAGTATGCCTTAAACATTCCTGAGAAGACAAGAATAATGAGTTGTAAACCCATTGACACTCCTATGAATCCGAATGTTAAAATCTTTCCAGGATAGGGGGAGCCACTCAGTAATCCTGAAAGGTATAGACGACTGGTTGAAAAGTTGAATTATCTCACAGTGACTAGACCTGACATCTCTTTTCCTATGAGTGATGTAAGTCAGTTTATGACTTTTTCTTGTGATAGTCATTGGGATGCAATTGATCGTATTATGTGATATATAAAGACAACTCCCGATTAAGGACTACTTTTCGAGGATCAAGGCCATGAGCATATCACCAAATATACGTTGATTGGGAAAGATCACCCGCTAATAGACGTTCTACATCCGAATATTGTGTTTTAGTAGGAGGTAATTTGGTGTCGTGGAAGAGTAAGAAATAGAGTGTGGTTGCTCGATCTATCGCAAAACCAGAATATCGAGCAATGGTTGTCGCAACTTGTGAGCTAGTTTGGATCAGTTGAGAGAACTAAAGTTTGGAAAAACCAGTCATATGGAACTTGTATATGCAGGTGAGGCTAAGGCAAATCTTCTATATATTTCTTTGCTTCATTTACAATTTGGAATGAGCATTAGTACTACTTTAATAAAGAAATGGGCCACTACTCCAACATAAAATGTGACTTCATAAAACAAGTTGGATCAAATGACACATCATGAATTAATTTGATCACCTCATGCTAAAACAACTTAACTTAAAATCTTGAATCCATCTCAAACTTAAAAATGGCCATTTTGACCAATTGCCAAATGTGGACAGTGGAAGGACCTTGAAGCAAAGGAGGATGCAAGGACAGTAGTAGCAATCATTCTAGGAGGGGAAGCGGGTACTTGTCTTTTCCCCCTCACCAAGCATCGTGCTAAGCCTGCTGTAAGTTTTCTTTTCATATTACCAGAGAAAATATTACTACAAGATCTTTCAGAATTATCTGCATCTCACAATTGAGCCATTATCAATTCGTTTTAGGTTCCAATCGGAGGAGCATACAGGCTAATTGATGTACCAATGAGTAAATTGTATTCAAAGTGGCATCAACAATGTATACATTCTCACTCAATTCAACTCAACCTCACTTAACAGGCTAATTGATGTACCAATGGGGTCACAGTCGGAGATGGCTATGTCGAGGTTAACATAAAACACCAATTTCCATTTTCCAGTATGCATATATTTAGTTTCAGGTATTGATGATAGTGGTAGAATCATGGCTGATAAGTTGTAGCACAGGTTTTAGCAGCAACTCAAATGATAGTGCAAGTATCAATATATTCCAGAACTGCAATATTTCTGAAGAAGAATCGAAATGCATATATTCATACATCATAATAGGAGATTTCAACTATAGCCGACCTGAATATCATTGTTGATGACTTGATGGAATAGAAGTAAACTTAAGGTTCACTAATAGTTTTCATCCTCAACAAATTACCAATGCAAGGTCAAATTAGCTAAGTTGTATCAGTTTAGTTTCTTCGAGGGAACTTAATCATGAGGAAAATATAGTACGACAACATGTACATATAAGCAATACTTTTTCTACACTCAGCTATAGCGATTCATCATATGGTTTAGTTACAATCATGACATGAATTCTCGTAAACATTGAATTTGCAATGTTCACACTGATTTTCCATAACTTAAGGATGCAAGAAGCAAGGAGATAGAAGATGTGCTCATTCTCTTTGGAGATCACTTCTATAGAATGGACTACCTGCACTTTGTTCAGGTAAAGACTAGACTAAGCTATAAGCACCTTGATTGATATCATGTACCTTGATTGACATCATGTACATGAAAATTACCTATTACTCCACATTGATGTTTTCATATTCTTGAAAGAGTCACCGGCAAAGTGGTGCAGACAATACCATAGATGACAGGTAGCATTAGGAGGGATAATCTAGATACTAGACAGGCTATTTCTTCCTCTCAACGATGGCATACGAAAATCACTATAAGACATAATTTCTTCAATTTAATCACTTCTATATATGTTTTAATGATAGTCGACCTTCAGACTTTGGCTTGATGAAAATTGATGGCACAGGACGGGTCATGTCCTTCAGCGAAAAGACAAAAGGAGATGGTAATCCATTAAAGTTTCCTTTGGAGGCAGCTTTTGAGAATTGCGTTCTCTTCTTTTAAAAATTTCTTAGTACAAATTACTACTAGTACTATACATTGTTGCTTTCATCTTCTTTTGCTTTATCTTCTATTTTTAATTCTCTCCGTCATCTTTTATTTTTGGGTAAAATTAAAATACATTTGAATTTGTATAAAAATGTTGTATCTGATGTCCAAATGGGAACTAAAGTGTGGTTTAGAAATCAGAACATTGTATCTGTCTAATATAAGCATGTTACTGTCTCCATGGCAATAATAATTTTTCCCTAAAATGAGAGCTAGGAAAACTGGTTAACACCAATGAGAGCTACTTCGTTTTATGTTCGTTTGTCTTAGTGATCTGGTGTAGAGTAGGATCAATGCTTGCTGCTTCAGTCATGAACATGATTATCTTTTTTGCATGTTTTTAATAGTTGTTGGTTGTTGTTAATAACATCAGTTTGTAACAATTACTCACCTATATTTTTGTTGAGGTGATTAATTGAACTTACACTAAGAGAAGATAATGAGAGATATGACCCTTTCACTTATTAGTGATTTGCAGCTCTTTCTTGGTAATGAACTTCTGATAAAAATGTGATAGTTTTCTCCTATGTTTTACACTGCTTGGTTGAGTGAAACAGTAAGTTAATTGTTTCAACTGGCCAACAACTTAGTGGATGTATTATTTTATGTTGTAGAAAAATTTATCACCTCTAAAGAAAAAATGTAGAAGTGTGCAACTGATAAATCATAAGACTTTAGATGTTTAAAAACAAACAGTCTTAATCATTCAGTATTCAGATCTACAGACAAGATGTTAAATCATTTAGATGTACATTCAGATTCAGACATCTTAATCTTAATGAAAATAAATGAGGCCTTAGTCGGAAGAATCTAAAGCTATGTAGAGGTTTATAGAAGATTTTAGAATATCCAAGAAAAGTTCTTGGAAGGCTATAGATAACTCTAGACTTGTAGAGAATTCTAGAAGAGGGGCATACTTATAAATATGTAGGGACTTGTGTAATAATTTTTATTTGCATTTTTTCCCCTGGCTGTGTAGTATAAATAGAGGGACATTCATTTGTAACTCAACCAAGCAAGAGCAAGCAATCTTCCAAAGCAATACAAAAGTCGCCTTATAAATTCTCTTGTGTCTTTCTTCATTCTCTTAGGGGTCTAGTTTGAAAAGGCTTACTTGAGCTTACAAGATCATGAAAGAATCGTCAGTAAGTTGTCGAGTGTTGCACATAGTGTTTAGTTGGAGTCTAAGACCGTAACATTTTTCTGCATGAAATCTCATTTCGCCCCGCAATAGCCGTCGAGCCCTCTATAGAGGTCTGCACACGCCCGCTATAGTGGACGCCTCCCACTATGGACGAATAAGGGAACTTCAGAGACTCGGAAATTCCTGAATATCTCATTTCTCAAAACATATCTCCTTCCCTTGACATTCTAAACTATCCCTTTCACGTTGAAATCGATTCTAGGAGTTGTACTTTCCTGAATTCGATTCCATGAAGCCCTAGGGGTTCCATTATTTCTTGTCTATAAGAAAATAGCAACCAAGCCTAGACAATACACCCCACCCATTCTCGGATGGCCCTAGACCACACTTAGCCTAGATTCCGTTTGAGGCTGGCCTAGCCTAAAAATTTTTAGTCAATACCCGAAAAGTTTTCTAGTCCAAATTATTTCAGTATTGGCCCACTCATAACGATCGGGACTAGTCGTTACACTGTGAATTTTGGATCGTGAAAAAGTAACAAGAAAACATATACTAAAATGCATTTAGGACATGAGAAGTCTATATACTTGGCATAAAATGTGTCATAATATCGTGACATCATTAATATTTATTTAGTTTTGAGATATTAAAAATTAATATTATTTACAATGATTGCACTAGTGAGATTTAATCAAAATAACTTCACAAAAATTTTCAAATCTAGAGGGAATCACATATAAATATGAGATTATTACTATCTAATTTATTTGCTAAATAAATTGAATTCTGGACTAAAGACAAAAAGTTCACATAAATACGTATTTGTCTATCTATTTGTCTATCTATTTGTCTATCTATCTGTCTATCTGTTTGTCTATCTATCTGTCTATCTATCTATCTATACAGATAGACAGAGAGACAAACAGACAGTTAGATAGATAGATAGATAGACAGATAGATAGACAAACAGATAGACAGATAGATAGACAAACAGATAGATAGACAAACAAATATACATACTAATAGAATGATAGAAAGACAAACAAATAGATAGATAGATTGACAGATTTTGAATTCCCTGAACACAAGACTAGAGGTTGACTTAGTAATTTAGGGGTTTCAAAATTACCTTGAGGTTTCAAATTCGAATCTCTAGCGCTTCATTTTTATTTTTCGAACTCACTTAATTAGTAAAAATTTTGGACTCTCACTGATCATGAATCATGCCTTAGGGACAAAATTAGCCCTCTTTTTTATTTTAATATTTTTACGGTCTTTCTTAGCTTTTTAGATGCAAAGACTAGATCAAAGTGACAATGAATTGATTCAGACATTTAATAAAAAAAAATCGTATCATATTGATAAGTCAATTAATTTATTGAATACAACACAAATTAAGTTTTTTGGAATAGTTTCAATTATTGTCTCGATTTTTGTTCAATTATTTTGGTACTTTATGTTAAGATATCAAATAGTAATACTAATTTTACTAGCACACTAATTTGTTTTATAAAGATTATTGAAAACTAATTGTGGTATATGTTTAAAATATATGTAATATTTTTATTTATACATATATTATTTAAAGTGAGTTCTATTTGTTTTTTACATAAAAATATATCTAATGTGATTATTCCGTACAATTATGAACTCATACTTAAACATTTGAATTTTCTTTAAAAAATTATTTGATATTGGGTTCAACTGGATTGCTTTTTCAAAAAGAAAGAACATGACACCATAATTAGGGATAATATATATACATACATACTTTTTTAGGTTACTCAAGATTTTGTCCCTAAAAAGGAATAAAACAAAAAGAAATATAAATAGGTTTTACTTTATCGATTTTCATTTTTAGAGATTGACTTAATTGTACAATTTATAGATAGGGGTTTTTTATTTATTCGAATTTTACGAGAGATTGCGTATTAGGTTTCCAATGGAGTAATATTTGCTCTTACAAGAATGAGAATGAAAAAATATCTGACGGGAAGAATTTTTTATTTCAATGTTTCCATGTTTTAGTTAAATTGTTTTAGAAAATACTTTCTTTAGGAAACAAGTGCCTCCAAAATATAAAAAATGACTACCTCCATAAAAAAAAAGGGAAATAAGTTCTTTATTCAATTCTTTTAGTGGTATTTTTAAGGTATTACAGATATATTATCCCACCACCCCTATTCACTCATTTCTCTTTTTCTGCAGCTTAGTTAGAGGATTTTGAGAAAATGACATCATCTTGTGTTGAAAAAAGTCTAGTGCTACCGAGAGAAGCAACCCCAAATTCTCACCCATATCCACCTCCCATGGCTATATACAATCATATTGCAGACTCTCCTCAAGTGTTTATGGAAATTTTAAAGATGTTTCTTACTAGCATGAGAGACAAATTGATGATCCATGTTGTAGGAGGAAAAGAGTTGAATTTGCACCATCTCTTTGTTGAGGCAATCATTCATGGTGGTATACAAAAGGCTATAGAGGATAGAAGATGGAAGGAAATTGAATTAGTTCTGAATTTTCCTTCTACTATAACAAATGCCTCATTTCTTCTCCGAAAACATTATAATTTAATACTATTCCATTATGAAAGGCTCTATTATTTCAAGGAAACGTATAACACTACTTCAACTCGTGGTCATTTATTGATGCAAGCCTCACTTGTTGTTGTTACTGAGGAGAAAGTATAAGCTTGGCATAGGGAAGTTCATTTCCTAGATATTATTACTTATCTTAATTGTAATGCTTGTTGACTTGGTGATTTCCCTTTGAATTGCTACATAAAATTTCATCCAATATCATCAAATGCTAAACTATTCTTACTTGAAAATGATTCCACCTAGGTGAATCTTCAAATATTTTATCAATACATATATTTAATTTTGTTAGATTTTCATATTTTTTTACTAATTCAATTTCTTTATTTTAGATATAGTCATGACAATAATTTTTAGTTATAACTTTGTTGCACATGGTGAGGTGGCTACTTTGATGCAAATAATTTATATTTGTGACTTTTCCTATTATATATTTGTAATGCATTAATTCGAAGTCCCACACTTTTTATTACTTTTAATCATGCATTATAAGTTTATGTGACTTTTCCTATTATATATTTGTAATGCATTAATTCGAAGTCCCACATTTTTTATTACTTTTAATAATGCATTATTTCTTTTCAGATTATTAGAGAAAATATTACTACGAGATCTTGCAGAGTTATCTGCATCTCACCATTGAGCCATTATCAATTCGTTTCAGGTTCCAATCGTAGGAGCATACAGGCTAATTGATGTACCAATGAGCAAACTGTATTAACAGTGGCATCAACAAAGTATACATTCTCTTTCTCACTCAATTCAACTCAGCCTCACTTAACAAGCTAATTGATGTACCAATGGGGTCACAGTCGGAGATGGCTATGTCGAGGTTAACATAAAACACCAATTTCCATTTTCCAGTATGCATATATTTAGTTTCAGGTATTTATGATAGTGGTAGAATCAGTGGCGGACCTAGGATTTTGTTCAAGTGGGTTCAAGTTACAAAGAACCATGACGAAAGTCGATAATAACAATTATCGTTTTTTTAAAATTTTTATTATATCCTTAAAAAGTTTTTTTTAGGTGATATTCCTAACAAAAATATATTCTATTAAATTTTTATCTACTTACAAAAAAAATTTCCACATATTTTTTATTTAACATGCTACTTATTACTATTATGTATAAAATTAAACTAGAGCAATTTTAAAAAACCATAAATAAATAAATAACTTAAATTTAGTAAAAGAATAAATAAATAAATAAAAATGCACTAACCTAACTTTCGTATATACCAAGTAAAAGGGGAAACAAATACACAATTTTGTGTATTACTAAAAATTTAAACTCAAAAGGGAATTGAATTAATAAATTTATCAACTATAAATTTATAGCCTACATAAAATATTAAAAATTTAAATCAATTTCAAATACAAATATAAAAAGAAAATTGAACTAATAAATTTAGAATATTACTATTGTTATTTTCCATAAAATAGGACTCTAGAACTATAATGGTCTATATTTATTAGTTAATTTTAAAAAGGAAAAATACTTGGACCCACCACTTGAGACTTGAAAATACAAAAAAGAACAAAATTAATGTTTTCACTGAGAGTCGAACTCGGGTACTTAGGGCGGATTTGAACCCTATACACCAGTGAACCACACCTTTACTTTGTGTAAAGTGGGTTCATTTTATTTAGATATACAATTTCGCAAATAATTTATATACTTATAATGCAAAAAATTTCGACGAAATGGGTTCAGTTGAACCCACTTGCACCAATGTAGGTCCGCCCCTGGGTAGAATCATGGCTGATAAGTTGTAGCATAGGTTTTAGCAGCAACTCAAATGACAGTGCAAGTATCAATATATTCCAGAACTGCAATATTTCTGAAGAAGAATCGAAATGCATATATTCATACATCATAACAGGAGATTTCAATTATAGTCGACCTGAATATCATTGTTGATGACTTGATGGAATAGAAGTAAACTTAAGGTTCACTAATAGTTTTCATCCTCAATAAATTATCAAGGTCAAGTTAGCTAAGTGTATCAGTTTAGTTACTTCCAGGGAACTTAATCATGAGGAAAATATAGTACAACAACATGTAAATTGTTATTTTGGAACTGATTTGAAGTTTTGATGATTTAACAAACTTTCAGATCTAACAAAGGACCTGGTCGAGGAAAGACTGCGTTCATGAAAAGGACAGAAGACAGGTGTCTAAAAGCTGTCAAATCTGATGTGGTTGGTGCACGCCTTTTTAGAACAGTAGACTCCTAACCAATGGCTTCGCCCCAAGGGTTTGTATCCATTTTATATTAGTTTTTTCTCCAAAGACACAACCAAGTTTTGGCAAACAAAAGTTGTGAATTTTGAAAATTCACAATCTCACAAAGAAAAAACCATCTTCAAGGAAGAACATTGCTCATATTCAACGAGGGACCTAATGGAGTGCTGAAGAATCGTTTGTTGTATTTTGAGCTTTGTGTCTTGTGTTCTTATATTGTAAATCTACTTCTATGTTATAAAGGATAGCAAATCAGTTGCTTGTCTAAGTCTTTAGTTTGAGTCGTATTAACTAGAGTTAGTTAGTCGAATATTCTATGTTTTAGTCAAGCCTCTTTACATCATTTTTTTGATGTTTTGTTGGGTAGAGTTGCCTAGGAGTGTCAACTAGAGGTAGTTGATGTGTGAGTGCAACAGAGTTGCTGTTTGTTTATGTTTCTATCTTTGAGATTTGTAGTTGGCGGTTAGAGTTAGCCTTGTTGGGTTCTTGAAGTCTAGATCAACTAGAGTTAGTTGGTTTAGTGGGCAATAGAGTTATTGCTTAGTTTCCTTTGTAGTAGAGTTGTTACAGTAAGGGGGAAGAGATGAAGAGTTTAATTCCTAGGTTGCAAGAGTTTGTAATCTGAAGCTTTGCTCCGTTTTGAGTAAAATGGAGTTTGGGTTGAAATCCTATGAGTACAAGTCATGGTTTTCACTTCCCTTGAGCAAGGGGGTTTCCACATAAAATCCTTGTGCCTAATCTACTTTGAGTTATTTATTTTCCGCACTATTATTCTGTCGAGGGACCTGGTCTAGTGACCATTAGTGGACGCATCCATTCTAACATAAATATAAGCAATACTTTTTCTACACTCAGCTATAGCCATCCCTAAAACATCTCATCATATGGTTTAGTTACAATCATGACATTAATTCTCGTAAACATTGAGTTTGCAATGTTCACACTGATTTTCCATAACTTAAGGATGCAAGAAGCAAGGACATAAAAGATATGCTCATTCTCTCTCACTTGTATAGAATGGACTACCTGCATTTTATTCAGGTAAAGAGTAGACTAAGCTATAATTAAGTACCTTGATTGATATCATATATCTGAAAATTACCTATTAATCCACATTGATATTTTCATCTTCTTGACAAAGTCACCGGCAAAGTGGTGCAGACATTACCATAGATGATAGGTAGCATTAGGAGGGATAATCTAGATACTAGACATGCTATTTCTTCCTCTCAACGATGGCTTACTTTCTCAAAGACTGCTTTGAAAATCACAACAAGACATAATTTCTTCTATTGAATCATTCTATATATGTTTTCATGATAGTTGAGCTTCAGATTTTGGCTTGATAAAATTGATGACACAGGATGGGTCTTGTCCTTCAGCAAAAAGCCAAAAGGAGATGGTAATCCATTAAAATTTCCTTTGGAGGCAGCTTTTGAGAATTGCCTTCTCTTCTTTTAAGAATTTCTTAGTACAAATAACTACTATTACTATACTTTGTTGCTTTCATCTTGCTGTTTTTAATTCTCTCGGACGTCTTTTATTTTTGGGCAAAATTTAAATACATTTGAATTTGTATAAAAATGTTGTATCTGATGTCCAAATGGGAACCAAAGCACGGTTTAGAGATCAGAACATTGTATCTATCTAATATAAACATGTTACTATCTCCATGGCAATACTAATTTTTCCCTAAAATGAGAGCTTGCAAATTTAAAACTGGTTTACACCAATAAGAGCTACTTCATTTTATGTTCATTTGTCTTAATAATCTGGTGTAGAGTAGGATTAATGCTTGCTGCTTCCGTCATGAACATGATTATCTTTTTTGCATGTTTTTAATAATTGCTGGCTGTTGTTAATAACATCAGTTTGTAACAATTACTCATCTATATTTTTGTTGAGGTGATTAATTGAACCTACACTAGAAGAAGATAATGAAAGATATGACCCTTTCACTTATTAGTGATTTGCAGCTCTTTCTTGGTAATGGACTTCTAATAAAAATGTAATAGTTTTCTCCTATGTTTTACACTGATTAGTGAAACAGTAAGTTAATTGTTTCAACTGGCCAACAACTTAGTGGATGTATTATTTTATGTTGTAGAAAATTTTATCACCTCTAAAGCAAAAATGTAGAAGTGTGCAAATGATAAATCATGACTTTTAGCTTATATATATAGACAACTTAATCTTAATGAAAATAAATGAGGCCTTAGGGGAAAGAATCTAAACTTGTATAAAGGTTTATAGAGGACTTTAGAATATCCAAGAAGAGTTCTTGGAAGGCCATAGAAAACTCTAGACTTGTAGAGAATTCTAGAAAAGGGGTATACTTGTGAATATGTAGGGACTTGTGTGATAATTTTTATTTGCATTTTAGCCCCTAGGTGTGTAGTATAAATAGAGGGGCATTCATTTGTAACTGAACCAAGCAATCTTCCAAAGCAATACAAAAGTCGCCTTATAAATTCTCTCGTGTCTTTCTTCATTCTCTTAGCAGTCTAGTTTGAAAAGGCTTACTTGAGCTTACATGATCAAGAAAGAATAATCAGTAAGTTGTCGAGTGCCGCACGGAGTGTTTAGTTGGAGTCTAAGTTCGTGACATTTTTTTGCATAAAATCCTGTTTCGCCCTGCCATAGCCACCAAGCCCGCTATAGAGGTCTGCACACGCCCGCTATAGTGGACGCCTACCTCTATTGACGAATAGGGGAACTTCAGAGACTCAAAAATTCCTAAAAAACTCATTTTTCAAAACATATCTCCTTCCCTTGACATTTTGAACTACCCCTTTCACGCTGAATTCGATTCTGGGAGTTGTACTCGTCCGAATTTGATTCCATGAAGCCCTAGCGGTTTCATTATGTCTTGGATATAAGAAAATAACAACCAATCCTAGACAATACACCTCACCCATTCTCGGATGGCCCTAGACCACACTTAGCCTAAATTCCGTCTGATGTTGGCCTAGCCTAAAATATTTTAGTCACTACCCAAAAAGTTTTCTAGCCCAAATTATTGCAGTATTGGCCCACTCATAACGATTGGGACTAGTCTTTACACTTTGAATTTTGGTTTCTGAAAAAGTAACAAAAAAACATATACTAAAATGCACGTAGGACATGAAAAGTCTATATGCTTGACATAAAATGTGTCATAATGTTCTGACATCATTAATATTTATTTAGTTTTGAGATATTAAAAATTAATATCATTTACAACGATTGCACTAGTGATATTTAATCAAAACAACTTCACAAAACTTTTCAAATCTAGAGGGAATCACAAATAAATATGAGATTATTACTATCTAATTTATTTGCTAAATAAATTGAATTCAGGACTAAAGACAAAAAGTTTACATAAATACGGTTGGTGTTATATACCTTTACCCTTTTTTCAATTTCAAAGTTATTTTACAATTTTTATTATTAATAAAATATTAATTTCCCCCCAAACTCAAACCTAGTGTCTCGACCCGATTTCTCGAGTCACGATGGCGCCTACCAGCCCAACAGTAGGCCAACCAAGACCCTATCCCGGAACTTAACAGTAATGGGAGTGAGGGTGGAAACTAACTTCAACTAAGCGGAAGCATAAATAAAGAAACACATAAGAGAGGGCGGAAATGAACCCAAAGCTATATATACAAAGATACCTCCCAGAACCTGGAACTCACATGTACAGAACTACTAACAAGAGTACAAGTCCAAAAAGTGGACCACAGAAATAAGACTGCCTCAAAAACAAAAGACAAGCCAAAATATAAATACAAAAGGAGACAGGTAATCCCAGAACGCCATGTGCTCAGCCTCGTCTCCTGAACAAACAGCTGCAGGCTCGAACTCAACGCTGATAACTGGTGCTCGGACCTGCATCACGAAAATAGATGCAGAGTGTAGCATGAGTACCAAACAGCAGGTACCCAGTAGGCATCATAGGCCGACTGAGCAAGAAAGGTAAAAACAGGCAGACAAGATAGAATCAAATACAAACAGAGGTCAATAGAACATGAATAGAATAAACGGAAAGTAAAACTAAGAATAATAGAACTAAACCCAACCGAGCCCCCATAAGACCCAGAGGGTACACACAAGCACAGAGAAGCAAAAAAAGAACCCGAGTGGACCCCCCATAAGCTCGACAGGTACACTGAAAAGCTAGGACTACGAAATCAAATGAAACAGAATTCCGAACCGATAAATCACCCAACACTGAACCAATCACAAGACCGACTCCCCAAATCAATTCTCCAATCCTTCTAGCCACTCCAGGGGCATGAACCTAGCCGATCGAGTACTGCAAGGGGGGGTACTCCGACCCTTCCAAATAAACCGATTTCTAACTGCCCGACAGGCTATCACTCCGGGGGCCTTGTCCTAGCAAGCCAAGTGAGCCTTTCAACACTCTGGGGGCCCTGTCCAAGCCAGCCAAGTGCGTGGGCTATGTCTACTCCACAGAGGACCTCAAATAGCCTATATCCAATTGCTCTGCTAGCTAATTACTCCGGGGGCCCTACCCTGCCCTGGGCCCAGTCCATGCCAACCAAGTGAGTCAGCTATCACTCCCGGGGGCCCTGTCCCTGCCAGCCAGAGTGTGCAGGTCATATCAACTCCGTAGAGGATCTCAAACTCTAAGATATCGTGGATCGCCGTCCACTCTCAATCAACACGCACCGCGCGAAATGATTCCAGGCCACTGCAGTCCAATATCCGCTCCCAATAAACCTCAACAAAAACCCAGCCTCGAGCATCTCCGACGGGAAGAGGCTATGCCTTCGATAACACATCGGCATCGCAAAAAGGGGAAGAGGAAACAGTAGGATCGTAGCAACAAAATTAAAACACAGCCCAAACTATAAGACCCTAGTCTACTATTCCAGTCTACAAGGACCTAGTCCATCCGAATTGGCATCGGATACATACCAAAGTCAACAGGTGCATGGGACAAGGCAATACTATCCTAACCTATTCTAAGGCCGAAAAGCACAAGCAACTAGTATAACGCAGGAAAATAACCCGAACCCATGCATGCAACAACAGATAACCACCCAACAGATGACCCAGAGGCAAATCATCAACACCCAAGGGTCAATAACCCATACTAGAGCATGATACTAGCCCCGAACAATTCAAAAAGCAACTCTAAACGAAGAAATTAGGGAAGAAGAACAGAATTACTAGCTACCCACCCCAGATTCACACGAATCAACAAGCATTTACGCATTCAAGCTCAATCTAGGAAGAAGGGAAGCTGAAACCTACTAGAAGGCCGCCCACGTGCGCTCTAAGTCACTCTGTCGAAGCTTTTCCCTTCCAAACGGCCTCAGACTGCTGCCACAATATCAAAAATAGAATCACAGCGTCAATACAGTCGTTTAGGTATAAAACCATCAAAATCTGAGACAGATACATTTCTGAGTCAAAATCAAGAAACGTGGGACTCGTTCTGGATTTTTCAGAATTGACTCCGTGAAGAGGTCCACAATCCTCCCCCGAACTTGTATTCCAAACTGGAACACCCATCGGGGCTCGGATCAGCTCCAAGCAACCAACAACAAGAAAAACAAAACTTTACACAATTAGGCTTAGGATAGCAACTTACGCCTCGAATTCACGGATATCGAGGTACACCCAACACAATATGACCACTAACCTAAAAGGCCAACGAGTTTCCAAGCACCTGGGACTTCGAATCGATGAAAACCGATGAAAGATGAGGGAGATATGAATTGTTGAACCTTCACTCCAAATGAACTCGACCTCACTTAAATAACCACTGCACCCCGCTGACTTCCGCGAACGCAGCCACAGGCCCGCGAAAGCGGAGGGATGACAACTAAAGCTCCGCGAACGCGGAGAAGAAGGTCACCCAAAGCGGAGAAGAGATGTGTCTGCAGATTTCAGCTGTGCACCAGCTGACTTTTGGACAATTCTAGAACTCTGACGGGGTGCTCGGGATTCGTTCGGAACCCCGTGCACTCAAACAAGATATGCTACCTCATCAAATTCGACGTTTCGGATTCAATGGAGCAGTCAAAATTTCCATACGAGGTCGTTTCAACAAAAAGTGGGTCCCACACCCAAAGCTCCAATTTAGCCAACTTCTACCGAGGGCCTCAGAATTAGATCGGAAGCCTCAGGAAGCACACGAAGGGTCATTCTAGACCAAACTCGGCATTCCGAAACAAACCGCGCTCACGGAATTCTCATCTGAGTATGTTTATCAAGAATGTTGACCAAACTCAACTTTATGCCAAATTTCAAAGGCTAAAGAGCCAAATGGCCCCAAAGTCACACCGGAAGCTTCGGGACTCGGGCCAATCATGCTTCTAGCCTAGTTTGGCTGGTCCGGAGCTGACGGAACCGTTAAAATTCCCATCTGAGGTCGTTTACCTTAGGTTATGACCGAAATTAACTTTTTAGGCTTCAAAAGCTCCAAAATCGGAAAATAGGCACAAAACCCAAACGAACGACCAGGCAACCGAACCTACAGTGCCAGCAAGTCAAAAATGACTTAGGATCGCTTCAGGAACGCTCTAAATGACAGAAAAGAGGCACAAACACACAAATGACCTGAAGGGTCATTACACCTAGTTTTTGGCTGAGCTGAGGTAAGTATAATTTTTTTTTTAAAAATTCTTTAAGACTTTGAAATTTGATTTTGTAAAATTGTATAAATATATCTAAGTTTACTTATATTTATTTATCATCCAAAAAGAGATAAGTAAATATAAGTAAACTTAGATATATTTGAATAATTCTATATACTCAAATTTCAAAGACTTAAAGAAGGAAATTAAACAATTGTACTTACCTCAGCTCTGCCAGAAACTAGGTTTGAGTTTAGGGGAAAATTGGTATTTTGTTGATGATAAAATTGCAAAATAACTTTGAAATTGAGAAAAGAAGTAAAGGTATATAACACCAACTGTATTTATGTGAACTTTTGTCTTTAGTCCTGAATTCAATGTATTTAGCAAATAAATTAGATAGTAATAATCTCATATTAATTTTTGATTCCCTCTAGATTTGAAAGTTTTTGTGAAGTTGTTTTGATTAAATCTCACTAGTGCAATCGTTGTAAATGATATTGATTCATAATATCTCAACCCTAGACAAATATTATTGTTGTCACGACATTATGACACATTTTATGCCAAATGTCTAGAGGTAGATCTACGGAGGTGGTTTACCTGAACGCCTTTGACAAATATATTAAATATATATATATATATATATATATAATAGACAGGCGAATAGATAGAAAGATTGATAGAAAAAGACAGAGAGACAGAGACAGACAGACAAATAGATAGATAGATAGATAGACAGACATACAAATAGATAGATAGATAGATAGATAGATAGATAGATAAATAGATAGATAGATAGACAGACAGCCAGAGAAAGACAGACAAACTGATAGATAGATAGATAGACAGACATATAGATAGATAGATAGTTAATAAACAGTTACACAAACAAATAGATAGATAGATAGATTGATAAAGAGAGAGAGAGAGAGAGAGATTGTCTGAGAGAAACAGAGGGAGAAAGAGAGGGGCAGACAGACATGCAGGTAGATGGATAGATAGATATATAGATAGATAGATAAATAGATAGATAGATAGATAGATAGATAGATAGATAGATAGATAGACAGAGAGACAGAGAGACAGACAGATAGAGAGATAGATAGACAGACAGAAAGACAGATATACAGACAAATAGATAGATAGAAAGACAAACAAATAGATAGATAGATTGACAGATTTTGAATCCCCTGAACACAAGACTAGAGGTTTACTTAGTGATTTAGGGGTTTCAAAATTACCTTGAGGTTTCAAATTCGAATCTCTAGCGCTTCATTTTTAATTTTCGAACTCATTTAATTAGCAAAAAATTTGGACTCTCACTGATCATGAATCATGCCTTAGGGACAAAATTAGCCCTCATTTTTATTTTAATATTTTTACGGTCTTTCTCAGTTTTTTTAGATGCAAATGCTAGATCTAAGTGACAATGAATTGATTCGAACATTTATTAAAAAAAATCATATCATACTGATAAGTCAATTAATTTATTGAATACAACACAAATTAAGTTTTTTTGGAATAGTTTCAATTATTGTCTCGATATTTGTTCAATTATTTCAGTACTTTATGTTAAGATATCAAATAGTAATACTAATTTTACTAGCACACTAATTTGTTTTATAAATATTATTGAAAACTAATTGTGGTATATGTTTAAAATATATGTAATATTTTTATTTATACATATATTATTTAAAGTGAGTTCTATTTGTTTTTTACATAAAAATATAGCTAATGTGATTATCCCGTATAATTATGAACTCATACTTAAACATTTGAATTTTCTTTAAAAAATCATTTGATATTGGGTTCAACTCCATTGCTTTTTCAAAAAGAAATAACATGACACCATAATTAGGAATAATATATATACATACATACTTTTTTAGGTTACTCAAAATTTTGTCCTTAAAAAGGAATAAAACAAAAAGCAATATAAATAGGTTTTACTTTATCGATTTTCTTTTTTAGAGATTGACTTAATTGTACAATTCTTAGATGGCGTTTTTTATTTATTCAAATTTTACGAGAGATTGCGTACTAGGTTTCCAATGGAGTAACATTTGCTCTTACAAGAATGAGAATGAAAGAATATTTGACTGGAAGAGTTTTTTATTTCAATGTTTCCATGTTTGATTAGTTAAATTGTTTTAGAAAATATTTTCTTTAGGAAACAAGTTCCTCCAAAATATAGAAAATGACTATCTCCATAAAAAAGGGAAATAAGTTCTTTATTCAGTTCTTGTAGTGGCATTTTAAAGGTGTTACAGATATACTACCCTAGCACCCCTATTCACTCACTTTTTTTTTCTTTTCTGCAGCTTAGTTAGAGAATTTTGAGAAAATGACATCATCTTGTGTTGAAAAAAGTCTAGTGCTACCGAGTGAAGCACCCCCAAATTCTCACCCATATCCACTCCCATAGCTATATACAATCATATTGCAGACTCTCCTCAAGTATTCATGAAAATTTTAAAGATGTTCCATACTAGCATGAGAAACAAATTGAAGATCCACGTTGTAGGAGGAAAAGAGTTGAATTTGCACCATCTCTTTGTTGAGGCAATCATTCGTGGTGGTATACAAAAGGTTATAGAGGATAGAAGATGGAAGGAAATAGAATTAGTTCTGAATTTTTCCTTCTACTATCACAAATGCCTCATTTCTTCTTCGAAAACATTATAATTTAATACTATTCCATTATGAAAGGCTCTATTATTTCAAGGAAACGTACAACACTTCTTCAACTTGTGATCATTTATTGAAGCAAGCTTCACTTGTTGCAGTTACTGAGGAGAAAGTATAAGCTTGGCATAGCGAAGTTCACTTCCTAGATATTATTACTTATCTTAATTGTAATGCTTTTTGACTTGATGATTTCCCTTTGAATTGCTACATGAAATTTCTTCCAGCATCATCAAATGCTAAACTAATGTTGCTTGGATATGATTCCACCTAGGCGAATCTTCATATATTTTATTAATACATATATTTAATTTTATTAGATTTTTATATTTTTTACTAATTCAATTTCTTTATTTTAGATATCGTCATGACAATAATTTTTAGTTATAACTTTGTTGCACATGGTGAGGTGGCTACTTTGATGCAAATATATCATCATAAATTTATATTTGTGACTTTTCGTATTATATATTTGTAATTCATTAATTCGAAGTCCCACACTTTTTATTACTTTTAATAATGCATTATTTCCATTTTCCAGTATGCATATATTTAGTTTCAGGTATTGATGATAATGGTAAAATCATGGCTGATAAGTTGTAGCAGTAACTCAAATGATAGTGCAAGTATCAATATATTCGAGAACTACAATATTTCTGAAGAAGAATCGAAATGCATATATTCATACATCATAACAGGAGATTTCAACTATAGTCGACCTGATGGAATAAAAGTAAACTCAAGGTTCGCTATTAGTTTTCATTCTCAACAAATTACCAATGCAATGTCAAGTTAGCTAAGTTGTATCAGTTTAGTTTCTTCCAGTGAACTTAATCATGAGGAAAATACAGCAAAACAACATGTAAATATGAGCAATATTTTTTCTACACTCAACTATAGCCATCCCAAAATCATCTCATCATATGGTTTCGTTACAAACATGACATTAATTCTCGTAAACATTGAGTTTGCAATGTTCACACTGATTTTCCATAACTTGAGGATGCAAGAAGAAAGGACATAGAAGACGTGCTTATTCTCTCTGGAGATCACTTGTATAGATCACTTCTATTGAATCACTTCTATATATGTTTTCATGATAGTCGAGCTTCAGATTTTGGCTTGATGAAAATTGATGACACAGGACGGGTCATGTCCTTTAGTGAAAAGCCAAAAGGATATGATTTGAAGGCGATGGTAATTCTTGAAAATATTACAGTCTCAGAGCTTAATCTACTTCAAATTTTAAAGTTGCTGCAATCACTGGACAAACAAGTACTTCAGGCAGTAGACACAAGTGTCCTGGGATTATCCCTAGAAGAGGCTAAAGAGAAACCTTACATTGCTTCAATGGGAGTTTATGACTTCAAGAAGGATATCTCCTCAATGTTTTAAGGTATGCAACGAGTTTCTGCTATAGTACCCTTATTTAGAGGCTGTCATGGTTCTGTCAACATTCAAATGCGAGAAACTTTTGGAGGCAACTTTAGAGAATTGCCTTCTCTTCTTTTAAGAATTTCTTAGTAAAAATTACTACCATTACTATACTTTGTTGCTTTCATCTTCTTTTTTTAATTCTCTCAGTCATTTTTTATTTTTGGGTAAATTTTAAATACATTTGAATTTATATAAAAATATTGTATTTGATGTCCAAATGGAACCTGTCACATCCCAAACTACCCCCTAGACGTGACTGGCACTTGCTAACACCACCTGTCGGGGGTACCAAATATCCATACACTTACCAAATCATTTAAGCACAAAGATAAAACATGTGCAACTCAAAAACTCATCAATACTCATTAAAACAAAATAATGATCCAATTAAAATCATATATCGATTAATGAAAGGAAAAAATTACTTAAATAATATATCTCTAGCACAAGTCCCACAATAAGACCATGGAGCATCTGTTAGAGTTACATGAGTTCAACTGTCGGGCATGCGAACCCCAAGAAGAGAAAGTCATAAGCTATAAATAGATAGAGCTGAAGTACTAGCCTCCACGAACAATGCGAAGGCTCACCTCAATAACAGAATTCACGCGAATTAACTTTTCAACCACTAGTCTCACCCTCTGCAATGGTATCTACATAGACATGCATGTAAGGAGTGAGCTATATATAAATATAACCCAGGAAGATCCTCGACCGGCTACTTTAATACCCCTGGAACAAGTGTTAGAAAATACATCTATACAACAGACACATAATGATATGCACAAGAGTATATTTCATAACATGATGGTCAATAAGTCCAAACAATTGTTCAAAAAGGACACAAAATGTCTCAAACTAAATCCACACTCAAAGCTTGTCATAAACGGTAGTGTAAGAGATCGATCTAGCACCCAACAAGTCCACGACAGCATATGTAATGCCCCAAAGTATACTACGGCAACATGTACAAGGCTCCTAACATATTAGGGCAGCATAGGTATGCCCCTAACATATTATGGCAGCTATGTATGCTCCTAGTAACTATATCACGATAATGAAGAAGGATATCCAATATCACACCACATATAACTTATAAAAGAATGTTTAGTATTCTGTCAAGCACATGCTTGTCCAAACACATGAACAAGACAGATAAAACACATTTTCAAAGTAGGTTTGAAAAGCAAGCACTAAAGCTTAAAGTCTCACTTACCTCGCTAATGACAAGTTCCTCAACCTCACACACGTAGAACACCAACCAAACTCCCCCCACCCCCCCAATGGCCTCAATCTATGCAAAAATATTGATCAACGATATCAATTATGCTAGTCGGGGTCTAGTCTCAATATCCCTTGCTTTAAAGCTTAGCGTTACACCTTAATATCTCACCCTTAAACCATGAATTTAGGATAAAAGAATATCTCTACATCACTAACCAAACTTAATTAGTGAATTTTCTGCACAATAAATTAGCATTGTATTCCCAAATAGACAAACCACGTATAAATCTTAGACGAAAAATAGAAATTTCTGTTGTTGTACCAGTTCTGTTTGCTACATCAGTTCATAGCCAATAATGGCTTTAAATTTCAGCACTTAGGCTTCTTTTAAAGAATAACATAGTTACAGTACTTCTTAGACAGAAGAATGCTCAATAGCACAGTTTGAGGGTTAAGCTAGCAAGAGCACACCATAACAAGAAGTTCAATACCTACAACTTATTTCAGTATCCGACTATGAACTCTCCCTAAACTTTTCCCCTGGTTGCTACGTTTTTTCTTTTCTTCTCCAGAATTAAGGAATAGGCTGCCCTATTTTTCTCTTTTCTTTCTGCATTGCGCGTGAGAATAAGAAAATAGGTTTAGCCCACTTCATTTAATACTCTTAATAATAAAAATAATTATTGGTTAAATTATCAATTAACCCTTCATTAAAAAAAAGGGTTATTACAATCTCCCCAATTTAAAATAACGTTCGTCCTCGAACGAGTTTGGAATCATACCTGAAGTGTCAAATAAGTGAGGGTATTTATCTCGCATGTCCGTCTCGGACTCCCAAGTAGACTCCTCGGTTGGATGATTGCGCCATAACACTTTGACTGAAGCTACTTTTTTTGACCTCAATTGTCGCACTGCCTATCAAGAATATATATCGGACCTTCCTCATACGCTAACTTCTCATCAAGCTCCACATTTTCTAGCTAAATCTTATGGCTATCATCTCGAACATATCGTCGAAGCATGGACACGTAAAACACCGGATGTACCGCGGACAATCTCGGAGGTAAAGCAAGTCGGTATGCCACCAACCTAATTCGATCCAAAATCCCATAAGGGCCAATGTATCTAGGACTTAGCTTTCCTTTCCGCCCGAATCTCATATTTCCTTTCATAGGGGAAACTTTCAAAAAAATCATTTCACCCCTCATAAATTCTATATCACGGACTTTCTTATCTGCATAGGACTTCTGTCTACTTTGTGCTGTCCGAAGCCGTTCTCGTATCAATGCAACTTTCTCTAAAGCTTGTTGAACTAAATCTGGACCTAACAATTGCGCTTCGCCTGGTTCAAACCATCAAACTAGTGATCGACACCTACAACCATATAGAGCCTCATATGGCGCCATCTGTATACTCGATTGATAGTTATTATTATAAGCAAATTCTGCCAAAGGCAACTGATCATCCCAATGACCACCAAAATCAATCGCATAAGCTCTAAGCATGTCCTCCAAGATCTGAATAACTCGTTCAGACTGTCCGTCGGTTTGGGGATGAAAAGCTGTACTCAACTCAACTTGTGAACCCAACGACTTTTAAAAAGACTTCCAAAACTCACCAGTGAATTGTGCACCTCGATATGATATTATTGAAATAGGCACCCCATCAAGCCGAACTATCTCTCGAAGGTAAATGTCCGCTAACTGCTTCGCGGTATGAGTAACCCGAACTGGTATGAAATGGGCAGATTTTGTAAGTCTGTCCACAATCACCCAAACTGAGTCGTAAGGGTGGCAGTGGAACCGGGAGGTGCCGGTCCCGGTACCTTTCCGTCCTGGTCCGTTACCGATCCGGGTGCCTCTGGTTTGGGTCGATAAGGGAGGGGTCCGGGATAGGGTATGGGATGGAAATAGGGAAAATAACAGACCGTCTCGGTCCGGTTAATACCGGTTCTGGTCCCGATCCGATCAGATTTTTTTTTTTTTAAAAAGAATAATTTATGGATCGAATTTTCAAATTGTAGCCGTTGGGTAACGGCTATTGGGGCCCACCCAACGGCTATTCATGCATCTAACCCCCCCAAAACACCCCCTACCCTCCAATTTTTTTTTAATACCCCAAAGTTTTTAAAAATATAACTTCGTCCAATTTTTTAACTATAAATACCCCCAACCCTTCATTATTCTTACTCACAAATTTTCTTCATCTTCTACTCTCTCAAATCTCAAGTTTCAACTCTCAATTCTCAAATCTTCTACTCTCTAATCTCTATTAAATTACAAATTTTATTACTTTTGGTGGATTAATTTGATTTTTGGAGCAACCTTCAAGCTTCGAGTTTCAACTTTCATCTATTTAGTTTTTACTTATTTAGTTATTTATTTGTTTGCATTTAATTTTCGTTATATATAGTTTTATTAATTTTAATATTTTAATATGGATTACGGTAAACAAAATGTTGGCAAAGGCAAAGTTAAAGAAAGATTGTATGGTATGGTCATAAATGTATTAAACGGAAAAGAAAAAACATTTGGTACTTTTTCTAAATCTAAAACTAGACAAGTAGCTCAATTAAGAATAAATACGGAAGATTTTACGCATGTTGATGAAACTTTTTTACATATTGATAGTAATAATGAATTAGATCATGAAGCTTTAGAAGCAAGGTTTGGAAATTTTAATGAAGAATTAGATGAAGAAGTGGAATATGATGATGTTAATGATGATATTGATACTTATGATGATGATGAAACAGAGCCAATTACGGCTACTACTCCCACTTCAGCTCCCGCTCCCGCTCCCGCTCCCGCTCTCATGCCTCCTGTACATCCTAGTGGGGATAGGCCCAAGGTAGAACGTGCTAAAAAATCTGTTGTGTGGAAATTTATGACTCAAACTGTAGATAAAACTCAAGCTATTTGTAATAAATGTAAACATAGAATGAATCATAAAACTGCGGGAAAGGGGGGTGGGACAGGACATTTAAGTAATCATTTAATGGGATGTTGTAAAAT
Source organism: Solanum appendiculatum (assembly GCA_018342035.1). Lineage (NCBI taxonomy): Eukaryota > Viridiplantae > Streptophyta > Magnoliopsida > Solanales > Solanaceae > Solanum > Solanum appendiculatum. The sequence goes on along the minus strand of JAGDQO010000064.1, from coordinate 52,060 downwards.
TGAATTTTTGCAAGCTAAGGCTATAGCCGATGCTAAAAAACATGGTACTCCCCTTCCCGATGCATCTGTAGGGGTAGGGGGCTCTAATATGGTCCAATCACAATTGAACCCTTCTAATGTTTTTGGCCGTAGTACTTATCGCACATATAGTAGAGAAAGAGATCTTGAAGAATTAGCTAAAATGATTGTTGTTATTGGCTTGCCTTTTAGTTTTGCTGAAAATCCCGGTTTTGTTCATTATATTCAAGTTGTGTATAATCCTTTTTTAGAGGTTTTTCAAGAAACACAATTAAAAAAGCTATTTTTGATTATCAAGGCCAACATTTTCAATATCTTCGTTGTTTATTTTATTATAATACTTGTAAATTGTCTATTACTTCTAATATGGGTCGTAGTGTTAATGGTAATGATTATTTCACTATTACTAGTCATTGGATCGATGAAAATTGGATTATGCAAAAAAGAATTTTAGGTTATAAATGTTGTGAAATGCATAAAATCGGTAGTTACATATCTCAAACTATTGTAGATGTTTTACAAAATTATGGAATTTGTGATAAAATACTTAGTGTCACCTTGGATAATGCTTCTAATAATACATCTGTTGTTGAAATGCTAAAACCGACACTTGGCCCTATTTATATTGATGGTTTTCATATTAGGTGTGATGCTCACATATATAATTTGATTGTTAGACATGGTAATCAATGTTTAATAATGGTTGCATAAAATGTGAAATTGCGTGTCATTTTATTTTTAAATGTCAGGTAAAGGCTAGACGTAGAGAATTTGAAAATCGTTGTCATGAATGTAATCTTCCCCCTAGAAAAATTCCAAAATCAGTGTGTACTAGATGAAATTCTTTATTTGAAATGCTTCAAGTCGCTTATGAATATAGAAAACCTTTACACATGATTTGGAATGCTCATAATTCAAATATGGACTATAGACTTGATGATAATGATTGGAATGACGTAAAAGATCTTATAGACTTTTTAAACGTTTTTTATTTAGCTACAAAATAAATTTTTGGACTTTATTATCCAACTATTTGCTCAGTTTTACCAAATATTTGTGCCATTTCTAGTAAAAAAATTTAAATTCAAAAATAAACCAAGGTTTGCAAATACTATTAAGGCTATGATTGAAAAATTTTTAAAATATTTTTTTCCTGTTCCTCAAATTTATTTAACCGCTTGTTTATTAAACCCATTTTACAAAGAAATAGGTGCATCACGAATGGTTGATAAAATATATTTCAATTTAGATATTCAAGATTATCAAACACCTAGCTTGGCAACAGTTAAAGATAGTATAAAAATTGAAGCTAGAAAATTGTATGACTTGTATAATTCTGGTATAATAAATGAAGTAGTACGTAATGAACAACCTGAAGCTTCTAGATGTAGATATGAACAACTTGAAGATAATATTGATGATATGCTAGAAAGTTATCTTGGTCTTTCTTCTAATGAAAAGAATGATTTTGATGAATATCTTAATCAGGCAACGGAAACTATTAAGGGTGATCAAGGTGTACCTGACCTTTTAGATTGGTGGAGGAAACGCGGCAAGTTTTTTCCAAAACTTCAACCGGTGGTTAGAGATGTGCTAGCAATTCAAGCATCTTCAGTAGCTTCGGAGGGCGCTTTTAGTGCGGCAAGATTTCAAATTGGAGAGCATAGACATTCATTAGCAGCAGACAGCTTGGAGATATCAGTATTATTAAGAGATTGGATTAATGCCGAAAGAAGGAATTATGGGCGTCCACCTTTACCTACTCAATTTGAAAGTGATGTAGATGAAATGTTGCAAGATTGTAGTGACGACGACATTGATGCATTGGAGGAACTAGCCGATCAACCAATTCTAGACCATGTTACTAGAGAAATGTTAAATGATTTAAGACAAGACTTTGATAGAGCCTTCAAATATTAGTATGATAATTCGAGGTGTATTTCAAACAGAACCCTTCCTAGAAGGTGGCTGCGTAGATTAGATCCTCTACTAATATTTGTAACGCAAATTGTAGTATTTAGATTTCATTAATATAATTATAGGCTATTCGCCTTTTTTTAATTATTGTCTTCAATTTAATACAAATCTTTTTATTATATTTCAATTTTTAAATGTTTCAAAGTTGAAACTTAAGTTATAATTTCAAATTTTAAAAATTTGAAAATTAAAAGTTTGATGTAAAATTTAAAATTTTAAAGTTTGACATTAAAATTTTTAAAAGTTTAAAGTTTGAAATTTAAACTTTTTAACTTTCAAAGTTTGAACTTTGAAATTTTAAACTTTAAACTTTTAAAGTTTGAAATTTAAACTTTAAGAATTAAGAGTTTAAATTTTATTTTATAAAAAACTTAATAAGTTTTATATATATTTTGAAATATTTTATTTTTAACTTTAAGTTAAGATTTTAATTAGTATTGAATTATTTATTTATTTTTAAAATTTAGGCGTGTACCGGTCTACCGGTCCGGTCCCGGTATATACCGGTACGGGACGGTAAAGGGCAAAAATACCGGAAATCCCGGTACCGGTTCCATTCCGGTTCCGAATTAATTGTTTGGCAGAATCCCAATTCCGGACCGGTTTACCGTTTCCGCTGCCAGACTTACTGAGTCGTGCTTCTTGAAAGTATCTGGCAACCCAACAACAAAATCCATAGTAATCCTTTCCCACTTCCACTCTGGGATAATCAAGTTTTGCATTACTCCACCTAGTTTTTTATGTTCATATTTGACCTGTTGACAGTTTAAGCAACTAGTGACATGTTTCAAAATATCAGCTTTCATACCTTTCCACAAGTACAATCCGCGTAAGTCTTGATACATCTTCGTAGCACCTGGGTGGATGGAGTATCGCAAGCTATGAGCCTCTTCAAGTATTAGCTGCTTTACATAACCCACCATGGGAATGCACAATCTACCATGTCAACGTAGAACGCCCTCACCATCAATAGAGAATGACTTCACACCTCCACTCTGCACTCTATCTCGTAGTCTAGCATGTTGGGGATCGTCATATTGGCAAGTCTTGGCTTCTCCAACTAAGGATGACTGCACCACCATACCTGCAAGCAACCTGCCAGGCAATGTATGATCAATTCGAACTCCCTGGTTGGCTAAAGCCTGAATATCCATAGCCATAGGTCGCCTTTAAGCAACAATACAGGCCAAGCTACCCATAAACTTCCTACTTAAGGCATCTGCCACCATGTTCGCCTTTCCATGATGATACAAAATAGTAAGATCATAATCTTTAAGTAGCTCCAACCACCGTTGTTGCCTCAAATTCAGATCTCCTTGCTTGAATATGTATTGTAAACTCTTGTGATCAGTATAGATTTCACACGGCTCACCATAAAGATAGTGACGCCAAATCTTGAGTTATAATATGATTGCAGCCAATTCTAAGTCATGTGTTGGATAATTCTTCTCATGAATCTTTAGCTGTCGAGAAGCATAAGCCACCACCTTACCATTCTGCATTAAGACACAACCCAAACCTATTCTAGACGCATCACAATAAATGGTGAAACCATCCTCCGCTGTCGGTAGGGTCAAGACCGGAGCCGTAGTCAATGCAATCTTTAATTTTTGAAAACCCTCTTCACATCCATCTGACCATTGAAAGATCACACCTTTCTAAGTTAAACGTGTCAATGGAGCAGCTATCTTTGAAAAACCCTCCACAAACCGCCTGTAATATCCAGGTAGTCCCAAGAAACTGCGTATCTCTGTAGGAGTATTAGGTCGGCCAATTGCGAGCTGCTTCTATCTTCTTTGGATCAACTTGGATTCCATCTCGTGACACCACATGTCCTAAAAAGGAAATTGTGCTCAACCAGAACTCACATTTTGAGAACTTAGCATAAAGCATTCGTTCTCTAAGTGGTTGCAATACAACTCTCAAGTGGTGTTCATGTTCGGCCTCACCCCGTGAGTAGACCAAAATATCATCAATGAACACAATCACAAAATGGTCTAAGTATGGCTTGAATACCCTGTTCATGAGGTCCATAAATGTTGTGGGTGCATTAGTTAGTCCGAAAGACATCACCAAAAATTGAAAGTATCCATATTTGGTCCGAAAGGCTGTCTTGGAGATATCTTCGGTCTTAACTCTCAATTGATGATAACCTGATCTCAAGTCAATTTTGGAAAAATGAGTAGCACCCTGTAGCTGATCAAATAGATCATCAATACAAGGCAATGGGTATTTATTCTTGACTGTTACCTTATTCAGCTGCTTGTAGTCAATACACATTCTCATCGTGCCATCCTTCTTCTCTACAAATAACACCGGTGCACCCCAAGGCGATACACTAGGCCTAATAAACCCCTTATCAAGTAACTCTTGGAGTTGAACCTTCAATTCTATCAACTCAGCTGGAGCCATACGATATGGAGAAATAGAGATAGGTCGAGTCCCTGGCACTAAATCAATGCTGAACTCAATTTCCCTCATCGAAGGTAACCCAGGTAAGTCATCTGGAAATACATCAACAAATTCCTGAACAATTGCAACACTATCAATAGTAACATCCTCCCCTCGAGTATCATGAACAGTAGCAATAAAGCCCAAGCACCCATGATTAATCATTCAACGTGCCTTTACATAAGATATTATCGTTCCATGCGTAAGAGGAGTCATGCCTTTCCACACTAAAGGTGGTTCTCCAGAAAAATCAAAACGTACCAGCTTAGCATAACAATCAACCAAAGCATAACATGATGCTAACCAATCCATGCCCATAATCACATCAAAGTCAGACATCAGCAACTTTAGTATAGCAACTACTGTGTCCTTACCCTGAACAGATATCACACAATCTCTATACACTCTATCCACTGATAAAGTTTCCTCTACTGGGGTCATAACCATATATGGCACAATAAGAGTCTTAATTCTCCATTCTAAAAATATAGCAAACAACAGAGAGACATACAAATATGTAGAACCAAGATCAATAAGAGCATATGCCTCATGAGAATTGATAGTGATAATACCTGTGACTACTGCATTAGGTGCCTCGATATCCTATCTGTCTACAGCAAACAATCTCGGTGTTCCACCTGCTCCCTGAGCGACCTGTGCACCTTGTCGACCTTGTCCACGAGCGCCCTGTGGAGTGGCCCTAGCTGGCTGAATCTGAGCCTTTGCACCTGCAACATTCCTCTGCACCTGCGAAGTAGCTTGACAAGTACCAGACTCTCCCTTAGGACAAAATTTAGCAATATGTCCTCTTTCACCACAGGTATAACAAGGACCACCAACACCAAAGCAACGACCACTATGATTTCTACCACAAGTGGAACACCTCGGATGTTGTCCGGACGGGAAGGAACTATGACCCTTCTTTTGCATTTGTTGTTGACCCTGTCTAGCCCGAGGATCACTCCTAGAAGGCTGCACCACAGACTCTGACTGAGTAGGCCTAGACTGCCCACGATGAAAACCACTTTTGCCCCAGATGGAGCACCACTAAACCCTCCTGCATTACGTGCCTTTTTTCTTTCACACCTAACTTTCTCCATATCTAAATAGGACTCACAATGAAGAGCAGTGTCAACCACATCTGCATAGGTACCATTTCGCATATCCCGTATCGCAGGACCACGATAATGATGCTCTAGTCCATCCACAAATCGTCTCTCCTTCTCCCTCGGATCTGCAACTAAAAATGGGACATACCGGGAAAAATCAGTGAACTTGGCCTCATACTCTATGACTTTCATAGTGCCCTGTCGCAAGTCATGGAACTAACGTCTCATATCATCTTGTTTTCTTAATGGAATAACCTGTCCTTAAACATTGCTAAAAATTCTGACCAAGTGATAGGTGGTAACCCTGCTTGTCTAGCCCTCTGAATGGAAGTCCACCATGCCTCTGGAGACCCTTAGAACAAGAAAGTGGTGAACTCCACATCACTAGTCTCCTCTAACCTCAATGTAGTAAGTATCTTCTCACAACGATCAATGAACTTCTGAGGCTCAATAGAAGCTGGTGTCGCATCGAACTCTGGTGGCTTAAGATCCATGAAATTCTTAAGATCCCTGGGTTGTTCTGTAGCTGCAACGGAATGAGAACCCAATTGTGGATCCAAATAAGGTGTCTAAGTAGCTGTAACATTAGGCTGAACTTGTTCTTGGGTTTGTGGAGTAGCTTGGGGCACTTGAATTCCACCCTGATTAGGCACTAATGCCTCTAACACATTCAATAATCTCATCACGACATCAGCAGGAAAAGCAACAGTAGGCAAAACAGCTGGCCCCGTTGATGGAGCATCCGGAACAACCTATTCCTGCACTCGCTCCTCGGGAACAACTCGGGATTGATCCCTATTCACATCTTCAGCCTGAGGAGTGGCATTTGCTTTAGTCCGAGCCCTAGTAGGATGAGACCTGCCCTGACTACCACTAGGGGTAATACCAAGTCCCGCACCACGTCCAATAGATGCATTAGATCGAAAAGCAGAGGAAGAACCACGTTTCTTAGCCATCTACGAAATAATATTCAAGGGTTAGACTTGATTTAACTCAACGCACGAATAAGGAATGAAAAAGAGAAAACATCCTAAATGTTCAGTAGCCTCAAGGTCATAAGTATGGGCACCTACATACCCATGAACAAGATTCTACCAAAAAGTGCTCCATGACCCAGGACTTAAAGCCTAGGCTCTGATACCAACTTTGTCACATGCCAAACTACCCCCTAGGTGTGACTGGCACCCACTAACACCACCTGTCAGGGGTACCAAATATCCATACACTTACCAAATCATTTAAGCACAAAGATAAAACATGTGCAACTCCAAAACTCATCAATACTCATTAAAACAAAATAATGATCCAACTAAAATCATATGTCGATTAATGAAAGGAAAAGATTACTTAAATAATATATCTCTACCCCAAATCCCACAATAAGACCATGAAGCTTCTATTAGAGTTACATGAGTTCAACTGTCGGGCATGCAAACCCCAAGAAGAGAAAGTCATAAGCTATAAATAGATAGAGCTGAAGCACTAGCCTCCACGAACAATGCGAAGGCTCACCTCAATAACAGAATTCACGCAAATTAACTCGTCAGCCACTAGTCTCACCCTCTGCAATGGTATCTGCATAGACATGCAGGTAAGGAGTGAGCTATATATAAATATAACCTAGTAAGATCCTCGACCGGCTACTTTAATACCCTTGGAACAAGTGTTAGAAAATACATCTATACAACAAACACATAATGATATGCACAAGAGTATATTTCATAACATGATGGTCAATAAGTCCAAACAATTGTTCAAAAGGACACAAACTGTCTCAAACTAAATCCGCACTCAAAGCTTGTCATAAACGGCAGTGTAAGAGATCGATTTAGCATCCCGACAAGTCCAAGACAGCATATGTAATGCCCCAAAGTATACTACGGCAGCATGTACAAGGCTCCTAACATATTAGGGCAGCTATGTATGCTCCTAGTAACTATATCACGATAATGAAGAAGGATATCCAATATCACACCACATATAACTTATAAAAGAATGTTTAGTATTCTGTCAAGCACATGCTTGTCCCAACACATGAACCAGACAGATAAAACACATTTTCAAAGTAGGTTTGAAAAGCAAGCACTAAAGCTTAAAGTCTCACTTACCTCGCTAATGACAAGTTCCACAATCTCGCACACATAGAACACCAACCAAACAGTTCCCATTGGCCTCAATCTATGCAAAAATATTGATCAACGATATCAATATGCTAGTCGGGGCCAAGTCTCAATTTCCCTAGCTTTAAAGCTTAGCTTTACACCTTAATATCTCACCCTTAAACCATGAATTTAGGATAAAAGAATATCTCTACATCACTAACCAAACTTAATTAGTGAATTTTTTGCACAATAAATTAGCATTGTATTCCCAAATAGACAAACCGCGCATAAATCTTCGACGAAAAATAAAAATTTCGGTTGTTGTTCCACTTCTTTTTGCTACATCAGTTCATAGCCAACAATGGCTTTAAATTTCAGCACTTAGGTTTCTTTTAAAGAAAAACATAGTTACAGTACTTCTTAGACAGAAGAATGCTCAACAACATAGTTTGAGAGTTAAGCTAGCAAGAGCACACAATAACAAGAAGTTCAATATTTGCAACTTATCACCAAAATAGTGGTACAAAGGTTAGGTATCTGACTATGAACTCTTTCTAAACTTTTCCCCTGGTTGCTGCGTTTTTTCTTTTCTTCTCCAGAAGTAAGGAATGGGCTGCCCTATTTTTTTCTTTTCATTCTATATTGCGCGTGAGAATAAGAAAATAGGTTTAGCCCACTTCTTTTAATACTCTTAATAATAAAAATAATTATTGGTTAAATTACCAATTAACCCTTCATTAAAAAAATGGTTATTACATAACCAAAGCTTGGTTTAGAAATCAGAACATTGTATCTGTCTAATATAAACATGTTACTGTCTCCTTGGCAATACTAATTTTTCCCTAAAATGAGAGCTTGCAAAACTGGTTTACACCAATGAGAGCTACTTCATTTTATGTTCGTTTGTGTTAGTGATCTGGTGTAGAGTAGGATAAATGCTTGTTGCTTCAGTCATGAACATGATTATCTTTTTTTGCATGTTTTTAATAGTTTTCTGGCTGTTGTTAATAACATCAGTTTGTAACAATTACTCACCTATATTTTTCTTTACATGATTAATTAATTGAACCTACAGTAAGAGAAGATAGTGAATGACCCTTTCACTTGGGACATCAAGTGATTCAAGCTATCTAGGCCAACAACTTATAATATATTATAAGTGGGAAGTTTTTAAGTTAAAAGTTGATTACGAAAATATCCCTATAAAGCCATATTATGGGTAAAAATATAAATTCACATTAATCATAATAATTACTATCATATTTTTTAAAATAATATATATATATATATATATATGAACAAAAAAGTATATATATATATATATGAACAAAAAAGTATACACACATTAATTATTATAAAACCTTAAGTTCGCCAATATTTTCTTAACATTATTTACTGTACACAAATATAAATATAAGATATAAGTAAATGATAAAAGTTATTGCACATTCATGGTATGAATACAAAAAGACAAACATATTTATATTTGTTATTAAGGCTATTAAGTTTAACTCTTCCATTTCCCCCCTAATACATGAAGATAACTACAGATGATAAATAAACTATTCACTAATTAATGCATATCCTATCACATATTTGTGATTGAGGACGTACCACATAATAGCTAAATAAATTATTCTTCCATTATTCACTGACTAGTAAATTGGCCACGCTTCGCGCAGTTATAAAATATCAATAAATTTAAGAAATAACCTTAATTTTGTAAATTTAATCAAGATGGAGGCTGGAGAAATATATTTGTTCAATATGCATAAAAAAATAAAAATGCAATACATATTTCGTATTGTTAATTCCACACAAAAAAAAAAAAACTTAATAGCTCAATTGATTGGCTACCTAAACTTTATTAATTCCACACTCATGTAAACATCTATAATAAGAAAGATACAAAAATGAAGATGATGAAATTAAAACTAAATGATATGTAAATACTTTATGTAAAAATATATATAACAGAATTAATATCTAGAGAACATAGATAGGCATCAAATCGGCAAACGATAACTGGATCACACCAACACATGGAGTAGTAAATATTAAAAAGAGGCTGAATTCATAATAATGCATGAAGTAGTTCAAGAATATAAGATTTTTGTAATCAACAATCTATAAACAAATGATACAAAATAAATACACGATCATAATTAAAATAATAAAAAAATTAGCAAAGCCTGATAAGCTATAATTAAACCATTACAAAATACTGAGAAGAGATTTTTTTAAAATGTCAGTAACGCATGAAGCAATTCAAAGTATTATTTTATCTGAACTATTTTGCTCAAAAAAGATAATTCAAAGATTAAAAAAAATGACAGCAATGAAAATCTTACCTCTTGAGCATTTTTTTTGAGATCTCAAAACTGCTTTAAATAAGCTTGAAGGATTTATAAAAAATAAAAAAAACCTTGAAGGATTTATGAAAAGAAATAGATAACAATAATGATGAGATCATGGGGAATAAAACAAATTCACATAATTAGAAAAGGACTTTAGAAAAGGGTTGAATAATATTAATGATTATTAAAAATAAATGTTGTATCTTTAATTTTCTACAAATTTTAAAGTTATAAAAGTAAGGAAGAAATGTCAAAAAAATTTAAATAAAAGGAATATATATATAATGTGAAATAGGTAGTATCATTAGAGAAAATTGTAACGGCCATTGATCAGTTACTACAATAAATATGAAAGACTCCCATAATAATTATTCCTATTAATGCTATTTAAGTTTTATTACAAACAGATTTCATGAGCTGATTAAGACAAAACTGTAACTTGATTTTTATTACAAATGTTATTATTTGGTTACTGCTATGGAGTGCTATTTTATTGCATTCGACTTTTATGAATTTATAGGTTAGTGGCCAAAATTAACCAAAAAATATAGAATAAAAAAATGATAAAAATGTATATATATATATATAAAGGAGGAAATGAAAAGGCTGATGTGGCATACTTCTTTAATTAGGATTTCTAATTATTTTTTTCTCAGATTTTTGGGAATTTTCCTTTTATTTTAGGATTTAAAATATTACATTAAATTAATGGTGATCTATTTATATTATTCCTCATTATTACTACTTATATCTCTTCTTCCTAAAATTCTTTTACTTTCGTTGTAACGTTTTTGTTAGAAAATATAGCAATCAATGTAGTAATTATAAAAAATTAATAATGATCTATTTATATTAATCTTCACCATTAATCTCCTCCTAAAATTATTTCAACTTTCCTTGTATTGCTTACGTTTCTATAAGGAAATATAGAAATCAATGTACTAATTATGGAATTTAAGAGGTAAGTTTCATCGCAAATTAATAAATGCTAAAATGTGGAAAATCATAATATTTGGACATATAAATATAAGAAACATTGCAAATGATGGAGAAGCTCTGTACAACATTGGCTGATGGTGACATTACGCTGGCTATTTTTAAAGGTAAGATTATTTGTTTTCTTTTATATGAATTGATGGTAAGAATATCTATCTTTTATTTATGTATTTTTCAAAAGGAATTTACTAAAAGGCATGCATGTTTACGAAATGTGAACCCTTAATTACAATTTTATATTTTGCAGGAGGAAGTGCTACTTGGAGTCTCAAATCTATTTTCTTTTATATTAATTAATGGTAAGAATATCTATCTTCTTTTATTTATACATTTTTCAAAAGGAATTTATCAAAAGACATGAGTGTTTACGAAATGTGAATCCTAAATTATGATTTTATATTTTGCAGGAGGAAGTTACTTGGAGTCTCAACCTAAAAGACACATTTTGTAAGCCAATAACAAAAAAAGGTTGCTCAAAAATTCACATACACCAAAAGAAGTGAGAATATCTATTTTCTTTTCTATATACATTTTTCAAAGATGACATATTAAAAGACGTGAATATCTATAAAATGTGAATTATAAACTATGATTTTATATTTTTTATAGGAACAAATGTAAATTCAAGTTTGAAGGAAACGTTTTAGAAGCAAATAAACAAAAAAAGGTTGCTAAAAAATTTACATTAGCAAAAGAGGTTGTTCATTAATTATATGATGAAGTGTTATTCTTTTAATCACGCATTTATCTTTTACCCTTTGTAATTGTTAGAGAAAAAAAGGAAGTAAAAAGAGAACAAAATTCCAAAGAGAGTTTGCTTCAATATATTTTTAGTATATAATTTCATAGGACACAATGGATATGATCATAATGAGAAAACTTAGTGGGCATTTGGCCACATTCCATTGTACAATTTGAAAAACAATTATTGTTATTTTCAAAATGAAATTTTTTTGTGTAATACAAATTCTAATTATTTTTTACTTTTTGTCAATAATTTGAAGTGAAAACATATTTTTATTGTTTTTCAATTTTTTTTATAATTCTAAGTTGAATTTTAAAATTTCATGTTTAAAATGTGTTTTTTGAAGTTGAACTCCAAAAATTAGAAAACAAATTAATGATCAAACGCCTCTTTAGTAACTTATGATTGGATAGGCATAAGATAGATAAGAATTTATAAAGAAATGAAAAAATATGAATAGTTTAGTTTTTTTAGTTATTTCTTACCATATGATATACATTCACTATTTTTCTAATGAAAGTTTAGTTTCTTATTGTTTGTTGTTTTTCTGTTTCTTTTTAAATTTAAGTGATGTAAACTTAAATGATAGAATGGTCAAAATAAAGGGGTAATAATAAATTGAAATAATTATTAGCCACCATGTATTCTAAGTGCAACTTTAATTTTCACTATTATTTCTTTCTTATGTTTCTTTGATTTTTATTTTTTGTTTCTCAAGTTTAAATAGCTAAATTGTTTTGTATTTATATTGAAATGTTTTTCACCAATACTTTGAAATAAATTTTTGTATAAAATGTTAAAAAAATTATAAAAAAATGATAGAATCATGAATGGTATTTTTTACGTAGTATTTTTTATTATTAAATATGACTCTAGAAGTAATTATTTATATACATTATGGTTTAGCTAAAATTCATACTTTGTTTAGATAAGCAAAAGTAGTTATTTTATAAATTTCAAAATAAATGAAAGGAAAAAGTATGTATATATAAACATGTATATAAAGACTTCAACTTATTGAATTAAATTTTCTTTTCGTTACAAAAATAAGGAGAATAAGTTTAGGGATATAAAAATATTTTCAAAAGATAAAAGACTCTTAAGCGATTTCAAATTATAAAATATATTAAACTTAAGTACTAATAATAAACTTAATTAAAATTTGAAATCTGAAATCTGAAATATTTGGTCATTTGGATGACACTAAAAAAATATATAGAATATTTTAAGTACTCAACTATTCTAAAAAGTTATTTGGTGAATTTAACGAGTCTTTTATGATCGCAACTAATTTCACTAGTGTCTAAAAAAGGAGAAAAAAGAAAAATGCAAATGCTAGCCATAAAGAGGTGTCACATCACCTTCTATATATTCAACTTTATTATATTATATATCGATATAGATTAATACATATCCATTCATCAATAATTATAATAATTAATTTATTACAGTAGCTTACGTCTTTTTAATTTTTTTTTTTATTGAGGAGTATAAAATATAGAATTTGAGGACTTACAATCAGTTATATATATTAATCAGATTAATTCTTAGTAATAAAAAATATATTGAATGGTCATTTCATTAATTTGCTTAATTGTGAACAGAAGAGAAATGTTTTGAAAGGTATAAGGATTGAAAATAGATATATGGGGTTATGAGGCGAACATTATGTTGTGTGATCAGTTTTTACTTTAGTAAACATCAATTTCTTTTTCTCTTCATACTTACACAATTACTGTCACGATAAAAAATCGGGCGTGATGGCACCTGTCCTATCCCATTAGGACAAGTCAGCCTAAAATCCAACAAGCGGAAATAACAGAAATAAAGAAGAGGAAATAATCAAGTGGAAGTCTATCAACTTAAGCAAAACCAACCCAAAACTGGTTGTCACATGTACAAGCCGCTAATACAGAAGTTCAATAGATAAGTACAAGTCTCAATATCTTTATATCTCAAATAGAACAAAGTATAGGAAAAGGATCTTGAGGGATCGCCGACATCGAACATCTACCTCTCAAGTATCCACTGAAGCCTCGGGAGAAAGAAGAGAGAGATCAAAATCACGGTCCGGGCTCGCAACCCACACAGATGTAGAAATAAGGGTGAGTACCAAAAACACGGTACCCAACAAGTCAACCAATAAAACAAGGACAACCTAACTAAACTCATGAACCCCTTTCATTCCAACCGAACCTCCACAACTACAACCTGCACAGAAATCAGCCCAACCTAGACTACACAGTTATATCACACATAGATCGATAACAGTCCACAAATATCAACAATAGAACACATAAGCATCAAATACAACAAATACAGTGCCACAGGACATAAACACAACTCCACAATGTCAAGAAAAGGACAATGAAATGCAATGCAATGTCAAGTATCATGATGCATGTCTGTCCTACGATACACATCCGCTGAATCTCAGACCAGAACCCATGGGGGCCACACATGGACCATGTATCCGATGGAACCATTTCCCATTGGCATAATCATCACTCGTCGGAACCATTTCCCATCGGCATAAATCATCACTCGCCGGAACGATTTCCCATTGGCATAATCATCACTCGTCGGAACCATTTCCCATCGGCATAAATCATCACTCGCCGGAACGATTTTCCATTGGCATAAATCATCACTTGCCGAAACCATTTCCCATCGGCATAATCATCAAAGTGTCTCATCATAGTGTTTCAGAACCAATGCACACAAGAATGTTCACTCAAATAATGAGAAAACGATAGTGTTCACAATCACAATGCAATTCATATCAATGCAAATCACGTCACGCTATCAACAATATATCAACATCATCAATTACATCATTTACAACAAGATCAATTGTCTAGTCTCCGATTCACTACTCTTTTCATCACAAGTAGGATCAATTGCTAAGCAAGATATTCAAGTCTAATCCCATAGTTCAAAATAGGCAAAAGACATATTCATCAATTTCACGATTTCATCAAGGCCTTCACATCACTTTACCAATCACAAGACAACACACAAGATCACTACAATTCCACATGGTTCACAACATTAGCACATAAGCCTTTTTATTACCCCATCGATCAAATTAGATTGATTTCATATAAGACTTCATCCCATTTCTCAATCATATTACTCCCCAACTCAATCAAGGAAGAAATTCAGAATTTAACGAGGTTCACAAAGTTTTAAAGGTCCACTTGCCTTAATCAAAACACGCTCAATCCACAACCGGAGCTTTTCCTTTCCGAGAGCAATCCAAAGCACCACTATCTACTCAAAAGATGAACCACAATCACAATCCGGAGCTAACAATGCCAAAAACATGAAATTCGGAAAGAAAAGGTAAAACAACCCAAAACTCCTATTTCGAAAACGGAACTTTAATCTGAAATTTCTTACATAAAAAGGTCCCTCAAGGTGTTAGCAACCCAATAGAGAAAATCATTTGAAAAACGGAGTTGAAATCAGTCCACCATTCCCATTTTATCAAAAATTCGGAGTTCTATCAAAACTCCCAAAATCTCAATTCAAAAACCCAATTTCCAAGTTAAAATCATGTTTAAATCAATGGGTTAAAATCACTTACCCACACTGATTCACAAGAAAAGCCTCTTTAAAAATTTCCCAAAAGAGCTCCAAAATGATGAAATGGGACATTTCCCGACTTTACACTGCTCAGGCCATTAGACCTCCGCGAACACGGCCTGCTAGGCCCGCGAACGCGGAGAACAATACCCAGACCCTCTGAGAATGCGGCCCCACACCGCGAACACAGAGTTCACCAGTCTTACCCTCCACGAATGCGGGCAACAACCCTCCGCGAACGCGGAGGTCAAAACAACTGGCACCAGATAACAACAAAATCAGCCAAACACAAAAACACCGAATGGACCCTCGGAATTCGTTCGGAGCCCCGTGCACACAAACTAGATATGCAACCCTACTAAAATCGCTGTTTCGGACTCAATGAAATTGTCAGAATTCGGATTTGAGGTCTCCTTGACCCGAAACTCGATAAAACGCTACAAAACTAACTCAAGCTTTAAATACTCAAAACCAACACGGGACCTCTAAAAACTCAACCAAGGTCATCCCTAGCCCTAAAATCATCCCCCGAATCCAACGAAGTCGTCGGAATCCACATCCGAGCATCCAATCTTTGAATGTTGACCAAAGTCAACCCTATGATTAAAATTTCACAATTTTCCAACTCAAGACCTCAAATCCACGATATAGCCCCAAAACTGATTTCGTCAACTCTCCTAGACCGAATTTCACGTTCCGGAACTGATGAAATCGACGGAATTCCCATCCGAGTCCCGAAACTTGGAAAGACCTCAAAAACCACATTTTACCACTTAAACCTTGAGAAATCAAGATTTTTCAAAAACCACAACTTAACAAGAATTTTCGCAAAACTAACATCGGATATCAGCCAAACATGACTCGGGGCAACTCTCGGGAGAGGACTCGGGGCAATTCTGGACCTTCAGGCAAGGGATCAACAATTACATATCATTTTGAACAAATTAATTCTTTACATAATGCATCTTTCTGACGATTTCTTATCATTTTTCAATATTAGATTTTGAGGTGGATTCTTTTTACTCAGCAAGGGAAAGAAAGGTAAATCTAATTATCGTTTTTTTCTTAACCCCCTAAATCAGTTGAATTTCATTACAATCAAACAAAAGAAAATCTGATTGTGATCCATAACTCTAGAACATTTTCCTTATTTTGTAGAGAAAATATTTTCCTAACATTTTGCCAACCAGCCATGAAAAATTTGAAAATCATTTTTTTGAAAAATATTTTTCTTCACACCAAACACACTCTAAAGACTTTATGCACATTATGTGGTTTTGTTATATGCATACAATAGTTTATTACTACGATATATACTATTAATTATGATTAACAGGAAAAAAAATACAAATGAAATATGAAGAGATATTGTTATCATCAAAGCACAACTATTTCAAGAAATTTTGGGACGACATGGAGATGATTAAAAATAATGAGATACTATCACTAGATGATGTTGGAGTAGCAACTAAGGAGTGGTCCAACATCTTTCATGTCAATCATATAAACTTTAAGATTACCTTCTTCAATAGATAATATCGTACTAAAACAAGAAATTTCTGCAAAGTAAGCTTTAGCTATTTTTGTTAGTCTTTATCTATTTCATTTAAGTGGAATTATGCTCTAATCTTAATAATGATACTCTTTTCTTTAGATTTTTGAAGTTGATATGATCTTTATATTATAAATTAGGAAGCAAAAAATTTGAATTATTTTTGTCTGACATATGGTTATTGTATATTTGTGAAGGCATGTGTTTGATCCTTAAACTTCATTGATTTGTGTAGCTTGGAAGTTTAACAAAAACCATAACAGACTCATCGTCTTCACTTTATTTATCAATAAGAATAATAATTATGAGGAAAGACTACAAATCAAACTATGACTATACAATATACATTAATCAAATTCATTTAATTTGGTTCATGATTTTGTGATTTTCTCTAAATTATTTATAGCAAGTTTGGTTCACTACTTTACACATGGGATATTTTGTATATAGTATTTATTACTGTATACTCAAACATACTTCTTAATAATAACCACACAATTTTATTTTAAAAATTACATATTAGGATGGGGTATGAGAATACCTAATGACTTGTTTCATTATCTATTTGTCTATCTATATATATTTATATTGTTCTAGATGTAGAAAATATGAAAGTTAAAAGTTGAATTACTAAATATTCTTAAATTGTTGATAGATATTAATACCCTTAAAATGTTAATGTTTTTACTCAACATGCAATATTCCCTTAGCATTAAGGTACATAAACGCAAAGTAAAATGAAAGTTAATGTATCTTTATAGGAAATCAATAGCAAATTTATTTTTAGTGTACATTAAGTAATGAAAGATTCTAAGTATATATAGGCGAAACACGTATCCATAACTAGTGTATATATATATGTATATATAAAACAATGTTAATCATTCAGTATTTAGATCTACAGACAAGATCTTAATCATTCAGATGCAGATTTAGACGTCTTAGGCCTCATTTGTTTCCATTAAGATTAAGACGTTTGAATCCTAATAAGCATCTGGATATTAAGATGTGCATTAAGATCTAGTTGTGTAGATCTGAATATACATTTGAATACTAAGATGTAGTCTCTAGATCTGAACACTAAATGATATGACTGATTGTTTTCAATATTTGAATGTGCATATGAAATTAACTATTATATTAATAAAATATGATAAGAATTTCTATTTTAAATATTTACATTTGATTAAAAAAATTAAATTACATGATATGCAAAAAATATTATTATAACATAAATATTTTAAAGAATTTAACATAAACATCTTTCATAAAAAGAATTATTCAACTAATCAAATCTTGTTCAGATTCATTCGGTCAGATATAAGATAATTTAATAATTAACTACAAAATAGTAAGATCAAATTCTAACGTTCAAACATAATAAAACGTGTCAAATAATGAAAATATAAAACTCTCAAGTATTTTCTCTTCTTTGCATTAGTTGCAATGCAACTTCTTCACGCATATTACTCAATCTACAGACGTCCAACCAGGTCTATTTGTTTCATTCAACACTTTTTTCGTGTTCTCACAGAGGGTTTGATCATGTAAAGTCTCAATAAAATTAGTGGCCTAAAATAAAATTTTGATCAAACACCTCAAGAATGCGGGTTTGATGATCAAAGAGTCTCAATAAAATTAATGGCCTAAGATCAAATTCTAATAAGAGACCTCAAATATGTATACATAGTTATTGTTTTTAATCATGGCTAGTATTTTTTTCACTCAAAAACTTTGATAAAGGTCAATAAACCAAAAATATTATTGCAACAAGAATTCTTGACAAATATCAATATACCCTAAGAAAATTATTAATATTAAAAAATACTTATAAAAATTATGAAAACTTACCCGTTCAAGAGGAAAAAATTGGTGTTTAATTGAGAAAAGAGAGGAACAAAGTTTGTAGCCGTGAGAGAAAAGAGAGGAAGAAAGTTTGTAGCTGTGAGAGAAAAGTCATGCAAAGAGCGATAGAGACGAGATGACATTATTTTATAACTTATTAAATAAGTCTGAATGTTGTTAAGACTCTCCTACTGATCTGATTCGTTCAGACCTTTTCAGATCCATTAAGAGACTTTTTTTAAAAAAGAAACAAATGGACTTAATGGACCGATTCAGATTCAGACCTAAAAATCAAACACACTTAATGGGCTGAATCTGAATGATTAAGATTCAGGCCTCCATTAAGTGCAAACAAATGAGGCCTTAATCTTAATAAAAACAAATAAGGCCTTAGTGAGAAGAATCTAAAGTTATGTAGAGGTTTGTAGAAGACTTTAGAATATCCAAAAAGAGTTCTTGGAAGCCCTTAGAAAACTCTAGACTTGTTGAGAATTCTACAAGAGGGGCCTATTTGTAAATATGTAGGGACTTGTGTAGCAATTTTTATTTGTATTTTAGCCCCTATGTGTGTAGTATAAATAGAGAGGCATTCATTTGTAACTCAACAAAATAAGAGCAAGCAATCTTCCAAAGCAATACAAAAGCCGCCTTATAAATTCTCTTGTGTCTTTCTTCATTCTCTTAGCGGTCTAGTTTGAAAAGGCTTACTTGAGCTTACAAGATCGTGAAAAAATCGAGAGTAAGTTTTCGAGTGTCACACGGAGTGCTTAGTTGGAGTCTAAGTCCATGACATTTTTCTGCATAAAATCCTGTTTCGCCCCGCCATAGCTGCCCAGCCCGCTATAGCGGTCCGCACACCCCCGCTATAGCGGACGCCTCCCACTATAGATGAATAGGGGAACTTCAGAGACTTGAAAATCCCTAAAAATCTCATTTTTCAGAACATACATCCTTCCCTTGACATTCTGAACTATCCCTTTCATGCTGAATTCGATTCTGGAAGTTCTACTCGCCCAAATTCGATTCTGTGAAGCCCTATGAGTTTCTTAATGTCTTGTCTATAAGAAAATAACAACCAATCCTAGACAATACACCCCATCCATTCTTGAATGAACCTAGACCGCACTTAGCCTAGATTCCATATGAGGCTTGCCTAGCCTAAAATTTTTAAGTCACTATCCGAAAAGTTTTCTGGTCCAAATTATTTCACTATTGACCTACTAATAATGATTGAGACTAGTTGTTACACTTTTAATTTTGGATCGTGAAAAAATAACCAAAAATATATATACTAAAATGCATTTAGGACATGAAAAGTTTATATACTTTGCATAAAATGTGTCATAATGTCGTGACATCATTAATATTTATTTAGTTTTGGAATATTAAAAATTAATATCATTTACAACAATTTCACTAGTGAGATTTAATCAAAGCAACTTCACAAAAATTTTCAAATCTAGAGGGAATAAAAAATATATATGAGATTGTTACTATCTAATTATTTGCTAAATACATTAAATTCGGGACTAAAGACAAAAAGTTCACATAAATACAGTTGGTGTTATATACCTTTACCCCTTTTCTTAATTTCAAAGTTATTTTGAAATTGAGAAAAGGGGTAAAGGTATATAACACCAACTATATTTATGTGAATTTTTGTCTTTAGTCCTGAATTCAATGTATTGAGCAAATAAATTAGATAGTAATAATCTCGTATTTATTTGTGATTCCCTCTAGATTTAAAAATTTTGTGAAGTTGTTTTGATTAAATTTCACTAGTGCAATCATTGTAAATGATATTAATTCTTAATATCTCAAACCTAAATAAATATTAATGTTGTCACGACATTATGACACAGTTTATGACAAATGACCAGAGGCAGATCTAGGAGGGCGTTCACCTAAACGATTTTGACAAAATATTAATATAGACAGACATGCTGACAAACAGACACACAAATAGATAGATAGACAGACAGACAGAGAGAGATAGGCAGAGAGAGACAGAGATAAAAAGACAAACAGATAGATAGATAGATAGGTAGATAGATATATAGATAGATAGATAGATAGAAAGATAGACAAAGAGACAGACGGGCAGAGAGACAAACAGACAAAAAAACAAACAGATAGATAGATAGATAGATAGATAGATAGACAGACAGAGAGACAGAGAGACAGAGAGACAGAGAGACAGATAGATAGATTGACATATTTTGAATCCTCTGAACACAAGACTAGAGGTTGACTCAGTAATTTAGGGGTTTCAAAATTATCCTGAGGTTTCAAATTCGAATCTCTAGCGCTTCATTTTTATTTTTCGAATTCACTTAATTAGCAAAAATTTTGGACCCTCACTGATCATGACTCATACCTTAGGTACAAAATTAGCCCCCTCTTTTATTTTAATATTTTTATGGTCTTTCTTAGTTCTTTAGATGCAAAGGCTAGATCTAAGTGACAATGAATTGATTCGAATATTTATTCCAAAAAATTATATCATACTGATAAGTCAATTAATTTATTGAATATAACATAAATTAAGTTTTTTTGGAATAGTTTCAATTATTGTCTCGATTTTTGTTCAATTATTTCGATACTTTATGTTAAGATATCAAATAGTGATACTACTTTTACTAACACACTAATTTGTTTTATAAAGATTATTGAAAACTAATTGTGATATATGTTTAAAAATATGTCATATTTTTATTTATACATATATTATTTAAAGTGAGTTCTATTTATTTTTTATACAAAATATAGCTAATGTGATTATTCTATACAATTATGAACTAATACTTAAACATTTGGATTTAAAAAAAAATTCATTTGATATTGGGTTCACTCGATTGGTTTTACCTAAAGAAAGAACATGACACCATAATTAGGGATAATATGTATACATACATACTTTTTAAGGTTACACAAAATTTGATCCCTAAAAGGGAATAAAACAGAAAGCAATATAAATAGGTTTTACTTTATCGATTTTCTTTTTTAGAGATTGACTTAATTATGCAATTTATCGATGGGTTTTTTTTATTTATGTGAATTTTACGAGAGATTGTATACTAGGTTTTCAATGGAGTAACATTTGCTCTTATAAGAATGAGAATGAAAAAATATTTGACTAGAAGATTTTTTATTTATTTCAATGTTTCCATGTTTGATTAGTTAAATTGTTTTAGAAAATATTTTCTTTAGGAAACAAGTTCCTCCAAAATATAAAAAATGAATACCTTCGTAAAAATAGGAAAATAAATTCTTTATTCAATTCTTTTAGTTGCATTTTTAAGGTGTTACATATACACTACCCCACCACCCCTACTTACTCACTTCTCTTTTTTTGCAGCTTAGTTAGAGATTTTTGAGAAAATTGCATCATCTTGTGTTGAAAAAAGTCTAGTGATACCGAGATAAGCACCCCCAAATTCTCACCCATATCCACCTCCCATGGCTATATACAATCATATTGCAGACTCTCCTCAAGTGTTCATGGAAATTTTAAAGATGTTCCATACTGGCATGAGAAACAAGTTGAAGATTCATGTTGTAGGAGGAAAAGAGTTGAATTTGCACTGTCTCTTTGTTGAGGTAACCATTTATGGTGGTATGCAAAAGGTTATAGAGGATAGAAGATGGAAGGAAATAGAATTTGTTTTGCATTTTCCTTCTACCATCACAAATGCCTCATTTCTTCTCCGGAAACATTATAATATGTTGCTATTCCATTATGAAGGGCTCTATTATTTCAAGGAAACGTATTACACTTCTTCAACTTGTGATCATTTATTGAAGCAAGCCTCTCTCGTTGCAGTTTAAACTGAGGAGAAAATATAAGCTTGACTTAGGGAAGTTCACTTCCTAGATAATATTAATTATCTTAATTGTAATGGTTGACTTGGTGATTTCCCTTTGAATTGCTACCTGAAATTTCATCCAGCATCATCAAATGCTAAACTATTGTTGCTTGAAGATGATTCTACCTAGGTGAATATTCATATATTTTATCAACACCTATATTTAATTTTGTTAGATTTTCATATTTTTTACTAATTCAATTTTTTTATTTTAGATATCGTCAAGACAATAGTTTTAAGTTATAACTTTGTTTCACATGGTGAGGTGGCTACTTTGATGCAAATATATCATTATAAATTTTTATTTGTGACTTTCCCTGTTATATATTGACTAGTTCTCTCACACGTGCATTGCACGTGTGTTCCATGTTAATCGATATAGTATTTTTCAAACAATATATATAATATTAATATGTGTATAATGAGTAACATAAAATTAGGAGGAACGATTACATGTTTAAATTGATGATCAATCTTCCTATTTGACTGAACTAATTATTGATTACTAAATAATTAGATAATAAAATTCAAAATTATATGATAAAGTGATGAGACAATTTATTGTTCACTTGTATATGTGTAAACACCCCGAAAATTTCTAAGCTAAGACCCGCACCATTCTTCATTTACGTATAAAGTCGTATCGGGTGATTTTTAAACTTTTCTTTGGTGCTAAGGTCAATCCTTTAGTGTGGGAATGGATTTGGATATGAATCAAGGTCACTAGAACCTCCTAGCACAAAGTTGAGTTGAAAGCTTCCTTACCAATTGAGTTTTTATATAAGGTTCTACTTAGGTAAACTTCAAATGCTTATATATCTTAGCACATTATGAATTAGGTGGCCTATAACATATCACATTAAAGGTCTATGAGTCCTCTTTCCAACGCCGCCATGTTTGCCTTATTTTGAGTTTGTAGTAAAAAGTTATGGTCATTTCACTGGAACATACTCGGGCTGGAAATTAGGCGAACTCACCTGCCCAATTGGAGATCTGTCGAAAGGGTTGGCGAATTGCTGAATTAGCTCACCAAAATATCTCGAACACGCTGAGTTTCTGTCTATTTGGGTGATCTAAATTCCCAATGGGCGATCCGCCGATTATTTTCACCGAGGAGGCCTCTAGATCGCTGATTTGACCGACGAAATTCATTAAAAGGTCATTTTTATGATTTTTGTGGTCCTCTTACGTTTCCAGAATAGTATTCTTAACCTTTTACCCTCAATTAACTTCCCTAAGTCTATATCATGCCTAATAACCTCCCCATTCATGCCCAACCCTCAGGCAAATCAAATTTACACGTTCTAAGTTCTCTCAAAGAAGAAACTAGGGTTCTTCAGTTTCAAGCCTCAGTACAAGGTTTCAAATCAGCCACATCTTCTCAGGTTTGTAAGACTACTCATAGTGATGGACTAAATTTGTTCTCACTCTCTACATCTAAATTCATTCGTTAAAAGGTTATGTTTAGAGTTTTATCTATAGTCTCTTGAAATCAAATTTAGTTATGTTTCTTATTCTAAATTCCAATTCCTTAATTGTTGAGATTTTGATTTCTATTATGCATATTGAATTCTAAATTATTTTTCATGTTTCGTATCACATAAACTCTATTTGTTTATAAAAGTCATGTTTATAGAGATTATTATATAAGATTTCTTATACATTGATTCCGGACTTGATAGGAAAGTCCGTACGCATACATTCAAATGCCTGTTTTGAAAAAAGTTTTCAAAGAAAGAATCAAATGATTTCATATGTACTAGTTGACAGTTGGGAAAGAGAAAGAGTATAATTGATATTCGTCTGAACAGTACTTCATTAAAGAAAAGTGAAATTAAAGTAAAGAAATAGTCCTTTTCTCTGTAAAGGGTGATTGAGCAAAATTGATATGGTTTGTTTTGGGAATAGTATCGAGCACCGAATTGGGTAAGAGTCTATTTTTAACTCGAAGTCCCATAAAACTACATAGCCATCGTAGGATAGGATCACACCGATTTGTCGTGTCACTCCTCACTGCCTCTGGAGAAGGCCTATTAGATAGATCTATAGTTATAGTAGCATCCTATACCACGACAAGGTATAGGATGATCCTTGCAACGTGGGTGAAACATTGTATCATTGCTAGGCTCATAGTAATGGTTGTCGGTTAGAGAAACTCCCCACAGAGCAAAGTTTTCTATTCTCATATTGTTTTATTGTATATCTTATTGTAAAGTACAAATGGCTTTCACTACTTGTTCATATATTATTTACTTGTATGTTTTCCGCCATCAGTTCAATTATTGTTTTATTCAGCTATATTGCATACTCGTACATTCCATGTACTGATGTCATTCGACTTGCATCTTTTATGATGCATATACATGTGATCCGAATCATCAACAAGTGTTTTGTTGAGATCACTTGCACTCGTAGACCGGTTTTGGTGATACCTCCTTGCTTCTCAGGGACTCCATTTTCATATTCAATTTTAGTAGTAATTGAGGTATGGTGGGTCTTGTCCCGACATCTATCTTGAACAATAGAGGCTTCATAGGCAGAGAGAGTTAGTTGTTTTCCATTGTTTTTTCTAGATGTTTATTTAAACTTATGAATTACGTTAGGTACTTCAAGACAGTGACTTAAATGCTTTTCTTTAAATGTTTGCATATATTTAAGCTTCAACATATCTTATGTAGTCATTTGAGTCATAGTTACCTAGGCCAAGGGTTTGCTTGGGGCCAGCAATGGTCTCCGAGTGTCGGCCACGTCTAGGGTGTAGGCTCAGGGTGTGACAAACTTGGTATTAGAGTACAGAGTTCAAGTGTCCTAGGATGTCTATGAAGCAGTGTCTAGTAGAGTCCTTCTTATTGGTGTGAAACACGCCACATCTATAATGAGGAAGCTATGACATTTAGGAATCTTTCACTTTCTTCTTACTCCTGTTTGTGTGATGGAGTTCAACTCTATAGAAGTTTCTTCTAACTCGTTCTTACGTGTGTCTTTTTCAGATCATGCCTCCACGAAGAGCTATTCGAGGACGTCCTTCTAGGAGGAATGCTAATCCTCAAGGTCAAGAAACTCCCAATGCACCAGAAGTGCAACTCCCTCAGGGAAATGTCACCAATGCTGAGTTCAGGAACTCTATTCAGATGTTGACTTAGGTTATGAAAGCACAGGTTGGTCACCAAGGAATGGGCCGTCAGGATGAGGCTGACACCTCCAGAGTTCGAGTGTTTTTGAGGATGAATCCCCCTGAGTTCACTGGGTCAAAGCTCAATAAGGATCCATAAAACTTTGTAGAAGAGCTTTATAAGGTGTTTGAGGTCATGCATGTTGCTGATGCCGAGCGTGTGGAGTTGGCTACATACCAGCTCAAGGGTGTTGCCAAGATATGGTACGACTAATGGAAAAAGACTAGAGGAGAAGATGCACCACCTTTAGGTTGGACTATGTTTGAGAATGCTTTCTTGGGGTGCTTCTTTCCCCGAGAACTAAGGGAAGCAAAATTAAGAGAGTTTCTTAATCTGAAGCAGGAGTCTATGGGTGTGCAAGAGTACATCCTCAAGTTCACTCAATTATCCCGCTATGCTCCGGAGATGGTGGCTAATATGGGGAGCGGAGCAGGAGCAGAATGAGTTTGTTTGTGTTTGGGCTATCCCGTTTATCTAATAAAGAGGGGAAGATAGCTATGTTGATAGGGGAAATAGACGTATCTAGGCTTAGGATTCATGTACAACAGGTGGAGGAGGACAAGTTGAAAGATAGGGAAGAGTTCCGCAACAGGAGGGCGAAGTCAGCAAATCATGAGTCCAGCCAACAGAAGACGGGGAATAGAAATCAGCCATCCTTTCAACAAAGTTCATCTGGACCTGCTCCATCGTCAACTAGTGTGCCTGCACCAAGGAACATGAATGATCACAGGAACCAAAACTCCCAGAATTTTAGAGCTCAAAGTTTTCAGTCGCAGGGCAGTGTGGCACAAGGGTTCACTCGCAACCCACTCTGTGGTAAGTGTGGTAAGCTTCATCAGAGGAAATGTCATGTTGGTACTGATGGTTGTTACAAGTGTGGAAAAGTGGGTCAGTTTTCTAGGGAATGCACGATGTGGAACTAGGTTAACGGGGGCAGTAGGGCCCAAGATTCTTCGGCACCCCCACCTGGTAGGACTGCACCAAAAGGTGCTACTTCAGGAGCAGACGAAGGTTCAAACTATCTGTATGCTATGTCTAGTCATCTGGATCAGGAGAACTCGTGATATTTTTTTACTGGTATGCTTAAAGTTCTTTCTCTTGATGTGTATGCCTTACTTGATCCAGGTGCGAGTTTATCTTTTGTAACTCCCTATATAGCCATGGAGTTTGGGACTTGTCCCAAACAACTTCTTGAACCTTTCAGTGTTTCTACACCGATCGAGGAGTTTATTATAGTAGAAAGAGTCTATCAAAATTGTATCGTCTCTATTTATCATAAAGACACTATGGATAATTTAATTGAGTTAGACATGTTGGATTTTGATGTCATTCTAGGCATGGACTGGCTTTATGCTTATTATGCGTCAGTGGATTGTAGGACACGAGTAGTCAAGTTTCAATTTCCTAATGAGCCAGTCACAGAATGGAAAAAGTAATCAAGTAGTGCCTAAGGGTCGTTTCATCTCATATCTAAAGGCAAGAAAGTTAGTCTCTGAAGGTTGCATCTATCACTTAGCCCGAGTTAATGACTCTAATGTTAAGACACCATCTCTTCAGTCAGTTTCAGACGTAAATGAGTTTCTAGAAGTCTTTCCTGATAATTTTCTCGGAGTCCCTTCTGAAAGGGAGATAGACTTTGGAATTGACGTCCTTACAGATACTCAACCCATCTCAATTCCACCAATTAGAATGGCTCCAGCTGAGTTAAAAGAGCAGTTGAAAGATCTCCTTGATAAGGGTTTCATCCGACCTAGTGTCTCACCTTGGGGAGCTCTAGTCTTATTCGTGCGAAAGAAAGATGGTTCCCTTAGGATGTGTATTGATTACCGTAAGTTGAACAAGGTCACCATAAAGAACAAGTATTCCCTTCCTAGAATTGATGATCTGTTTGAAAAATTTCAGAGTGCCACTTGTTCCTATAAGATAAACCTCAGATCTGGCTATCATCAGTTGAAAGTAAGAGAAAGTGACATCCCGAAGACAGCTTTCAGGACCTGTTATGGTCATTATGAGTTCCTGGTTATGTCCTTTGGTTTGACTAATGCTTCTGCAATATTCGTGGATCTTATGAACATAATATTTAAGCAGTATCTAGATATGTTTGTTATTATATTCATTGACGACATCGCGATCTACTTGAGGAATGAGGAGGATCATGCCAATCATCTCAGAATAGTCCTCCAAACTCTCAAATATCAAGAGTTATATGCCAAGTTTTCTAAGTGTGTGTTCTTGCTTAGATCTGTGGCGTTCTTATGCCACATCATATATGTTGAAGAAATTCGAGTCAACACTCAGAAAATTGAAGCAGTGCAGAATTGGCCTAGACCCACACCCCCAACTGATATAAGAAGTTTCTTGGGATTGGCAGGTTACTATAGAAGGATTATCAAGGGGTTTTCATCTCTTTCATCCTCGTTGACTAAGTTGACTCAGAATACAATTAAATTTCAATGGTCTGAAGCTTGTGAGAAAAGCTTTCAAGAATTGTAAACTCGGTTAACTACTTCTTCAGTGTTGACCCTACCAGATGGTATAGAGGGTTTTGTTGTCTATTGTGATGCATCCAGTGTGGGGCTTGGTTGTGTATTGATGCAGAATGGTAAGGTTATAGCCTATGCCTCTAGGCAGCTTAAGATTCACGAGAGGAACTACCCGACTCATGATCTCGAGTTTGCAGGAGTAGTTTTTGCTATCAAGATATGGCGTCACTATCTATATGGCATTCATGTGGATGTGTTCACCGACCACAAGAGTCTCCAGTATGTTTTCAGTCAGAAGAAGCTTAATCTCAGACAAAGGAGGTGGTTAGAGTTACGCAAGGATTATGACATAAGTATTCTCTATCACCCAGGTAAGGCTAACGTTGCTGCTGATGCCTTGAGCAGATTGTCCATGGGTAGTACTGCTCATGTTGAGGAAGGAAAGAAGGAATTGGCTAAGGAAGTTCACAGACTTGCACGTTTGGGAGTCCGTTTATTAGATTCCAGTGAAGGTGGAGTTGTTGTGATGAATGGGGCTGAATCGTCATCATTGTCAGAAGTGAAGTAGAAGCAAGAAAAAGACCCCATCTTACTTTAGCTAAAGGGAAATGTCCATAAGCATAAGGTGATGGCTTTTGAACAGGGGGAGATGGTGTATTGAGATATCAAGGTAGATTGTGTATTCCAAAGGTGGATGAACTTCAAGAAAGGGTCATGACAGAAGCTCATAGTTCCAGATATTCGGTTCATCTGGGTACCACAAAGATGTACCATGACTTGAGAGAAGTATATTGATTGAATAGTATGGAGAAGTGTATTGCAGATTTTCTTGCTAAGTGCCTGAATTACCAACAAGTCAAGGTTGAACACCAAAGGTCACGTGGTGTGGCTTAAAACATAACTCTTTTAGAATGGAAGTGGGAGATGATTAATATGGACTTCATTACTCGCTTGCCGCGATCTCGCAGGAAGCATGATTCGATTTGGGTGATTGTAGATCGGATTACTAAATCATCCCATTTCTTACTGGTAAAGACTACAAATTCAACAGACGATTATGCCAATTTGTACATCCGTGAGCTAGTCCGACTTCATGGAGTCGCTTTGTCCATCATTGCAGATAGGGGTGCGCAATTCACTGCTCAGTTTTGGAAGTCGTTTCAGAAAGGTTTGGGTTTGAAGGTAAACCTTAGTACTGCTTTTCATCCTGAGCCGAATGGTCAAGCAAAGCGCACAATTCAGACCTTAGAGGATATGTTGAGAGCATGTGTCATAGATTTCAAAGGTAATTGGGATGATTACTTGCCTCTCATAGAGTTTGCTTACAATAACAATTATCACTCCACTATCAAGATGGCTCCTTATGAGGCTCTTTATGGGAAAAGATGTTGATCTCCTATTGGCTGGTTTGAGGTTGGTGAAGCTGAGTTGATAGGGCCATACTTGGTTTATCAAGCCATGGAGAAAGTGAAAACTATTAAAGAGAGGTTGAAAATAGCGCAAAGTTTTCAGAAATCCTATATATATGTTAGAATGAGAGATTTGGAGTTTGAGGGGATGATTGAGTCTATTTGAAGGTTTCACTCATGAAGTTTATTATGAGGTTTGGTAAGAAAGGAAAACTCAGTCCGTGATATATTAGTCCTTACAGGATATCGAAGAGGATTCGTAATGTAGCTTATGAATTGGAGGTACCGCCAGAGTTAGTGGTTGTTCGTACAGTATTCCACATCTCCATGTTAAAGGAATGCTTGAGTGATCCTTCTCTTGTCGTGCCTACAAAAAGTATTAGTGTGAAAGACAGTATGTGCTATGAGGAAGTTCCGCTCCAGATCCTTGTTCGTTAGATTTGCAAGTTGAGAACCAAAGAGGTGGCATCAGTCAAAGTGTTGTGGAGGAATCAGTTTGTTGAAGAGGCTACATGGGAAGACGAAGAGGATATGAAAACTAGACACCCTCATCTCTTTTCCTCCAATTCAGTTCCAGTCCAAGGTATTAACTCTTCCTAAAGCACTCATTCAATTTAGCCCCTCCTAAAGTGTTTTGAATTCATGAGTTTTATGTGTATTTTGCATTAAATTGGGTTGTTAAACATTTCCCTACACTTTCCATGCTTTGTTCAGCCATCGGACGAATGATTCCAAGGGGGAGATATGGTAATACTCCAAAAATTTCTAAGCTAAGACCCGAGTCATTCTTCATTTGCGTATAAAGTCGTATAAGGGGATTCTTAAATTGTTCTTAGGTGATAAGGTCAATCCTTTAGTGTGGGAATGGATTTGGATATGAATCAAGGTCACTAGAACCCCCTAGCACAAAGTTAAGTTGGAAGCTTCCTTACCGATTGAGTTTTGATATAAGATTCTACTTAGGTCAAAATCAAATGCACATATCTCTCAGCACATAATGAATTAGGTGGCCTATGACTTATCAAATTAAATGTCTATGAGTCTTCTTCGATGCCGCCAACTTTTAGTTATTTTGAGTTCGGAGTAAAAAGTTATAGTCATTTTACGGGAATATACCTAGACTGGATATTAGGCCAACTCACATGCCAAATTGGTGATCCGCCGAATGGGTTGGCGAATCACCAAAATATCCCAACAACGCTGAGTTTTTGTCTATTTGGGCGATCCAAATTCCCAATGGGCTATCCGCCGAGTATTTTTGGCGAGGAGGCCTCCAAATCATCGATTTGGCTGACGGGATTCATTAAAAGGTTGTTTTTTTAATGATTTTTATGGTCTTCTTACGTTTCTAGAAAGGTATTCTTGACCTTTTACCCTCAATTAAATTCCCTAAGTCTATTTCATAGCCTAACAACCTCTTCATTCATGCCCAACCCTCAGACAAATCAGAGTTGCATATTCTAAGTTCTTTCAAAGAAGAAACTAGGGTTCTTTAGCTTCAAGTCTGATTTCAAGGTTTCTAGTCAGCCTCATCTTCTCAGATATGTAAGGCTACTCATAGTGATGGAATAAGTTCGTCCTCACGCCCTACATCTAAATTCATTCATTAAAAGGTTATGTTCAGAGCTTTATCCGTGGTCTCTTGAAATTTGAATTTATTTACGTTTCTTATTCTAAATACCAATTCCTAAAACATTGAGATTTTTATTTCTATTATGCATATTGAATTCTAAATTGTTTTTCATGTTTCGTATCAGATGGACTCTATTCGTTTATAAAAGTCATATTTATAGAGATTAATATATGAGATTTCTTATACATCGATTCCTGACTTGATAGGTAAATTCATAATTATACATTTGAATGCCTGTTTTGAAAAGAGTTTTCAAACAAAGAATCAAATGATTTCATATATACTATTTGACAGTTGAGAAAGAGAAAGAGTATAATTGATATTCGTCCGAACAGTACATCAGTCAAGAAAAGTGAAAGTAAAGTAAAGAAATAGTCCCTTTCTCTGTAAAGGGTGATTGAGCGAAATTGATATGGTTTGTTTTGGAAGTAGTATCGAGCACCGAATTGTGTAAGAGTCTATTTTTAACTCGAAGTCCCATAAAACTACGTAGCCAGTGTAGGATTGAATAGCACCGATTTATCGTGTGACTCCTCACTGCCTCTGAGAAGGCCTATTAGATGGATCCATAATTATAGTAGCATCCTATACCCGGCAATGTATAGGATGACTCTTGTAATGTGGGCAAAATGTTGTATCATTTCTAGGCTCATAGTAATGGTTGTTGGTTAGAAAAACTCCCCACAGAGTAAAGTTTTCTATTCTCATATTGTTTTATTGCATATCTTATTGTAAAGTACATATGGTTTTCACTACTTGTTCATATATTATTTACTTGATATGTTTTCCGCCATCAGTTCTGTTATTATTTTATTTAGCCATATTACATACTTGTACATTCCATGTACTGATGTTATTCGACCTACATCTTTTTATGATGCAAATACTGGTGTTTTGGATCATTAACAGGCGTTTTGTTGAGATCACTTGCACTCGTAGACAACTTTTGGTGAGGTCTCCTTGCTTCTGGGGGACTCCATTTTCATATTCAGTTTTAGTAGTAATTGAGGTGTCGTAGGTCTTGTCCCGACATCTATCTTGAACAATAGAGGCTTCATAAGCAGACAGAGTTAGACGTTTTCCATTGTGTTCTTCAGATGTGTATTTAAACTTACGAATTATGTTAGGTACTTCAAGATAGTGACTTAAATGCTTTTCTTTAAATGTTTTAAATGCTCATCTATTTAAGCTTCCATGTATCTTATGTAGTCATGTGAGTCATAGTTAGCTAGACCAAGGGTTCGCTTGGGGCCAACAATGGTTTTCGAGTGCCGATCACATTCAGGGTGTAGGCTCGGGGTGTGACAATATGGTATAATAAAATAAAGATTATTACTTAAATAAATGGACAAAAAATAAAAAATATTAATAAAGAAAGTTCAAAGATTGTAATCAATGTTCATATTCCAGTTCCGTGGACATTCTTCTCCTTTATTGGATCCAAGGATTCCTTCGCTGGCAAGGCTAGAGTTCGGTTTTACACCCAAATCAAGAAAATAACACAATAATGGAGGGATTTGTCAGGTGATTCCGGTGTATTTCTAGCAATGCCAACTTCTTAGAAGTCCTAAAATGTCTTGATGACTTCAGAAACCCTCTTTAAAAGTGCAATAAAAGAACATTTTCACAAAAAAAAATGTAATGGTACAGAAAATAAAAGAAGGAATTCACATATATAGAAGCAAAAACTCTGCAATCTGCAAATTAAAAGGAAGAAAAAATAATAATATCAAATTATTTCTAAAGACAATTACAATTAATCATATCAATCCATACAAAAGAAGTTTCTAATTCAAAGAAGAAACTGCGATGCAATATAATAGATTGTATGCAATTTATAATGACCCAAACATAATAGATTATATTCCTCCCCATGCATAGAGTTGCTCTTAAATGAGTTGGGAGTTACATGATTTATTAGTTGCAAGTAAATGAACTTTAATGCACTTGAAATCAAATTAGCATACATACATTAGTTTTGGAAGAATTAAAAGGTGAAATTAGCATACATACATTAGTTTTTGAAGAATTAAAAGGTGACAGTTCCAATGGCTTGTCACGACCTGACTCCCCAAATCATAATGGCACCTACTAAAATCCACCAGTAGGTAAGTCAACCCGCACCTAGAACGACAAGTAGTGAGTACAAGGGTAGAACTAAACAACAAACAATGCTAATAATAAGAAAAGACAGAAACAGAAATCAAACCAAAACTATATACAAAGGAGCCTCCCAGAACCTGAAAGTCACGAGTATAGAGCTGTCTAATGAGATAAATACAAGTCCCAAAAGTGGACCACAACAAGCCATCTCAAAGGCAAAATACAAGCTAACATAAGTATAAAAGGAGACAGGTTGGTCCAGGATGACAAGTGCTCACCTCCATCTCCGATATCCACAAGCTGCAAAAGACGGCAGGACCGATCACCGCTGGTAGCTGCTACTAGGACCTACATCACGAAAAGATGCAAAGTGTAGCATAAGTACCAAAACAAAGGTACTCAGTAAGCATCATAGGCCGACCGAGCAAGAAAGATAAAAATAATCTGAAAAGATAGAATCTATACAAGAATAGAGGTCAAATCAGATATGAAAAGAAGCACACGAGCGCACCGAAAGTAAATCTAAGTACAGCTAAACTAAACCTAACTGGACCCCCATAAGTCCAGAAGGTACACTCATGCACAAGTTTAAATAAAATCTGAATAGACCTCCATAAGCCCGACATGTACACAAAATAGCTAAGCCTACAAGACCAAAGAGTAATCCAAATTCGAATAAAAAAACCAATCAACTCCCAGCCCAGCTAGCAAGAGTGACAATCAATTCAACTGGTCAACTCCCATCCCATCTAGAAAGAGGGACAATCAACTCAATTAGTCAACTCCCAGCCCAGTTAACAAGAATGACTATTAACCCAGGCCGCCCGGCCATACCATCCACTCCTAGGGGCGTCAACCGCCTAGTGAACAAGAGTGTCTCGGGGGCATGTCAACCCCGTAGAGGATCTTAGATATCCAGGCTGTCCAGCTAGCCCACTCCCAGGGGCATCAGCTGCTCAGCTAGCAAGAGTGCTCGGGGGCGTATCGACTCTGAAGAGGATCTTAACAAAAGGCTCCAAGCCAGAAGAGCTCCAATATCGAGGAAGCACACCATCTCCGGTAATACATCGGAGCCGCAGAAATAAGGAGAGGAGAAAGAAAGGGCCAACAAGCTGCGCAAATTCCTAAGCTAAGGTTTATTCGATCAGATCCAAGTCTGCTCTTCCAATCTACAAGGACTTAGTCCATCCGAAACGACGTCAGAGACCTACCATAGTCACAAGGTGCATGGGTCTAAAGCAACACTAGTCTATTCTAGACTAAGGCCAAAACATGCTCCAAAAACAAGTAGTCAACCAAGTAAATCACATAGCATGCTACAACACATATACAACCCTCTTCCAGCATGATACTACCCTTGAAACAGTGGTTATCAATCATAAATCATGGTTTCTAAGAATAAAAGTAAAAATAACTAGGTACCCGCCCCAATTCACACTATTCATCACGAATTTACACATTTCTACTTAGTCTAATTAGAAAAGAATCTATAGCATACCTGTAAAATGGTCGGGCGTGCTCCAAATCAATAGGTCAGAGCTTTTCCCTTTCAAACGGCCTCTGAACGCTGCCACACTATCAAAAATAGTATCACAACGTCACTACAATCGTTTTGACACAAAACTCACCCAAAACGGAGACACACCGTCAAATGGGAAGCGGGACACCATTGACTCGTCAAAAGGTAATCTACTTAAACTTTTGTCAAAATAGGACACAAGCCCAAAACAGCGCACGAAAAACAATTAAGAGGAAAGGGCCAACAACTTTCACATCAAAATTACCTCAAAGGAGTGCCACCAACACAATCCAGTCACTCAACCACGTAGGCCTGACAACAACGAGCACGCGGGACTTCGAATCACTGAAATCTGAGCTCAGATGAGGGTGAAATCGCCTCTTGAAAATTGAGGATGAAAGCTAAAGTTTCTGGGTATAAATACCCGAAACTGGTCGCTAAAACCAAAAGTTCCAATCGCTAAAAATGTGATATCTGGTCTCTATAAGGCTGCACCAGATATCACCACTTCTGTTGATTTGCTCAAACTTCAAATTCTCCAACGGGGTGTCCAGGATTTATTTGAAACCCCGTGCGCATAAATGAAATATGCTACCCCATCGAATTTAGTATTCCGGACTCAACAGAACCATCAAAACTTCCATCCGAGGCCGTTTTGATAAAAAGTGGGTCCCACACTCAATTTCCATTTTAAGCCAAATTCCACAAAGGGCTTTGAAATTAGCTAGGAAGCCTCGGGACCTAAACGAAGGGCCGTTCTAGACCAAACTCGATATTCTAGAGGTAACCACACTGACTAAATTCTCATCCGAGCACGTTTACCAAGAATGTATACCAAAGTCAACCCTTGGCTTAAGCTTCAAAGTTAAAATGCTTAACGGCACAAACTCACCCCAAAAGTCTCGGGGGCCGAACCAACTATGCCCCTAGCCTAAAATGGCCCTTTCGGAGCTGATGGAATCGTCAGAATTGGATTCAGAGGTCATCTTCCTGAACTTCTATAAAAAATTACCATTCAAGGTTCATAAGCTCCCAAAACACTAGAACTCGCATAAAAACCAAATGAACGACTAGGTGACCGAACTGTCAGTCCAAGCAAGTCATAACCAACTTAGGGTCGCTATAGGAAAACTCTAAACGACGAACAGGAGGCATAAAAACAGAAATGACCTAGAGGTCATTACAACCTCCACTACTAAAAAAGACTTTCGTCCATGAAAGTAAGAGTCAAGAAGTACCTAAAGGCTCAAATAAGCCTGGAAACTGCTCCCACATATCATGCTCGATTTCCCAGGTAGCCTCCTCAACTGGACGATACCTCTAATGGACCTTAACTACATGAATGGCTCTTGAGCGCAACCGCCGCACATCTCTGGCAAGAATGGCAACTGGCTCCTCTACGAAGGTCAAGCTATCATCCAAATCCACCGCATCATACTGAAGCATATGCGACTCATTAGGAACATACCGGCATAGCATCGAAACATGAAAGATAGTGTGGATATCTAAAAACATTGAGGGAAAAGCTAACTCATAAGCAACCTCTCCAACTGCCCGAAGGATCTCAAAAGGCCAATATACCTTGGGTTAAGCTTGCCCCGCCTCCCAAATCTCATCACGCCCTTCATGGGTGGCACACGGAGTAAAACTTTATCACCAACTTAAAACCCCAAAGGACGTCGCCTATGATTAGCATAACTCCTGTGCCTACTCTGAGCTATTCAAAGTTTGTCCTGAATCACCCTCACCTGCTCCAAACCTCTTGAATCAAGTCAGTGCCACGCAGTCTAGGCTCTGTAAACTAAAACCAACCAACCGGAGAGCGACAACGCCTACCATAGAAGGCCTCAAATGGGGCCATCTGGATGCTAGAATAGTAGTTGTTGTTGTATGCAAACTCCGCCAAAGGAAAGAATTGGTTCCACTGACCACCAAAATCTAATACACAAGCCTGCAACATATCCTCAAGGACCTGGATAGTACGCTCTGCAGACGGATAGCTGTGCTAAAGTCAACACGAGAACTCAACTCATCCTAAAAAGTCCTCTAGAAGCTAGAAGTGAAGTGAGCACCTCGATCTGATATAATGGAGATCGGCACACCATGAAGATGAACCACTTTACGAATGTAGATACGGGCTAACCTCTCGGTACTGAATGAAGACTGAACAAGGAGGAACTGTGCTGACTTGGTTAGTCGATCAACGATGACCCAAATGCTATCAACACCTCTAGAAGTCCAAGGCAAACCTTCCACAAAGTCCATGGTGATGTGATCCCACTTCCACTCTGGAATGGGTAGTCTCTGAAACTCACCACCAGGACTCAAATGCTCGGCCTTCACCTGCTTGCAATTAAGGCTATGAGATACATAGTCTGCAATATCTCTCCTCATACCGCTCCACTAGTAATGCTGCCTCAAGTCATGGGTACATATTTTCGGTGCCCGGATGGATAGAATATATAGAATCATGGGCCTCCCGAAGTATCAACTGAATCAAACCCCCAACTCTCGGGACACAAATACGACCTGCAAACCTCAGACCTCATCTGAGTCTAAGGTAAACTGATCAGTATCACCCGCTAATAATTAATCTCGAAGTGCCACCAAGCCCTCATCCTCAAACTGACAGCTACGGATCCGATCAAAAAGAGAGGACTGAACTCCCACATAGGCTAGAATACACCTAGAATCTGAAATATCCAACCGAACATTCTGGTTAGCTAAGGACTGAATGTCCAAAGCTAATGGTCGTTCCACAGTAGATAAGAAGGCTAGACTACCCATACTCACTACCTTCTGACTCAAGCTGTCCGCCGCCACATTCGCCTTACTCGGGTGGTAGAGAATAGAGAGGTCATAGTCCTTCAGAAGCTTAATCCAGTGACGCTGCCTCAAATTAAGGTCTCTCTGGCTCATAATATATTGAAGGCTCCTATGATCAATTTAGATCTCACAACGAACTCTGTACAGGTAGTGCCTCCAGATCTTAAGTACGAAAACTACCGCTGCCAACTCCAAGTCATGAATGGGGTAGTTTCGCTCATGTAACCTAAGCTACCTCGATGCATAAGCAATGACATGGCCCCGCTGCATCAATACACAACCCAAACCGACGTCAGATGTGCCATAATAAACCGTGAAACCCTCGCCCTCAACTGGAAGGGTCAATATAAGAGCAGTACTCAGCAACTCCTTGAGCTTCCGAAAGCTCAACTCACACTCCCCAGACCACTTGAAAGGTACATCAAGATGAGTCAACTGGGACAGAGATGCTGCAATGGTGGAGAATCCCTCCATAAACCGCTTGTAGTAGCCTACCAAACCGATGAAGTTCCGAACCTCTGTCACTGAAGTGGGCCTAGCCCAACCACAAATAGCCTCAATCTTCACCGGATCTACCATGATGCCATCCTTGGACACCACGTGCCCTGAGAATGCTACAGACTCAAGCCAAAACTCGCACTTTGAGAACTTGGCATAAAGTCGCTGATCTCGCAAAGTCTGGAACACAATCCTCAAATGTTGCTCATGATCACTCCTACTCCATGACTATACATAAATGTCCTCTATGATCTGGTGTAGAGTAGGATCAATGCCTGCTGCATCAGTCATGAACGTGATTATCTTGTTTGCATGTTTTTAATAGTTGCTGGCTGTTGTTAATAACATCAGTTTATAACAATTACTCACCTATATTTTTCTTGAGGAGATTAATTGAACCTACACTAAGAGAAGATAATGAAAGATATGACCCTTTCACTTAGGACAATAAGTGATTCAAGTTATTTAGGCCAACAACTTGCTTTTCAGATTAGTGATTTGCAGCCCTTTCTTGGTAATAGACTTCTGATAAAATGTGATAGTTTTCTCCTACGTTTTACACTACTTGGTTGAGTGAAACAGTAAGTTAATTGTTTCAATTAGCCAGCAACTTAGTGGACGTATTATTTTATGTTGTAGAAAAAATTATTACATCTAAAGCAAAAAATGTAGAAGTGTACAAATGAGAAATCATAAGACTTTTAGCTTTATATATATATTTAGATGTTTAAAAACAAACAGTCATAATCATTTAGTGTTCAGATCTACAGACAAGATCTTAATCATTCAGATGTACATTAAGATTCAGACGTTATAGTTTTAATGAAAATAAATGAGGCCTTAGTGGGAAGAATCTAAATTTATATAAATGTTTGTAGAAGACTCTAGATTATCCACGAAGAGTTCTTGGAAGGCCTTAGAAAACTCTAGACTAGTAGAGAATTCTAGAAAAGGGGCCTATTTGTAAATATGTAGGGAGTTGTGTAGCAATTTTTATTTACATTTTAGCCCCTAGGTGTGTAGTATAAATAGAGGAGCATTCATTTGTAACTCAACCAAGCAAGAGCAATCAATCTTCCAAAGCAATACAAGTGCCCCCTTATAAATTCTCTTGTGTCTTTCTTCATTCTCTTAGCTGTCTAGTTTGAAAAGGCTTACTTGAGCTTACAAGATCGTAAAAGAATCATGAGTAAATTGTCGAGTACCGCACGGAGTGCTTAGTTGGAGTCTGTGACATTTTTCTGCATAAAATTCTGTTTTGCCCTGCCATAGCCGCCCAGCCCGCTATAGCGGTCTGCACACACCCGCTATAGCGGACGCCTCCCACTATAGATGAATAGGGGAACTTTAGAAACTTGAAAATCCCTGAAAATCTTATTTTTTAGAACATACCTCTTTCCCTTGATATTCCGAACTATCTCTTTAATGCTGAGTTCGATTCTGGAAGTTCTACTTGCCCGAATTTGATTTCGTGAAGCCCTACGAGTTTCTTAATATCTTGGCTATAAGAAAATAACAACCAAGCCTAGACAATACACCCCACCCATTCTCGGATGGACCTAGACCACACTTAGCCTAGATTTCGTCTGAGGCTAGCCTAGCCTAAAAATTTTAAGTCACTACCTGAAAAGTTTTATGGCCCAAATTATTTTACTATTGGCCTACTCATAACGATCGGGACTAGACGTTACACTTTGAATTTTGGATCGTGAAAAAAATAACAAAAAACATATATTAAAATGCATTTAGGACATGAAAAGTCTATATACTTGGCATAAAATGTGTCATAATATCGTGACATCATTAATATTTATTTATTTTTGAGATATTAAAAATAAATATCATTTACAACGATTGCACTAGTGAGATTTAATTTAAAAAAATTCGAATCTATAGGGAATCATAAATAAATATGAGATTATTACTATCTAATTTATTTGCTAAATACATTGAATTCAGGACTAAAGCCAAAAAAATTCACATAAATACAATTAGTGCTATATACATTTATCCCTTTTCTCGATTTCAAAGTTATTTTGCAATTTTTATCATCAACAAAATACTAATTCCCCCCCAAACTCAAACCTAGTTTCTGGCAGAGCTGAGGTAAGTAAAATTAAAAAAAAAAATTCTTTACGTATTTGAAATTTGATATTATAGAATAATTCAAATATATCTAAGTTTACTTATGTTTATTTATCTCTTTTTGGATGATGTGATGATTCGATTTGCTATTTTGATAATATGTGAATCATGTCTAGTATATATTTTTAAAATTCTCCTTTGATGTTTTCATGCTTTTTTTTCAAAAAATAAACGGGGATAAGAAAAATATTATCGCTCCATTTTAATAGCTTGACTTTATTAGTTTATTTTATGCATCATAACTAGAGGAAGATCTACAGAGGGGGTTCACCTGATAGATAGATACCTTATATATGTGGTTTAATATTTTGTTAAAGGGGTTCAGGTGAACCCCCTCCGTAGATTTGCCTCTAGTCATGATGCATAATATAAATTAATACGTTCAAGCTATTAAAATGAAGAGACAATATTTTTCATATCCGCGTTTATTTTTCTAAAAAAACATGAAAACATCAAAGGAGAATTTTAAAAATATATACTAGACAAAAAGATATAAATAAATATAAGTAAACTTAGATATATTTGAATAATTCGATAGAGCGTATAACTCGATATTTTTTGATGATAGATATGATAACACGCTTCTTAAGGGAAGTCCTAAAGCATTCCTTAAATGTGATCTTGAACTTGTTGGTAGCTCTTTCAGGAAAGTCTTAGTACCCGTGAGACTTTGAAATTGATTATATTGGACTAAGTACGGTTTGAGGTTTGTTAAAGTTGATTTTGATACTATTAAGAATGCCTCCCATAGATATTTCCTTGTGTAGCGGAGGTGCAACACATGTGAAGGCTAGGAGGTACACTCTCACAGCCTAACACTTACATTTCACCTGCGTGCTGCAAGTCTCCATCTGCAAAACTGTAACTTCTTAAAATTTTCTAAGCTAAAATTTGAGTCATACTTTGTATGTGTATAGGATCAAACCGGAGGATTCCTACTTAATCATGTGTGTATGGTCCATTCTCAAGTGAAAAAAGTGTATCAAAAGTGGTTTAGGATCATTAGGGACCTTTAGTACTAAATCGAGTTCAAAGTCATTCCAACTCACTAAGTTTTTCCATAAAATCATACAAGGGTCAATTTCAAACTACCACATCTCTTAAAATATGAGGAGTTAAATAGTGCATGACCTACCAAATTAAAGTTCTATGTATCTTCTTTCCAACTCCACGAATCATTCGTAAATTCCAATCTCGAGTATATAGTTATAACCATTTTACCAAAGAAGTTCTAGTTTGAAATTTCAATAGCGGGTTGCACAAGTTGAAAATTACCAGCCGTGAAAGCATTTAAAGGTCATGGTTCCTGCCCACATAATTGGATCAGAGGATTGAAATTCTCTCTTGAGTTCCACGGAATCAATCCATGAGGCATGGATCATTCCATGGGCCATAGAAGGTTCGTAGAACATAATATCATATATATCAATTGTATATTAAATTTTCCAAATTTCATAAAAATGCTATTTTGAGTTTTTTTTTCTCACTTTTCACCCCTTAATCGACTCCAATATCTCCCGAAAGCTCTATTCAACCCTACAAACTCTTGATAAGTGTTCTCTATGATCTTAAAACATAAATCCTAAAATTTTTACAAGATTCTAACAATAGATTTTCTTCCTATCTCTAATGAAATCAAGAACTCAATTCTAAGGTTCAAGACTTGGTTTTTGAATAAGTAAATCAAGGGTTCTTTCTTTCAAATCAAGGTAAGCATACTTTTACACTTTTCAAGTGATTCTAACATCTGATTACATATCTTAAGCAAGAAACTATCATCAAAACCTAGAGTTTTCAAGAAAACTCATCTCAAGATTCAAGAATGGACTTTTGTGATTCTCCTTCAATGATAGTGTTCTTCATCAATATTTATGGAGCATTTAAGGTATGTAAGATATCACGACCCCGACTGTTGTGAGTGACACCCACACTAACCAACCTGGTGGGAGATCCAAAGACTAACTCGAAACAACCCAACACTATACAAATAAAATCAAGTTTTAGCGTAAAAATAAAGATAAGAATTTAGTTGCTAGAGAATTGAGTCCCAATAGACTCAACTCAATAGTTAAAACAATTATGACACAAAAATTACCCTTAAGAACTGAAGGCCACCTGCAATGACCCTCAAGATCATTTGCTGTGTTTTTGCGTGCTTTTAGTGTTTTGCCCCTTTCCAT
This sequence comes from Solanum appendiculatum, assembly GCA_018342035.1. Classification (NCBI taxonomy): domain Eukaryota; kingdom Viridiplantae; phylum Streptophyta; class Magnoliopsida; order Solanales; family Solanaceae; genus Solanum; species Solanum appendiculatum. The sequence goes on along the minus strand of JAGDQO010000064.1, from coordinate 9,485 downwards.
AGCTTCTTATATCTTTTGTGTGGTGCTGGATTGGGTGGCATACTTCTCGAGGTGGTAGGGTGAGTTTTGAGTTGGTTTTGCCATTTTTGAGGCTTAAGGTATGAAAGAGTTGACTTTAGTCAACATCTAGAGATTCTAATGTTAGATTGGGATTCCGTCAGTTCCATCACCTACGGAAGGGTCATTTGGTCTGGTGTAATGGATAGTTCGGGTTTTGAGGCTTTCATTTTGAGACTGTCCAATTAGACATTTTAGCTTTTGAGTTTTGGCCAAAGTTTGATTTCGGTCAACATTCTTGGTAGATGCACTTGGATAAAAATTCCATTAGCGTGGTTAGTTCCGGGATGCGGAGTTTCATCTAGAACAACCTTTGTTTTGATTTCCTAGGTAATCTAGATGAGTTTGTGGCGTTTAGCATTTTGATTAGCTTTTCTTTGTAAGTATTGACTTTGGTCAACATTTTGACGAGATGACCTCCATTGATTTTTCTCGATTATGTTGAGTCCAGATTGTTGTTTCCTACTAGGTGGCATAATGTTGTGCAGCTAGTGCAGCACTGTTCATTTCTTCCCTTTTTTTTTTTTAAAAACAAATACCCGAGCTGGATTTATTAATCAAAAAAGGAATGGTACAACTACCAAACCCAAAAGTGGTTTGGACCAACAAAAAAGAGAAAAAGGAAATTGACCCTAAAGCACTAATTAGAAAACAAAAAAGGAAATAAACAAAAGCAAAATAATGGCAAGAGCCTCACGAGGTTTCCAAAACCCCAGTCAAGTCTACATCTTCGACCAGCCACTCAAAACTCTGCATCCATGGCTTCCTCAACACTACCACTCTCGGCCGTCCACCATCTTCTACAAACAATGAATGTCCGGCTTGTAATCACTTGAACGCAAAAGATCTCACTGACGTTATGATACATTACCAATGAAGTATTCTTCAAATGAATGTGGTGGATCTATGCTGGATTGGAAGGTATGTGTTTGAGAACTTCGCCCCCAAAAGGACTGAACTGAGTTAGCCAAAGAATTGAAAAACATGATGACCTACTACGCCTTTTACCTTATTTTCCTACTTTTATTTTGTCTTCTCAACAGATTGATCCCCAAAGGGATTAATACCACTGTTTAAAAAGATAAATTTCCAGCTGAGATAATAAGGTATCTTACTGATTGAAGCATAGCATCTGAAGATTTAAGTGTTGTTCGCTCAATATTAACTTAACATCCTGTAACCTGTGTTCTGTATTCTCCTTATTCTCAGATTTGGCATGTTGTCTTTTTCCTGTTGAATGATTGTTTGTACTTGTTGAGGTGTTTCATTTATGTTATAGAATTGTTTCGTGTGTGTACCTGCAAAATCAAAAGCAATGTTAGCAAAAAAAACTGCAACTGAATTCCCTTCTCGATATGTATGCATTTCTTCCACATCGATCTCTATCATCAGTCCCTTAATGTAGCCTACATCCAGCGATATTAACCAAGGGGCCTTTGAACTTCCACATAGTATTTTCTGAGCCATTAAAGAGTCTGTTTCAATGATCAGGGGTATTAGGTTGTGTTCAAAACAATATTCTATACCCATTCTAATGGCCTTTACTTCCACTTCAATAACAGAAACATTCTCCATCACCTTTGATTCAGCATATATCATCTTCCCTTCATCATCTCTTATACAAAAAGCCTATGATCCTTTTCCATCCTTTACAACTCCATCAGTATTACACTTGAATTTACTCCTCACAGGATGTAACCATCTCACAATCTTGGTTTGAATCAGTGGAGTATACTCCTCCAAGAACTTCACAATCAATGGCCAAATCTTTGGAATGTGTTTTAACCATGGATATCTATACTTAGTGAACAAGTATACATTTTTGTGTATCTCCAATATCACGCTTTGTCTAGACATACTTCCACCATGCTTGATCACATTCCTTCTCTTCCAAATTTGCCATATTATAAAAGCAGGAACTGCTTTAAATATGGGTTTTAATTTAGTAGCACAATCTGCCTTCCACCATTCCTCCAAGGTTTGTTTGATCTGTACCACCTGAAAATGTAGACCAACAGCCTCATTGAATAACCTCCAAGTATGATATGAGTCAGGACATTCAATAAATAAATGTACAAAGGTCTCTTGTACATTGTTGTTACAACAACAACATATCTCAGAGTTAGTAATGCCTCTTCTAATAAGCACTTCTCCAATAGGAATTCTCCTAAACCACAACCTCCATAACATGAATGACACCTTAAAAGGTAGTCTTTTTACCCATATGTTCAATATCTTCTCAATAGGCTCCTTTCTATTTCTACACAATCCCATGCTGATTTAACCTTAAATTTTTCAGACCCAGTGGGCATCCACCAAGGTTTGTCTCTTTCCTGTGAAGGGGTTAGACTTCCCAAGATCCTGGTAACATGATTGCAAGTTTCCTCATCTAGATTTTGTTGTAGTACTGTCTGATCCCATCCATCCTCATTAAATTACTGATTAGCAAATTCCACCTGATTCTAATCATGATTCAGATTCATACGATAATGTAGGGCTCCCAATTGAGTCCAGTTATCAAACCACACACTAGCATGTCCTTCCTTTGGTTCCCACCATATCTCCTGATCAAAGAAATCCCTTGCCAGTAACATATTCTTCCATACTTGAGATCCACCTTTCCATTCTACTGTATGTGACCTGTGCCTCTTACAATACTTATTCCACATTGTATTAATTGTCCTAAATTTCCACCATATTTTAGCAAATAAAGCCTTAGAGAGGTCAAATAAAGACCTAACTCCCAATCCTCCTTCTTCTTTAGGCACATATATGTCCTTCCATGCTATCCAGTGGGTAGATCTTCCCTCCTCTTTGAAGTTCCACAGGAATTTAGCAAACATTCTATGAATATCATGTATTACACACTTAGGGGGGTTAAGGACAGATAAAAGATAGATAGGGATGGTCTGAAGTACACTATTGATTAAAACTATTTTACCCCCAAAATTCAAAAGCTTTCCCTTCCACATCTGTAGCTTGTCTTGAATCTTCTTTATTAATACTGAGAAATGAACCTTCTTCTTCTTGGCATGACCAGTAGGGTAGCCTAGGTATGTCAAAGGAAATAAACCTCTTGAGAAACCAGTGATCCCCTCCACCAACTGTCTAGAATCATGTGTTGCCTTATTATGTACATAATATGAGCTCTTATCTTTATTGATCAATTGTCCTGATTGTTCCTCATATTTTTTCAAAACTCCCATTATAAGCTTTAAAGATTTTTTGTCTGCAGCTAAAAAAATAATTGTATCATCTGCATAAGACAGATGATTCAATATCTCACTCCATTTAGGCAATACATAGCTTTTATATTCATATCTCTCAAATAGTTGATTCATAGCTCTAGATAATACTTCTGCAGACAATATAAATAGAGCAGGTGATAAATGATCTCCTTGCTTAACCCCTCTTGTCGAGTGGAAAAGTCATGAGCTTGCCCATTGATAATAACTGAATACCAATTATTAGCAATAAGTCTCCAAATCATGTCTAGAATCTCAGCCCCAAAACCCATCTTCTCCAAGACTCTGATTAAAAAACTCCACTTCACCCTATCATATGTTTTTGCCATGTCCAACTTTATAACCAAATTATTCGGCTTACCCCTTAGCCTTATATAAGATATAATCTCCTGAGCTACTAACACATTTTCAGTGATATTCCTTCCTTTAACAAAGCCAGATTGATTTTGTGATATCAATTTAGGTAGATAACCTTCAACCTTATCATGAACCAGTCTGGAAATGATCTTGTTTAAGAAGTTACTCAGACTAATTGGGCTAAGATCTGAGAAGGACTGGGTAATATCCTTTTTAGGTATTAGAACCAAATTAGTATAAGTAATAGATTTTGGGAGAGAAACCCCCTAAAAAAGGCATGCACAATCTGTATAATATCAGGACCTACAATATCCCAGCATGTCTGATAGAAACATTCAGTAAAACCATCAGGACCACATGCACTATAAACATTTAATTCAAAGACCACTTTTTAAATTTCTTCTGCATCAGGTAGAGATTTGAGAAACTCATTATATTCCTGGCATATCTGTGGTTGAATACCCTGTAATAAAGACATTTCTTCATCGATATCTCCACTAGTGCATTGCTTTTCAAAGAAGGAGACTCATTCCCTTATGATCTCATCATTAAAAGTCCATGTGCCATCTTCCTTGAGAATCCTTTTCAGTGTTAGCCTTTTCCTTCTTCCCTGAACAAGGCCATGAAAAAATCTAGTATTTCTACCTCCTTCTTCAAACTATTGTACACTAGCCTTTTGTTTCCAAAACTCTTCTTCATAATGAAGATAAAGCTTTAACTCTGCATGAGCTCTTTGCAATATTGATCTGTTAACTGATGAGGGGTCTTCTTGAAATAAGCTCTCTTTAATATTCACAATCTTTTCTCTAATAATTAGTTGCTGAAAGATATATCCAAACTTCTCTCTACTCCATAAGGTCAAAGTCTTCTTGGTCCTTTTCTGTTTCTGCTTCAGCTGAATGAAAATATTGTCTGAATTTTCAGACACACAATTTTGTTAAACAACATCTTTGAAATCTTCTCTTTCAGTCCAAAATTGCAAGAACTTGAAAGGTTTTGCAATAGAAATATTGCCCACCCCACAAGAAAGGAGTAATGGGGCATGATCATCCCCTATCCTAGCTAGGTGTTGTAGTTCAGTGTTGCCATACCTCTCCAATAATGAATCATTAACTACAACCCTATCTAGTCTCTTGAAAATACATGCCTCATCAATTCTGCCATCCCACCATGTAAAATTTCCTGAGAAATAAACATCAGACAAATCACATGAGTTAAGACATAATGCGAAGTCCTCATGTTCTTGTGGATAAACAGGCAATCCACCAATCTTTTCCTCATCTCCAAAGATCACATTGAAGTCACCACCCACTATCCAAGGCATATTGAATTGTTGACTGATTTAGGATATATCTCCCCATAGACTTAATCTCTCAATATTAGAGCATTTAGCATAAACCACAATAACTGAAATTTGATTGCCATCTTCTAATGTGAGTTGTAAAGTCAGTTGTTGTTCTGAGTTAGCTATTACTCCCACTTGAATATGATGATTGAAAAATACCCAAATCTTCCCATTAGTATTATAATTAGCATATGGCATCCCAATTCTTCTTTTGTATCTTTGAATTTGTCTAGTACTTTGAAATGGTTCCATCAAAGCAATCATCACAAATTTGTGATGTCTATGTAGCCTTTGTACCCTATGAAAGGCCTGCTGTGTTCTAATAGACCTCATATTCCAGAATAATGCTTTGTAACTCATTTGGACATTGATTTTACTCCCCTCCTAGTTTGAATTCTTGTAGGCACTGAGCTATTAATATCTCCCTTACCCTTGTCTTTCCTTATTTTTGAGGATATCTGTGGTGATAACCCAGCCTTATTACTGATGTTTTGCATATTGGAGTCATTTTCTTCTTCTTCTTCTTTATCCTCCACTTCTTTTCTCTTCTCTAAAACCGTGTCTTCTTTTGTCATATTTACAGGTTCCTATTCAAGCAATTGTGTGTAATCAGTTCATGCACCCTTCCTATAGGAGCTGATTTTTCAGAAATGACAGGAACCAATGTTGAAACAACTGATTGATCTAACTCCAACAACTCCAGGTGATATTGAGCCCCATCTGATGCACTTGCTGCCTGTAATGGTTCATGATATTCAACACTTTCCAACTCCTTGAACAAAATCATATCCTTTCCACTTTCATGTACAACTACATGATTTCTTATCTAACTGGTTACACTGCTCCCACTTCTCTGTGATTTATCATCTATGCTATTTGACTCTTCTTCTTCCTCTTCATTTTCATGTTGGCTTTTTCCTGCAACCCTGTAGAAGTGTGCATATTGTAGTTCATCCAGATCCCCTGTTTGCCCATGTGCATTAAAAAGCTTTCCTTTTTCTACTATATCAGGTAAAACCTCCTTCTCACTATTATTCTACCCTTCAGTTCTGTGTTCTCTTGTGCGTACTAAGGTTTCTGAATGAGCTTCTTCTGATTTTGTAGGAACATTCCCTCCTTTTTTGTCATCATCATTATTCTCCTCCTCAAGACTTCTCATATCTCCTTGTGTATTTTCTATATTCCCTATGTCTGCATGTTGAATATTTATATTTTCTTGTGCTTCCTGTATAACATTTGTAGAAGTAATGGGCTGATTATCTTCGATTATCTGTTAAACCATTATTACATTGTGGGTACTACTCTCCTTGTCTTGTTGTTTATTATTTAGAATTGCAAACGGATTGCCTGTGCAAACACCCTCATCTTCTACCTTTCAATTAATATTTTCCTGTCTGGGATTGTTTTATTTGTAGGATGCCATTTCTTAAAGTGCTTTCCCACCCTTAGTAGGGCTACCTATGGTTGTGCATTCTCAACAATCTTCTCATTATCTTCATGCCCTTCCTCCTGCTTGCGAGGCTTGAGTTCTGGATGTAGAACCCTACATTCTTGTTTAGCATTCCCCTGTAGTTTACACTGCTTACAATATTTCGGAACCATATCATATTGAATCTGAATTTTCTCCACCCTAGAAGTTTTATTCTCCTCATTCACAACTTCCAACTCTACAAACTTGGGGAAAGTAGCCAGCAAATCTACCTACACCTTGACCCTAGCACAACTAGGTCTAGTCTTATTGATCGTCGCCATGTCCAATTGCAAAGGTTTTCCTACTGCTGATGCTAATGAAAAAATGGACTCCTTAACAAAGAAAGTTGGTTTTAAATCCGGAAAGGAAATCCATGTCATCGCCTGAGTTGTTTCCTTTTCAATCTTAAATGCAGCATCATAAATCAAAGGTCTCATCATATAAGAATAACGATCCTTTGATACTATACATTAATTAGGTTTAGACATCATATTGATGAAATCTTCCTGCCTATAGAACCTCATTAATATGTGCTTATTCCGTAATAAATCAATCTTGCACTCCCCTTTCACATTGCATTGCTTAGGAATTTGGATGCGAAGCTCTTCTATATCCGGCCATCCATATGAAAATTTCCCAATTACAACATATTGAAGATTCTCAATAATATTCATTCTATTCACCTCTTCTTCCGTCCATACCACTCGTGGAATTCCTTCATTATAACTGAGATTTTTTATCAGGATTGGCTTCACTGATGATGAAAGCCTAGATGAGCCTTTATTAAACATATCAACATATTGAACTGGTAAAACCTCCTTACCATTCTTCTCATTAGGAAAACTCATAGGATCTTTGGGTAATGTCATCGAACTATTATTCATGTGAGCTGCGGGATGCTTTAGAACAGGAAAAGACTTATCTGTAGAAAGAAAACACACTGGACCAGCACTAGAAGAAGGCTGGCCGGCGGCCATGTTGACCATTCCGGTGGGATATTCAATAAGGTTTAGGGTTTTTGCATGAGAGAGAAGAGATAGCTCTTTTCTATGTCTCCCACTCATCTCTTCCCTCTCTCGGGCCCTTGGCCTCATTTTTGAACACCAAGTTTCCAGGCCTTCACATTCGCTTGGATCTTGTCACATTCTTGGAGGGTCAACTCATTTGCCTTCGCGTTCGCATGCCTTTGGTCGCGTTCGCGAAGGGTTGACTCACCCAGCCTCCATGTTTGTGGGCCTCTCGCTGCATTCATGGAGAATCAACTTGGCTAAGCTCCACGATCATGTGGGGCCTCCACATCCATGAAGGCTAGTTAAATGGCAGGCCAATATCTTTTAAAATAATCGTTTCAGTAATTGCATGTCTTATTCTTGGCATAGTAAATTGGCGATTTTAGGAGCATTAGGTGTGAGAATTGGGTCGTTCTTGTTGGAGTTCATTGGGGAAGTTTGTGGGTATGTTCCGAGGTCATTGAATCTTCCGTCTTCATTGGTAATTCCCATAAATTATCTCTTATTTCACCATTTTTCATCCTTTTTGAGCTAATTAATGGAGAGACTATTTTGGCTCGATGGTGGCTCGAATTGTGCCCATTTTTGGGGCACAACTTTGTTGAGTAGTTTGGGACCTTGTGATGGAGTCAATTCTTGACTCTCTGTGCGTAGGTCCCACGGTTGCATTTTTGGGTTATGTTTCTAATTTCTAATTTCTTTATTAATATGGGTATTGTTATGCTTGTTCTTACGTTCCCATGGCATTGTTGATAGTTTTGCATCATTTGAGGTCCCTTCAAAAGGGAAAAGCACCCGATTTGTAGTTCATTTGCAATTTTTGCCTTGAGGTAGGTCACAGTTTCCCTTTTTGTAGACTTGACTCATTTAGATTAATTGTATTTTGAGTAGTATCGTATAATTAGGTTGGAACTTAGGATTAGTTTAGGCTTATTTGATCCTTAATCGATTTATGGCTATTGCTGGGTTGCTTAGTGTAGTTTTAGCTGAAAGACCTTAGTTTAGGATAATCCTTGTTGTATGTATCGTATAGTATCCTGAGAAACAACTTCTAGGTGGCTTGAAACATAAGTTGCCGCGTGTTTTTCTTAGATTGATTTGTTAACTATTTATTATGCTTTTGTGATTTTTATACTTATTGATATTGATTGTTTGCTTGAAGACGTGAGCTTGGACAAACTGGAGTCCCAAGTTAGTATGTTTGTCCTGTGATGGGAATTACCCGAGCGTGTGTTTGGTATATTGTGATTTGATTGTAGGGAGTTTGATGATTTTGCATATGGTTGTTGCACTTGAATGCTCATTGTTGAAAAAGACTTGGAATTGGTAAAAAAGATAGTTTATTCAAATGATTTGGTAGTGCTTGAGACTTTTATTATTTAAAATGGCAAAAACACTCATTTACTTGATTGCCCATTTTTTTGGTTACTTTTACACTGATAAGTTCGATCTATCATTCTGGACGACCCGTCGACTTAGTTCTGGGCTATATTCTACTATTTATACTTATTGATGAGTCTAAGGTATCATTCTGAGTGGCATGTTAATACATATTCAGTTTATTGTTACTCTACTGATAAGTTCTAGGTTTCATACCGAGTGGCTCGTTGATATATATCGGGGTTATTGGTACTCTTTTGGTAAGTTCGATGCTTCATTCGAGGTGGCTTGAGGGTTCTTCCAAGTACCTTGAGGGTTCTTTCGGGCTTCTTACTTCCCTTCATTTATCATTTGCATTACATCATTTTCTTGATTTGGTTATTGAGTGTGGTTGCTTTTGCCTTGTATCTGTGTGTATCTTGGGTGAGTTATAAGTATTGTTTGCCTGTTCTCCATAGTGTTGTTATCATATCTTAGAATTTACCCTTGCGCTGCTAGTATCATCATACTTCTCTTTATATATTTGAACTTTTTGAGCTCGGTCAGCCTATGATGCCTATAGAGTACCCCATGTTTTGGTACTCATACTGCAATTCTGAATCTTTTTTTGTTGCAGCTCC